>VZRW01007039.1:481113-580975 GCA_013398125.1 Aegotheles bennettii | reverse complement strand
GAGCGGGAGGAGAGCGGTGTCTCCGGGCGGATTTCTCCCCGTTTCGGGCACGATGAACCCCGCTGCCGTGCTGAGCTGGGGCGGGATGCGGGGCGCTGTGTCCCGCCGGGAGCCGGAGGGCAGGCGGGAGGGCGGTGCGGGGCCGTGCCCGGGCAGGCGGGGGGAGCTGCTCTGTGCGGCACTGGCGGCTCCGCAGTTCCCCTCGCCATGGCGTGAGGGACGCACCGGGCGCCTTCGGGGAAGATGTCCGGAGAAATCACGGTGCCGCTCACAAACCGCCTCCGTTCCCTCCAGCTGCGCGACCGTTCTCCTTGGAGTCAGCAGCTAATCCCTGCCAGGAATCCGAGGGACGCTCAGTGTCACAGCAGAGCCCGCTCAGTGCCCGTCCCCTCGGGGAGGGCCCCGGCTGGTTTTGACTGAAATCTGCTCCTTTGCACTTGTCTGCAGCAGAGGGGATGGGTGTCTCAGCCTGGATCCTCCTGGCATTGCTTTATTTCCCAGATCCTGTAGTGCTCAGGCTGTAAACTAAAATAGTAAACTAAAAGTACAATTTAATTTTACAATTTCTGACCATGTATTTGTTCAATGAATTCTCTCTCAAACACTAGAAATTAACTTTTTGTACCCAAAGAGAAGTTTGAGGTGGTTTTATTTCGAAAAGCAAAACAGGAATGAGCGTGTATATTTTGAAGGTGTTACTAAGCGAGACATTTGTATGATTTTGTTCAATCTAATCTATCAGGACCTGCTGACAATAATGACTTACAAGCTGTCATCTGCACCACTTCCACCTAAAGCAGTTGGGAAATCTCAGAGCAGATATTTTTCTCCTTCAGAAAGGATAGCTTTGCTAAACCAAAGGTTTCCACAAAAACACGCTGGTTTCCAAGAGAATTTTCATCAGAAAGGCCCCATAGACCTGGCTCCAGCTTTTGTTCAAGAGAGACAAACCAGTGTTCCCCCTGCATAGCCACTGGCCCGGTGCTGTGGGCCCAGAAGAAGACATCAGCATCACACGCCCTTCTGCCAACTCTACCAGGGAGAACCCAGCAAAGTCTGGCAGTAGCAGTTTCTGCCCCACAGACCTTCTAATACAATAAATAATCAACAGGCATGGGGTGACACTCCCCTTATCCCCACAAAATCACTTCAGGTTTCAGCATGTGTGCTCACTCCTGCATGCCACTGGGCTCAAGTCTTCTGAAACTCCAACCCAATCCTACCCCAACACAAAACCCAGTCATGGAGGGACAACCATCATTTGCTTAGAGGGGAGGAAATGCAGTAAAATTAGAAGATATCAGGACAATTTGCCTCCACATAATCCTGCAGCGGTTGCTATGGTTTTGCACATTCCGAGGTTGTTTTGCCTTATCAACATTGAAACCTGTCATGAAACATCAAAGCCATCAGCTGAAGAATAGTAAACTCAATACGTGTGCTGTGTGCTTGCTCCAGGGTTTCCGTGTCAAGATATACCACAGGTAGTAGTTTTTGGAATCTGTTAGATTTCCTGGCCCCCTGCACAGACCTGCAAGGCAAGTTATATTTTCCCTTGTTTTAGCAGGACTAAAGGCTCTCTCTTGAATGAGAAAGATGTATGCTGTGTGTTGCATGTGCACTGGTGAAGTATCAGTAATTCCTTTTCCCTAACTTTTTTGCATAATTATTTCACCTCTCTCTCATACAATGTGACAGCTGAATCAACAGTTTAATAAAGTACTCCTGAGAAGTGAAGTGTCTTTCAGTGAGTTTGAGGGCAGTTACAATCCGTCTTCTTGGAGAATTCAAGATACAGTGCCAGAAAAGGGAGCATTTCATATTGTTGTCATAACTATCTTTCCAAAAGAAAAGGCTGATTGTCTTCTCCCTTGGAATTTAAGACTGGTCATTGTTGCTTCACAGGGTTAAAAAAAAATGCAACAAGGCAGATAAAAAGAGCTCAAGGTTTTCTCTTAGTTCAGTGAAATTGTAATGGGTGCTGTCCATTTGCAGCAATACCTGACGTAGTTTAATTCTGAAAAGCACAAAGGACTTGATGAACTTGGGGGATTTTTTTAAAACTTTTTGACCATGACTCTTGTAAAGTTCATGGATGTTGAGGTGCCCATGAAATGCCAGAGACATGGTGAATTTTTAAGGTGCCAGCTTGTAACCTTACATGAACTCACAGTATGAGACCAGGAGTAAAATGAAGATTAAAAGGGGTATGAAAAGAATTAGTGGTAATTTTTTTAAGATGCTGATTTTTTGTGGCTGGTGTTCAGATGACAGGTGACCTTATAAAATCTACTTAGTAACAAAAATTTTTACCTGCCATTTTTGCTAACATACAACAAAAACATCAAGTCTGAAGTATTTTTAGTCAAGGTACCTTCAGAACGTCACAAGGTTTAGATATTTTAGTTCTTTATCTCTGCACTCTTTCATCTTTCTCCTACAAAAAGGATTCAATTTACTGAGTCACAGCAAAGAAACTATGCAGAATTTTATCAGAAGGGTTATATGCAAAAACTATGTGCTACTTCACTAGGAATCAATGGCACTTGTCCAGTAACTAACATATGCTATAGAGACGGTAACACCACATGGGAAGGATGGGCTGGGCTGCAGGGTAGAAGAAAATGCTAAACAAAGTAAACGGTAGACAGAGAGAGCTGTTCCAGATTTATCTTCACAGTGCTGTTTTTAAGTTTTTAGATTAAATTTGAACAGCTCACCTCAACACAGCCCTTCTTTCCATAGCTTTAGAAATCAGCACAGCACAAGCACATGGAAAATACTTCCCAGTTACAGTGTGAACAAACTAAGCAGGGGGGACTGCAAGATTATCATCCAAATCACCATCTGCCCAAGGGAAGGGACAGCATGTAGTTGCACTATTCCTGGAGCAAAGAAAGGACCACGTAGTTACCAAGTCTTCCTTGCTCTTCGCAGAAAGTTATTACAGCCCATCTCCGGAGGTTTGCTCCTGCACTGGCTTTTTCATGTACCAGTGGCTTTAGAAAAGACACAGGCAAAATTCTGCTTGTGTTCCTGCCTCAAAATGTCTTTATTCTAACCCAAACAACTTCTGGGGAAAACAAACAAGCAAGCAAACAAACACACACAAAAAACCCACAAACAAACAAACAAAAAAAACAGGGCCAAAAATTTGGCAACCTGAAACAAGAGGAGAAAGAGAAGGTAGGATGAGATTATATTTCCCCCTGTACACCTATGATGACTTTGTTATAACCTCCATTCTCTGGAGACAGTTACGGGCCAGCCCATCATATTTTGTGCTGCTTACCACAATGGCAGGCTCTTCAAGCAACAGGCCTGTAAAAGTAGTCTGAATATCTGTTCTTTACATAAACAAAGGCTTTTGTAAAAATGACTGAGACTTTTGGCCCCTTAGTGGAACTGGACCATCAGAGAAGAGTAAACTCCTACAGCCTCTTTTCTAAAATGAATGATTTACACATTCACAGAGCAACCCCAGAGGATGGCAGAAGGGAAAGATTGTTCAGCTACTCACTGCAATCTCTACCATAAACTCTATCCCAGACCACAGATGTAAAATAACAGAGTACCTAGTTTGAAATGCTAAGCTATTTGTAAATAGATAAAAATCTGCAAATAAAACTGCTGCCAATTGTTAGCTGTTGCCAGGGTAGGTGAAAGTCAAGAAAAGGTGGTTTTATTCCCCACTTTGCCTCCTTCAGACTTTGAGCTGCTTTTATTCCAGAAGTGGTCAGATCCTAGAGGTTATCCATTTTTTTTTCATGTTAAGAAGCTGGCCTAGCAGGCACAGACACCCAAATTATTACAGTGAAGCCCCTTCCTCTCCATCATGTTCCTCAAACTAGCTTGCTTTCACGGGGACAGAGAATTGCTCCTGCAGACTCATGTAAGCAGGACTCCACTTTTCCATGGAACAGAAACTGGGAGGCAGTCAGTTACACCAGTATTATTCTCATTCCCTGCTGTCAGAGAGGCATGAAGAGCTCATGGGGACGCTGAGCACTGGATCTGACACTTACAAACTAAGAGCCAGGCTAGCTGCAATGTCTACAAACATAAAACTTTCATTCACAGTTTCTAAATGTTCTGCTTCACAGAAGTCAGAAGCTCCCAGTATTCCCTCAGGAGCTTACCTGGGATAAGAAAATAATTTTATCTAGCACAGAAGACAGCTGGATGTTACTATGATCAGGTTTGGCAAGTTCCCAGGGTTGGATAGCCCATTGGACAATATTACTGTTGTGTTGGGTTTACTGCTCTGCTATATGGATGTATAATTTAAGACAGTGAGATGAAACTTAGCTTACAGCGTCCTAGTTACTTTATTCCTAGCTGAACAATTGCAGTCGGTCAGTCATTTTATATCTGTATGTAGGGCTTAATCCATATTGCAATAATTCATGTACCATGTTATACTGCCTCACTGAGCCTCTGCCAGTTTCAGATCAGTCACCTCTGCCAAGTCCCATAGGATACAAGGGCCTGTAAGACCTATTTGAAATAATTTTCCACCCTGGATGGCCACATATGATGTAGCTTCCATCACCAGCTATGTGCCAGGGAAACAGCAACTGATCTGGAGAAAAGCTGTTGGAAACAGTATTCCTCCTTGTGTCATACCAGCTGCCGAACTTATGCTCTATTGTTATCTGAATCTGCACTTGCACTGCACTGCCTGGGCAGCCTCTTATTTTAATTGCAATTGCTTTCAATGACACTAAGCTGGGGGAGGGGACTTAGAGTTAAAGCAGCATATTTTATGTTTATAGAAATGACAATCATGTTCAGAGAGCAGATTAACAGGGCTCTCATAATGATGGCAATGGAGGCAGAAGATAGAGCTTCCATTTCCATAAAGCATCGAGCAAACCCTTCTTTACTGCCATCACAATCTGCTGCTGGCTCTAACTATTTATGTTTATTTTTATGTATTTATTATGAGTTTGTCCCCTGTTGTCAAGGAGACAGGCTTCTGCTCCTTACCTTTCAGGAATGCATTAGTCCTGGTGATCATTTAATGTACGGGAAGGGAACAGAGCAAGGGGAGTGCAAGTGACAGCAACCTAGTGCAGTGCAAATCCTGGGAGCAAACTGGAGCAGACAGAGAAGCTGGAATCCAGGAATAATTCTTAATCCTGATGATTAAAAGCAATGAGAAAGCATGGAGCACAAAATTACACTCCTAGGTAATAACAGACAATTTTTTTCTCCAAGTGGAAATTTAATTAGTGCATCCAAAGTTGGGATTTCAAAACAACAAAATCCAAGTTCTTGCAGAGTTAATTCTCATTTCTGCTGCTGGCCCCAAAAAGCAGGTGTCATCATGGGCTGTTGGCTGCCTCCTCTTGTGCACAGGGGACAATGATGAGAACAGCATGAAAAGCCCAGTGAAGCCACCAAGTGCTGTCACGTGGCAGTCTGCCCAACAGAAAAGCAGTGGGGGAAGTAGTCTCTTGATGGGTGATATCGCTGTAAATAAGCTTTAGATAAGCACAAAGAGAAATTCATCTGTTAAAACCTTACTTTTTATTCCTATTATTTACTGGTTGCCAAATTTCCTGTAACTCCCCTGGCTGTATGACTAACCATACCTATTAGCAATTTTCCCCCTTGGTGATGAATCTAAGTTACATTCAGCTCACTCATTACAAACCCAAAAGCTGTGAAGTTTAAGACAAAGAGAATCCTAAATTCTGAAATTTCCTTTTCCTTGCCAATCTGACTTTTATCTTCTTCTAAGCCCTGTGAATGCCTTAAATTTAAAAAGATTTTTAATGATCTGATAGTTTAATCCTTGCCTTGCTGGTTTGTCACAGGGGTATCAGTGATCAAATCGGCTGTTTTGGGAAGTGAATGAATCAGGTACAAAAACGAGCTCTAGTAACTGCAATTGAAATATCTCCCCCACTCCACAGCCTCCATAGCAACCATGTTTCCAAAGGTTCTGAAAAATTCAGTCTTCAGGGAAAATTAAACCCCTAAAATCACACTAGAAATCTGAAACAAGAAACCAGAGGATTCCTACACAAGGCATAAGAGGAACCACTATGAAATCTGAACTTCCAAGTCATATACCAATTCCAATTTTGCAGCTGACAACCAGTTTTTAGCATCAGTATAGCCTTGTGATGCCTTTAAAAACTAGGAGGGAGGGTTTTTCAGTGCAGTTCCACTGAAACCTGTGTCTAACAATAATTTAAACTGATTTGTAACCCATAAAACACTCCCATCAAGGCTAGTATCACAGCATCTACTAACATTAATGAGTTTACAGGGCTCAGTTCTATTAATGTGAATAATATGTAGATTATTAATGAGACAAAAGAGTCTTTATTGTTCCTCTTTCATTAAAAATACTAGGGGAGAGATCTGCAACCTACTGACATCTGGAATTATGGTTTGTGTTATCTGCAGATTTTGCTTTGTTTGCACTGAATGGGTCAGATCATAAGTGGTTTACAGTGCTCTTTAGCATACAGCTATGGCATAAATAGGCTGAAAAGACAGATGCTAAGCAAGTCAGCAGTTTACCAATTTGACATTCACTGCATTTGCAAGGTTAACACAACTTCTGTCCTGAACAAAAGGAAATTGGGGGCTTCTGTGTTGCTACTGAACCAGATGAGTGCTGGTGCCTGAAAGCAGAAAGGGCACTGCTGTCACGCGAGAACCTGCATTCTAGCAGAGAAAAAGCCCAGAGGGTAAATATAAAATTCTCTACTTTCCAAGGCAGTATTTATGAAAAATGTTTATATGTAAAAATACTTCCTGAACATTGTTTTCTTGCCTTTCATTCAAGGAAAAATGTAGTGGTTATAGAAAAGCAAGCTTCAAACTTTTTTAAAAAATGAAGTATAATATCAAGCCTAAATTAGTAAATCTGCAAATGCTCTGTAATGTCCTCTTCAACCTAAATGTGTATTGTAAGAGCTCTTTTATAGAGAAAGCCTGATATGGATTAACTAAAGAGGTGAGGAAACTGATTTGGTGTAAGGTCCTTACACCATTCAAAGAGGAGATGCATTTAAAACCAGGTCTACCGGTACCAGGTAAATAATAACAAATACATCACTGATGCTTTCATTAGGCAAAGCTACTGTGAAGGCACACTTCCTGCATTTATCTATTCCAACCTCGATGATTCTATGATTCTCTGATTTATCTTCTCTCTTTTTAAAAGTACATCAGCAACACTTTGACTCTATTTCACTGGATTTTCATTCCTGGTATTGTACATTGTCCAGTTCCTCTGCTGGCATTTTATTTTGGATCTCTCTAGATCAACACCACAGTGGCAGCAGCATTATCCTCATGATATAGTGCTGCAATCCCTACAACTGTGTATCATTAGTGGGAAATCATTTTAATGCTCTTGTAAACACCATCAGAGAGCCAGGAGACTATTTGTATTTGTTTTACTGTCACAGACTAAACTGCCTTATTCCAACCCTGTCCATCAAATTAAGTGTTGGACCGGGTTCAAAGTACTCTAAACCTGCCAACTGCAAGCTGGCTTGAACTTTAGTAGAACTAGGCAACCACTTTCTAGTGCAGACACAGCAAGCCTATCTCTTGCAAATAGGTGTATTGATAAAGTGCCCTTTCTCCATCATACAGAAGACTACAATACCCATGTTGGAGGTATGACACTTTGCTTCAAAGGCTTTGTCACAGATTTTATGCTTCACATTGGCAGAACATTTCAGGTAGCTCATTTTCCCTACACGGAGAAAATGTAGTTGTACAGAATACTGGATAATCTTCTTACATAAAGATCTTACATCTTCATGTATTTAGAATGTATTTAGACCAAAATCCTCCACTCTCAGGTAGTTCTTGTTTTTGACACAGGAAGAATGGGAAAACCGGGTGGAATGTTGAAAGAGAGATTTTCTGATCCAGTCATTGGAAGGAATGGTGTGATTTTTAGGAAAAAGTCATCCTTTTCTTTTGGAAAGACAAAATATTCAGTTCAGCCCACCACAGTTAGCTACAAAACACAAAAATGTCAACCAAAACACGGTTGCTGAGAGGGATCTTTAAGCATAAACTGAATGGAACAGGAGGTGACCCAGGGGCACAGCTAGCCAGGGAGAGGGAAACACTAGCCTACAGAGCCACCAGGCTGAAGTTTTTTCTGCACAGAGCATGCGGGAGGGCGTACTGCGGTGGAGGTGTACCCTGGTCTACACTGTAGCTCTAGCTTTAGGCATAGCTGTTGGAAGTTGAGAAGGAAGCTTCATCTGCCCACTTGAAGGCCAGGTCTGTATTAAAAATAATTGCCAGAAAGAACTGCAGTCACAGGGAACAGAAAAGCGCAGAGGTAATTAATGCATTTTCTCCATGCTGAAAAAATGCCTGTGGGCAGTCTCCAGAAGCAACACCACTAACAAGAGAAATTCTGAATGACTGCACACTCAAGCACATTTCTGTTAGCCTTCACTCTTGGTCTTTTGTGTTTGCTTTCTGTAAACAGCATAGTGTTCAAAGCCAAGCTTCACTGCTCACAGAAAGCAAGATGTTAGCTTGCCTCTCAGCTGCAATCAAAATTTGAATTGTATGTTTAATAAATTGGGGTTGTGATAGTTAATTACAAGAGCTAACAAAAGTACCTCCAAGGATTTGCATAGCAAGCTTGTACAGGAGGAGCTTCAAACTACAACCATCAAATATTCACAAGTGCTTGTAACCTATTCACTTGCGTCCAGATGCTCTCTCCCATACCATGCTGTGCAGGAACTGCCACTAAAATCAGCACAATTCCCCACAGAAAATGTTACTCAACTTGAGTAAAGGTGACAGAATTGAGCCCGTGGGGGGGGATGAGAAAACCTAGTATTAGTTTGAATAATGAATGTGTCTGAGAATATCCTAATCTCCTTATGAAGTGAGAGGCAAAACCTAAATACATTATTCATTATGAATTATTCAGTCAGCTGTGTGTGAATTATCCTGGGAATATTTCACTTGCTTTTAAAACTTCTCTCTTAAAACAGATAAATCTAGCTTGGGAAAAACATCCCCTTCAGTGGCCAACCACATTTTCAAACTAGTCTGTCAGCCAAAGATAAATTTAAAACATATTTTTAGCATTTATTTCTACTGTAGAAACATCTAGGAACCCAACAATATTTTTGCAATATTGTAGCAGCAATAATAGCTTCTTATTATCTTCAGTGCTGTGCAGACAAAAATGTGACTACAGTACTGTTAGACTTAAGTTAGAGTATAAATGTATCCTAACACTATGCGATTTTGTAAGCCTGAATCTAAAGCTCTGGAAAGAAGAACTAATGGTTTACTAAGCATACAATTATATATGTACACCTTCAAGACAATCTCCATGAAAAGCAGTGTATTTTCAATGTCACATCTGCCACATGAAGTAGGACAGAATTGTTTCCTAGGACTCCTTCAATAAGCCCTATTGCCAAAATCTGAGAAGCTCCAGGGAAGGATGCATCTATAAATAAACAAGAGAGCTGGGTTTCACTTCTGAGCTCTGAAATCCCTTGAGTATAATATACTTACTAAAACTTTTTTTCAGAGATTTGTACAGTTAAACTTGTTGGGGTGGAAGAGGTTTAATACATGCATGCATAAAGAAATAAATGCACTCTATAGTCATCACAGAAGACAGATATTGTCAGACCAGGCAACTTCAGTTTCTCCATTCTTTACTTCCCCCCATTTTTTGCTTTGGTATGACAGTTTACAGAAAATATTTGTGTCCCTAGCAGAACACAGAAGGGTAACACAGCAGATGCAGCAGCTTCTCCACTTAGTCTAATGCAACTAAAGTGGTATGAGATGGACTGGGGGGAATGGCAGGTGTTTAAAACTCTTATAAAAAGTACCCAACAACAAAACCTTAGCACCACAACACCACAAGAAAAGAAAAAAAATGCACTAAGTCTGAAGAAGAGACAAACTGGAAAAAATTTCTTTTAGCCTTGTAAGACAGGATAGAAGGGGAAAAAGTGAATAGGAAATACCATCACAGCTGAAAAATTGGAAACAGCTATGGCAGATCTTGTCTCAAGCTTCAGTGAGAAACTCTGCTCTGTCTCTGCAGGAGGACCTTTTGAATCACATTTGTGATTCTTACTTCACTTATGCGAGGTCTATTTTGCTTTAAATCCTGTGCTCATTCGTGGCTATTTTCTCTCTCTTAATTAAACCTTCATACCAGACTTTTATTAAGATAGAGGCAAAGCATATACCTTCCACATTCTCTCAAGGTTATCTTCTGAAATTGTATTGAATTTTGTTAATGAAGAGAGGGTGGAGAGTACTGCTAAATCTATGGGAAGGTTGTAATTCCACAATTATTTCTAAGAATACAAAAGATTTTTGTATCTTATATCTGGACAATCCAATTAGTTCAATGTCTCGGAGTTAAGCAGGCTGCTGATCATGTTGAAGAATTGACCTATTTCAATAGAAACTGTTGTTTTTGCACAGCAGTCTCACTGTGGCTTGGTAGCCAAGTCTCCATAATCAGACTGAAAGTAAGCATGAGCCCATCCTTGCTCATGGTAGGAAGTGTAACTGGTTCTTGAAAAGCACAGCTGTAACAGCTCTCAGCCCAGGGCTGGTCAGTGTGCCCTGCAGACTCTGCACAGGGCTTGTCAGCAGGGTGTAGCTTTGAAGCAGGGACAAAAAGAACATTGGAATTAATATTTCACACAACATTTGAGGTGGCAAAAAGTCAATATTTGAAGCTTTGAAACCAGCTGGCCCATGCAAATGTTTCGGTCAGCAATGCGATGCACAGGGTTGGGGACTCAGGCATGCGTGGAGAGCACATCTGTCTTGAGACAAGGGTACGGACAGTGGCCCATCATGTATGGCCCTGAAAAGCCAGTCTAGATCAACGGAGAAGCAGGTCTGTACCTCCTCACCATTGGCTTTTGTTCCTGGGGTGACATAAGGGGAAAGGGATACAAATGGTTATACAATACGTGTTCACTGACTGGTGTGCAACACAAAAGTCAATATGGCCATATTTTCATATGGCATTCCAAGTTGCTGAATTCACAGATTTGTATTCTAAACAGGTGATTAGCTAAACAGAGCCTCAGATCCACTAAATATTTAGGGAGTTTTTCCATTTCAGAGTTTGAAAAGAAGTCTTGCTGGTTTGAAATTTTTCACTAAATACTTGTCTCAAAAGCAAATTTCCCTCCTCTTTCTTCTTCTTTTTTTTTTCATCCTTGAATGACATAGAGTGACTGAGTGTTATCACAGCTTAGGGACTGTGTTTTTGAGGAGGTTTTTGTCCTGTAATTGGTTCACTTCACTATTCTCCTCCCCAATTCAGAGTGTTTCCAGCTGCGACCAAGAGCAGAACTGCACAGAGCTACTTCCCCTCTGCCACCCACTGCGAGTGCCTTTTCTGCCTGGGACATTGCCAGGACTCTTGTCTCCCTGGGTGCTTCATACCTCCATGGCCACTTGCCTCAGCCATCAAAACTTAGAGAAGGGAGAAAGAACCAAATAAATCCTGGGAAAATTATTGTCTATGCTGGGGGGGCGCACCATACTCAGCATAGGAGATCTCTCACAGAGGCACATCACTCTCTTTATCCTTTCTTAGATGTGGTTTATGGTGCTTTAAACATTAGCATTTCTCTCCACAAGCTCCCTTGATACTATTTTAATCAGTAACAGCACAAGTGGAAATTATAGAGAAGTCAACATCTGTTGACAAGAATTAGTTAAATGTGTGGTAAAGAGCATGTCCACAGTTTCAGTTGTGAATGTTTTTATGGCCTTCACATTTTATTTTCCTCAAATTTTCATTCTCAAACTTTGTGGTTTTCTCCTTTTAGGCGAGATAATTACCTTATTCTACAGAAAACCTTTTTAAGTCTCAGAGCGCTGAAAGCTTTAAAAGAAAAAGAGAGGAAAAAAAGACAATGACAAAAATTCAGAAGAGAGCAACAAAAGCAAGAGTAGTTTGGAAAACAAGTCCTATAGCAATATATTAAGATGCCTAGTCATTAAATCTAAAGGTAATAAAAGAGATGTAACTGCCAGAAATACATTTAAAAAGTTAATAAATAAAAATCAGTATCAGTTTCTTATGTGGCACTCTTCATAAATAGATGTTGAACAGCTTTTGTATGGGAGGCCACTCCTATAGATGAGGATGAAGACCGGTTGTTTCCAATAGTATAAAAAATACCATTTAGAAGTTGAGTCCAGAGGTGATACATCTCCCTTAAAAGGGCTTATTTTCTGAAATCTCCTCTACATAACTGTAGAAAGCTTTTATTAATAATAGCAATTTTGTTAATTAGAAACTAATGAATCTTTTTCTGTCAATGTTTTCTGTCTTTTGAGCTCGTATACACATGTACATACATATATATACATATACACCTTGCACTCATGTTAGGAAGCAGCAAGGAAAAGTTGGATGGGGAACAGTTAAGCAAGGAAACAAATTAGCTACTGGCCTCATATGCGGTGCCACAAATATTTCTTTTCCTGACTGTTCTAGCAGAACTGAGCAGAAGGCAGTCTAATTGTTCATGTCTTTCATGATGTTAAATATCTTAGAGTATAGCAGGTGGTCTTTTATTTCCTCCATAAAGTAATGGTCTCTTACATAGAGTTTTTGCAGGGATGAGTATACCGAAGTATTGCTGGCTATTTGGATTCCTCATGAGACCCTGATATTATAGTATATTTAAAAGAACTATAAGGAGTTAAAAAATAATTACCAGATTCACTAGCAAGAAAAAAGGTTGTCACTGTAAAATATGATGTTTCCCTGTAGTGTGTGCTTGCAGAAAGGTCCCCAAACTCTTTCATTCATTGAATGGAAGCTGCTCAGCGCTTGAACCTGCTTGTGCAGCAGTAGGCAATAAAGCTCTCACAGGTAGAGAATTACCTCTGCCATTCAGAGTGGTACACTTCTTATTTATGTTCATTGGACCTATCTCTGCTTGGAACAGTTTGCTTGATGGATAGTTCAGCAAATCAGCATGTTACCTCTTAAGTGATTTTATTCACACTAAGTCAGAACTATACTGCAGGATGAAAACAAACCCTAGGGAAGCCGCCTGATCCAGCCGGGCATGGCCAGCTCCCGCGTTGTTCTTCTGCTGCCAGCCGTCATTGCAGAGCTCGATGCGATCAATACCACATCCTGCCAAATGCCAGCATTTGTCATCTTAATGAAAAGTGCCACATTTCAGAAATTATGACTTTAGAAGGAGATTCGTCCAGCAACCAGTGAGTACCAGTCACTGAAAATAAAATCGTATTACAACCAGTGGCTAACTAGCCAAGTGCCTACACTGGTTTTGAAGGAAGCATTACAATTAGATGAACCATATTTGTTGAGGTGGGTGGTAGCTATAACAGGCTTCAGTCCTGAGGGCAGTCATATCATCCTGAATGTTGCATGAATATCTAGGAAGACTTGAGCTCTTTATACGCTTTTGATCTTTTTGGAGTTTGTCATAGGCTGAACTTACTGTCTCTGCCTTCTGTTTTGCTTTTCTCCTCAAGGTCTTTGATTAAACTGAGCCACTTTTGCTCCAGCTGAAGTCAATGGGAGTTTCACCTTTGATTTCATGAGGTCCTGGCCTTGCTAGTATAAAGGAATTAGCCTTTTCTGATGAGAGTAGTTAGATGTTAATGGGTATAAGACAAGGGAAAGGCAGAGGTCATGGAAAGGAGGACTTGTATCGCCTGCTCAAAGATTAGTTAAAGCAAAACAGAAAGGAAGTTGGAACAAGTAGGCACTGATAAATGGCAACACTACAAAGCCACCAGCTAAGGCTAGGTGATGAGTGGGGAAAAGATAGTCTCCAAGATCAAGCAAAAATGTTTCAGGACAGCACCATCACAAGAGGCTATGTGTCAATGGGCTCTGGTAGTGATGAGGGTGCTGCTGCCCAAACGTGGATCCCCTGCCTCTCCTGGGAGGGGAAAGACTGCCTACACCTTTGGATCTGTTACTTTTGTGCCACAATATCCACAGTCCCTATGTGCTCATACTACTATCCCACGTACTGTATTTGTCACAAATGCAAGCAGCTCTGTTTTTAACTACTCAAATGTCCAACCTGGCTGCATAAAATATACAGTTTTCATCCTAGAGTTTGTGTTTGTCAGTGGGGTCCAGTCTGTACATCTTTTTTTGCAGATGTGTCCAAGAAGTGGAAGCAACACTCAGAAGGGCACCCTCATGCTAGCAGCCTGTCTACATCCCTGTTCTCTCACCACAGTGCCTGCCACGTTTGCTGGAAAGGATGTCCAAAAAGAGAGAGATGATTTACAGAATGGAAAAGGATTTTTTTAACAATAAACAATGAGTCATTCATATTCCCTCTGAGACAGAGGCAAATCTCAGCAGCAGTAGAAAGAAACATAAATGCCAGTGGAAGAGGGTTGGAGGGAAGTGTAACATGCATGTGTGAGCCTCCAAACATGACCCTTTGGGGAAGTTACCTGGCTACCAAGGATTTTAGGTCCTAATAATTAAGCTTATATTCAAACGAAATTACAAAATAAACAAGCACAGCCATAAAAGCAAAAAAGATTTTTGCAGCACAGAATGCATTTTGTTTGTAGCAATGAAGCTCAGTTTCATATTTATTGAGGCTTTATTATTTTCTGATAAGTGTTTTCTGATACATTTTGTAAGAAAATGATGATACTGTTGCAAGTAGCTCACATTATTGCTATGCATTTGGACATTTATTGGGGAGTAAAGTCCCTTTTGGGGGGTATTAATTGTCACAGATGGATACAGATCAGTGAGGTATAAGACCGTTTATTTGTTTGATAGCCTGTAAAAGTTTCAAGTAATTTTTTTCTAGTATTTTAATGCTGAGAAATACAAAATGCAGAAGACACAAGGAAAAGGGAGAGGGAGCAGTACAAGAAGTTTGAGACAGGGAATACAGAGGGTAAATTCCTATCCTTAAACCAACCCAAGTTGTTGAGGACTAAGTACAAGTACTTTGGTCCAGACACTGTCTCCATTTAGAATGCAAAACAAATCTGTGCATGCCTGCACTTTAATCTGCAGCTCACAATAATAAATAAAAAAATAAAATAAAAAAAAAAAGCACTACTAAGTGGCATAAGCATTTACTTAGCAGTTTCTCAGACAAGACTTCACTTTGCATGATGACAGATCCCCTTGTAACAACAGTCTGGAGATTTGCTTGGTTGACTTATTGATTATTGAACACAGTGCTTTACTGCTGACTGTCCCAGAAGGCTGCACAGCATGTTTGATTTTAACTCTCCCTGGATATTAGTAAGTGCAAATACTCATTTTCAGAATTTAAGCTTATTAGGCACATATCTACGAAAGAATAATGGTTCATACAAGACCAAAGTAACTGGGGATTTTGTCAGATGAGATCCAATAAGAAAATTAATATTATAAGCTGTTTGTCTCCATCTGCCATCAAGCTAAATGAGCTTAAAATATCTACATAGATTAGCCTGGGATCATTTAGGCAATATATTCTCCATGGAACAAGGTCCACTTTCTGCAAAGATAGGCTCATATATATATATGTATATATACACACACAGGTATTTTTACATCCATGCAATTGGATCACTTTTATGATGTGCAGACATGTAAGTATTCACAGAGTTAAGCTTTAAATGTCCCACGGACCCATAGAACTGCTGCCATGCCAGTGATTAAACTCATGTTTACAAATATGTTCTTTTGCTCCCTGACTATTAGTTTTACAGTGAAAAAGGGAATAAAATTAATTGCAAGGGTTTTTTTTCATACAGCTGTTGTGGTTGCCTCTTCATGCCAGCAGTGCCTTAGCTACAAGGAGAAAGGGTCAGGATGCAGGGGGCAGTGGGGTAGGTTGGGGCAGGGTCCTCTCCCCATGGCCCCATCTCACTGCCCCAAAAGTGGTGCCCAAAGGTGGACTGGGGACTGAGACCACAGGCATGGGGATGGAGCAGCTCTGAGACCAAGCTGGGGGACAGGATCAGCAAAAGATGTCGGCAGGCATGGGCAGAGCTGCAGCGTAGCTCAGGCAGAGACCAGGGGCAGGTGCTGGAGCTGAAATGCAGCTCAAGCCCATGGAGGCATCCCTGCCCCAACAAGGTTTTCTGCAGCGCCTTCTCTCACAGCTCTGCGCAGGGTGCAGGGTTACTTTGCTGCACCCTGTGGCACAGACCTTGGGCACATATCTCAAAACCCTTTTGGGTTGTGCGGTTTATTCAGGACCCTATCAGAAAATCACATTTTATATATTCTAGAAGGCATATTTCCTGGGTGTTTGGTTTTTTTTTTTAAATGGTGATCATGAACAATGGTTCATGGTTTTGGTGAACATGAGCGATATTTTTCTTTGTTTTTTTCTGAAGTGAGGAGGTGATTTCTGATGTGCTTTTTGCCTGCTTTTTAGAAAAGGCCTTTAAAATCTTCAACTCTTATATTTCTTTTAACTTCAAATAGTGAACAGTATTGAATTGCTGCCATAAAATACAAGTCCCCTAAGGAGACAGACACGATTGCAATATTAATATTCCATGTAGCAACAAATATATGAAGGGGTAATTCATTGCTCTGGAAAGAAATACACTCCGATGATTAAAGAAACACATCTGGGGGCAAGGCTGCTGTTCCCACCTCTGTGAGTGGTTTGACATACAGCTTGCAACAAATCAGTTGAAGGTGGGATTTGCAGAAGTTGTCTGAGTGAGTGGAGACCACAACTGTGAAATTAGGCAACCCCCATCCTCCTAGAGTATTCAGTAATAAGAATGACCATAAATGTCCTTCATCTGATATTTATATTCACGCTAGCTATGAAAAGCATAATATAATGCCTCAAGCAGAAATAAAGTTTTAAAACGCTTTCTCCTTGAGAAGAGGCATCATGAACAACCATATATCCCATTTCATGAATGACACAGTCTTGTGGACAGATGTCTTACATTTTGTCCTTCTTGGCTCTTTGCTCACAGACTTACATCTGTTCCTCCCATTCTTGGTACATCTTTACCCATCCTATGTAAGTGTTCAGCAACCCCTTATTGCAGTCTTAGAGCTAATTGCTAACAGTGGTTCTGATCCTACTCTGCCAGGTTGCAGCCAGTGAAAACACATGTCCCCACTCTCAGCCTTCAGCAGTATTGCCTGAGTCCACCTTGCCACCCTGGCACTTCCCTTTTCCACTCCTGTTGGGCTTCAGCTCCCACAAGCCACCCTGAGATCAGACAAACTCCTATGCACCTCCTCTTGCCACCACACTGCTCTGAACCAAGCCTCTTATCTGCTGACAGTGCTGTCTGTTAGCAGCATGGCTGGCACACTCGGCACAAAGGGAGCACCACTGAGGCACTCCTTACCTTTCAGCAATCTTCTAATAAGCGTGTTTCAAAAGGCTTTAGATCCGAAAATCAGAGGCATTAAACACCTATAGCACCTCTCAATGAAGAGATGTTTTTGTGTGACAGCCCTCCTTCTCCTGACTCAATTAATAGTCTAAACACAGCAAGGAATACCTCACATCAGGCTTCTAAATTTGGTGCCCACAAAGAGAATTGCTAAACTGAAATCCCTAGAAGCTGTTACAGTGAAGGAATGATCCTTCTCTCTATCTGTCCCCTGACATAAATATATGAAAGATATATGAAATGTTTTTCAAAACAGATATAGCCAGCATCCAGGGAGCCTCTAATAAGGCCTTGAGTTGTGTAGTCACACATTTTACGGAAAGGTCTATTTGTGTGTTTTTACCTGCTACATTTCTAGAGTGACAGTTTAAAATCCTAAAAGATTAAAGACACTTGAAAAGGACCACCATCTCCCAACAAACTGGTGTCTTAGCTAACAATACTTATGCTTTTATTTTAAAGCTGGGAGCATTATTCTGTTGACTTCAGAGCTTCCCACCATTTCTGCCATGCTAACTAGCAGTTTGCTTTGTTGCGAAGTGAGTGAATTCACCAGTTCTCCATGGTCATAGCACCTAGGGAAAGTTGCATAGGCCAAAATTACAGCAACAAAGATTTGGACTGGATAGTAGCAGGAAAGCTGCTCTAACAGTAGAGCTCAGAAGTCACTGCAGTAGTAATTCAGCAGGTTGTGGACCCTCTCTTGCTGGAAGTTTTGGAGAAATGGGTAAACCTTTGCCAAGAACTGTGTAAATATGTCCTGGAGGGCACAGACTAATGGTGACTTCTCAAGGTTTTGGTTGTCTATGAATCTCTAAGACAAAATATGTCTAAAAGTATTAGGCCAAAATTGAAGAGCATTTTTCCTTTTTGCCCAACCCCAGGAGAAAAGCAATACTTCTGTGCTATGCAGTACTGCACTCAACCCAGCTGTGAAAGCTGTCATAGTAGCATTCATCCAACTGCACATACAAAATGCACTCTCAGTTACCATAACCATCGTATGACTAAATATGTGTTTACCTACAGCCATTACTTGCCTAGTTTTGCATTTTTCTGCAGGAATTGACTGATATGTGCAATTACAGTGGCTCCATGCATAATTCAATGCACAGAGGCTGGGCTAGATTCATAATTTTTATTTTCCAAGGAAGCATCAATCTTCTCCTTAGGAAGATAAAAAAACAGGGAAAGACTAGTTAATAAAAATAACAAGCAAGCGAGCTAGCACCACTAGCCCAAGTGTGCCAATTATAGTTCATTCTGTTTCAGCTGCAACATTCAAAACATATCATCAGCATCATGCGCCGGCGTGTATATTCCTGCACCAGCTGAAAGTGGATCATACAGCAATATACCATATGCTACAGCCACTACCTGAATTTTGAGTCTCCATTGCTTCCTAAAGACATAACAATTCCACCAAATTCTCTGGAGTTAATTTAGATTTACTTTGGCAGAAAAGTAAAGTAATGTACTGCAGAGATGTCTGTTTCACTCACAAGTCATCTAGTGAGAAGTTCTTAGAGAGAAAGGTTTGCATAAAACCAGCATAGAAATCTAAAGATTAGAAGTGTATTCACAAAAAAAAACCAGAGCAACCCATCATAAACAAGCAAGAGATTTTCAGTGACTAATGCCATAACTTGACGGTAGTCATGATTTTACTGGGGAGCTTGGGAGTGTATCTGAACAAGAGACTTGACTCACAAATAAACCTCTTAAAACGATGTCATATTCATAGGCCAAGATGCACAGCCTGAATTTATTCATGCTAAATGCCAGGCAGTTGGTGAGTTAAAAAAAGAACAGGCGTTTCCTATTGAGCCATTAAAAGCAGGTCTGCTTAGTGCAAATGGAAACATCCACTATTAATATCTGAATTACAAATTTTTCTTTTTTTTTTTTTATTTTAATTAGGCATCTGGATTGCCCAATTATACCATATTGTGGAGTCTTGAATGGCTGCTTCACTGGCTTGCCTTACCCACTATGCTTCTGAAAAAGTCATTTTTCTATCCTTATTTAAATGGAAAGCTTTCTAGAAAATGGGGTGCTTACTCTGAAACAATTGTTCCTGGGTGATTTTATTGATGTTACAGAATTTTAACTGAAAGTTTTCATCTGTCTTGAGTGTGTTTGTGTGTGTTTGTGTAAGTACCCAATGTGTTGAATTTATCAGCCGTGTTACCCATGCATTATCAATGTATTGAATGCATCAGAACTCCCCGCCATATTCCAACTGTTTTTCACAGTTGATACTTTCTGGGATGAATTCTCCTTTCCATAAAGATTTTCTAGAAGGACCCATGGGTTGCAGAGTCTTTACTACTGTGTTAATCTCTCATTGTCAGGTTGCGACACAAACGTGAATGTTTATTGCAGACTTTTGTTTTATCAGCTCTGTCAAGGAGCAGCTTTGAAAATGGAAGACAGTTATTTTAAGGCATACTGGAGTCCTTAACTAGTGTCCAGTCACGACAGCATAATGAATAACTGTCAGAAATTGATATCTAGTGGCTGTCATTCCTCTACACATCCTTCCTTCTCTCCCAGGCAAGATTCAAGTAGACGTTTTTCAGCCCAAAAAGGCAAGATAGGGCAGACCAGATGACAGCAGCAGCTGGCTGAGGGATTTTAAAGACTGAAGAAACCTGGTGGCGGGAGCCCAGCACTCTCACCCTAGGTATTTTCTCACAGCAGGACTGGGAACGGGAAATTGCCAACATGGTAGCAAAGGGAAATGTGTGAGGGAACAAAGTTTGCATATGAACAGTATCAAACAGAGCTACCACATGATTCTCAGGGGCAAATTAAACCTAAGGGCCACCTTTTCTTACTGTACATCATGGCATCACAATCATTACATAAACATACATGCACAGATATAAATCTCACATGTGCTTGCAACTTCACTCACACATATACACATAACTAACCTCAAGACCCGTAATCAATTTCTAGTAAGGGAAAAGGAGCAAAAAAAAATAATTCCCAGGTATGACTAAAACTATTTAAACCCTCATGTAAAAGCTTATATTCCACATAGCTCTACTGAATATTTCAATTCAAAAATTATCCATATAATTGATTACATTCAATGTCCACAGGCTGAGTCTGGGCCTACCATACAGGGCACTTTCCTGAAGCTGGAAAGCTGTTTAATCTTCTTTTCTGGACCCTCTGAGATAACTGCTGAATGGACTCTCTAAGCTTCTTATACTAAAAGGTGATCACAGTGGAATGCCAGAAATCCCCATGGTCCCTTCAGAGAGCGGACTCATGCTGGGCTTGACCAGTTATCAGTAAACACTGATAGATTTCAACCTCTTGACAAAAGGGTCTGTGTATACTGGAGGAAATATATACATATATATATATTTGAAATTTCCTCATGACAATAAGAAATCACTAGGAAATTACCAGGATGAAGAAAAAGACAAATATTTTTAAACGAATGGTCTGAACCTTTCCCTTTATGACTGATTGAAATGAGAGTTATGAGGGTTGGATTCAGCATTTTATTATGAGACACTGAGGTTTTGCAGTATATTTTTTCCTTTCTTTAATTTAGATCAGTGCAAAAACTTGGCATAAAATACAAATAAATGACAAAGCACTGAGAATTAGGCCATTTGTCTGTAAAACCAGATATAATCCCCAAAATAGCAAAACACAGAAAAATGCATCAAAATGTATTAGAGATGACAGGCCATATATTACACAGGCTATTTATGCAACTGTAGATCACATATCAGTACCAGTGAGTCACAGAAGCCTAACATTAAATGTAAGAGGCATCATACAGATTAATATTAATTAAAATAACAATTACTGTTAAGCATAGTATTGTGCTAGATACAGTGACAGATGAAAGACTCTTGAGGTGTTCACAATAGTGAGCAAAATAAACATTCTCACCCTGGAGTATGTGCAGTTATTCACATACATGTATATATTGCTAGCAGCAAAGAGCTGTGAAAATATATAAATCTCCATGAATGCATCACTTTAAATGCTACAGTAATCTTCCTCATTTCAAAATCTCTCTACTGGGGCTGTAAATTTATTTTAAAACCCCATAGCTGTTATTTTAAAACCCCTTTACACAGACACTATAGGTCATAAGAGCCAGTGTTCAGCCTTTGGATTTACCCAGTTCATTTGGGTTTTCACTCACTGTGTTTCAAAATACCTATTGTCAGGGCTCAGTGAGGCTGGGATGGGCAGTGGTGGGGCAGTGGGGCAGCCTGAGGGAAGATCCTTCCCCAGTATCCCGGTCCCTCCACATCCAGAGGTGACCAGCAGAGCCAGGCTGGAGACAGTTATGGGAAGAGTGAACCTCTGGGGTCAAGTCAGGGAGTCAGGGTGGGATCATCAAGGGAGATTAATAGGGAAGAGTACAGCTGCAGCATAGCTCAAGCAGTACCCAACACAAGGGCTGGAGCTGCATGTGGTTCCTAGGTCCAAGGATGAGTCTTCCTGGAGTTCCTTCTGGCCATGTGGCTACCTTCCCAGCAGTGAGACCCCAGATTGCATGGTGGCCAGATATCAGAGGTGGCCTCATGCACAGCAACTGAACCACCAAGGTCAGAGAGGACACAGCAGAGGCTGTCCATCCCATTAAGGCACCTAAATTTTCCTGCTGGAAGTCTCCAGATCTCCAATTTTACCTGGACAATAAAAAACACAAAGTGTGTTAAGATAGGCCTGCTCAGTGTGCCCCCCAAACTCAATTTCAGAGTGCCACCAAAGAAAGAAGCCATGCCACAAACTTAACACAGTGACAGTTTTCTTTCCAATGCCCCTCTGTCACCTTTTCATGAAGCACCATTTGTTTTACACAGACATTTACAACATTGCATCCTCTCCACCTTTAAATGCGTATGTAGGATACTGGCATCCTAACTCTGATTCTACACTGAGTTCCTATTAATGGACCTAAGCATGAAAGGTGAGTCAGACCAACTCTGCTGATCACTTTCATCTGGAAAACAGTGAATGTGCTTCTGTGCAGGCCAAAATCTTGGGTCTTACTATCATAACTCTGCCACAATGACTGGAAGCCTGCAGAAAAGCTAGGAAATGAGGCAAGAACTATATGTGCTGTTTTCATTGGTGAGGATGTGAAACAAGATATTGCCTAATGATGGTTTGAGGGGATTTTTACATCACTTGAGTTTTGTGATTATATCAATGGAGTTTTCACTTGACACATGTAGGCAGGGCAGTAGATCAGACCCAGCAGGGAATGCACAAGGAGCCCTCCTGTGCCACAGAGCATCTCAGGAAGGTCAGTGGAGTCACCTGGACTGAGCCAAGAAGGAGCCTGCAAAAAAGTATCACCATCCCCTATCACCCAAAGACAGGCTATCCACTTGACCTACGAAATTTCAGATCAATATAGTAATTGTTTGAGTAATTATTGTATTGTTTGCTGAGGTGGCATTCATTTCCCATTACAAGATTTCTGCCCTGATAGATTAGAGGTACTCTGGTCTATCTTGAGGCTGAAAGGTCTGTACCCTTTCTGGATAACATTTATAGCTAGAAGAGAAAAAGGTCATTCATAATTATTTTTCTGGTATACTGGCTTAGCTACTCATTTGATTTATCACATGTCCTTTCTGACACAACATGAAATAATAAGAGAGTTAGATTGCCTTTAGGGAAAACAGGCATCCAGCTCGCAGAATACATCAGTTTCAATAACACACTTCAAAGGAATCCAGCTCCTTTCAATATATTCGGGGATTTGTTCACCAGTTTGGGTTGAGCTGCTTGCAAAATAGATAGAAGAAACCTCTTTGTGTGATATAACCAGATGCCATTTGCAGAGTCTGTGACATATGGTCCTTCAGACATGGAGATAATCACAGAGGACAATTCTTGAGAGCCTGTTAGGATTCCAGAGTAGCTGTCTCTGCCATGTGGTGCTTGCTGATGTCTAAATATGATAAATTCACTCACTTTATTTTCAAAAACACAGCTGAAAGACTTTTAAAAGGAGTAGAATGAAAGCAAGAAAGTATCAACCCTAGCTACTCAAAGTGATAAATATATTCCTGATTCCATCCAACTTCAAGGCAAATTAATGAACTAAATAGAAATCTGCAGCTGAAACTCACTGATATGAGAATAATCTAATTTTCCACAATGAATGCAATGAGGATTTCAAGGGAGCCTACACAAGCTTTTGTTCAATACAGGGCTTGGACAGACAGTGGGTACATCTCAGTCTTTAACCCCCCCTTCAAAAAAAAACCCCAAAACAAAACAAACAAAAAATCCCAAGCAAACAAACAAAAAAAAACCCCAGCACCTCAACCCTTGTATTCAGTGTAAGAAGCAAAAAACATAAATCTTATGTCATTATTACAAAAAGTATTTCAATATTATCTCTTAACACAGAGGCTCTAAAGTACTGGCTTCCCTAGCTGTGCACATGGGGTCCAGGCTGGTATTTGCTCATATGCCATTCCCACTCGGATGTTGGCCTTCCAGCACTGACAAAAATAATTATCTGGGAGTAAAAGTAACACTAAAAGGTTGGGACTGTCTAAAACACCAGCAATGCCTGCAACACCAGCAATGCCTACACTGCACACCTTTACCCTGCACCAAAAGAGGACCAGAGCTTAAACATTGAACCCTTCCTGGCTCTTGTGGATCTTTCCACTAGTTCCTGCCACCATGCCCGGGAATGCTACTGGGATATATACGCTAAGGACTGGTCCCAAAGGCAGTGTGGACAAGACTGCCCCAGCATTGGCTTGGCACATTCTCAGCAGGCTTTGCACCCACAGAAGCCATCACATGCCTTCATGCACTGTCCATGCCGTTGGACACATACAGCCACATTTTGTGCCCTGAAACCAATGCTGGCTGGCCTGCGGTACTAACCTTACAGAGGAGATCAGATCTTGGACATTTTGAAATTAAGTACATGGAATAACACCAATATTTTAAGGCTACAGACTCACCTCAAGGCCAGAGACTGCACAATGAAGGGAATTTGCCTTAAATGGCATATTTGTGCCCCTTAATCCTGAGGCCAGAGTTTGATTCCTGCCATGTTAGCAGTATGGACATAACCTGTAAATCCCTCTACTGGTCTGAGATACCTACTGAAAAAGGCAGCTCCACAAACCAGGATCCATGAAGCTAGAAGTTTCTTTGGACAGCAGGCTACTCCCAAAACAATCTAGGAAGGTATGAAGGGACATGATGTTATCACTTGAAACACTGAAATAAATATTTTAGTGGTTGTTGCCACAGTAGCTGAAGGATGTGAAAGTCCATCCTACAGACTTTGTAATCTGTGTAAGAAGACATAGCACCTTGTATTAAGTCAGTTGATGAATCTGTGTCTCCCATAATGTATTTGCTGTCCTATTTATTTGGTCTCTCTTCTGACACAAGGAATCTTTCTTGAGTCTTTTCTCAGTGAAATTCAAGACATACCAGATGAAATAGCATCTTTTATTGTGCAGAGGGTGAAAGTCTTACTGGCCTTATACACCCATGAAAGCAATATCTGTGAAAGTGGTACCAAAGTCTCCTGTAGATATTTTTAAACTGATAGTTTGAAAACTGCTTAGTACCCTGATAATATGCACCTTAGCTGGATAAAGGAGACTAAAATACAAACATGTTTTACCTCTAGGCCACATTCCGTTTGTAGCGTGTGGGTACACATTTGCTGTAGAGCGTAATTGCCCAGCTTAACTGTGCAGACAGAGTCCAGCAGACCTCTTCATGTCTTTTAGATCCAGCATATCAGAGACCTCTCTACCCACTCCAAGAGTCCAAGAAAATCAGGAGAGTTTTCAATCTCTTATACACAGATTGCCTGAGAAGACAATCAGGTTTTTTGTGTGGATTGTATAAAGCTTTGAGTGCAGGTTCTGGAAACCAGTGCCTGAAGGCATCAGCAGGTGAATGGAAGAGAAAAGGACTGTTTCTGATTCACTTATAAAATTTTAACTGCTCTATAGCTCATCTATGACACAAAGCAGCAGTAAATTTGCATTATCAGTCTTGGGAATGTGAATTTTGTGCATCCCAGAGTGACAGAACATCCCCTGACTTGAGGAAGAAAATTAATTTGAGCTGTTAGCTTTTCATATTTGTCATACCTTCCATTTTAAGAAATGAAAGTGCTTCAAGTGTTTTCACCAAACTCATTTAATAACAGAGGAACTAGAACAAAGATATGGGATTTCCATGCTGGAGGAGATGCTGATTTGTTTCCTACAAACATGACACAGGAAAGTAGAATGTGTGAATGGAAGGAACAGAAGTTTTGCATAAACGTGATTCAGACATTTTGGAACTTCTGGATTAAAACAAAGCACTTCTTGTCATTCCAAAACCAAAGCCCTTCTTGTTGATTCACTGGTCTGAAATGAAACTTTTTGTTTTGATCTGAGCCAGCATTAATCTCTGTGCCCACTCCCCTGCCAAAAAGCCTTCTGGGAGTTGTCTCCCCTCATTCTCTTGTTCTCCCAGATGGGCGCTGTTCCCCAGCCAGACTGTATTTCCCGTGGCCTCTCAGCAGAGCGGAGGCCTAGGAGCTTCCCATGATGTATCACACTGACTCAGCCACAAGGGTAAACTGCCATTGTTTTTCATTTTTCATGGGCACAATTTCATTAAAGAATTTTTTCCTGTGGCAAATTTCTATTTTGATGAAATCACTGTTTTTCATAGAAAAATATATGATCTTTTTCTATGGGCTACTAAGCATCCCTCAGAAAACAGATCTGAAGAAAGAAAGAATGAAAACATATACCACTGAAGGCAGATTTTTTCCTGTGAAGAAAGCCAAAAATAATATTTTAATTAATTTGGTAGCTAATTCTTCTAAAATGATGGAGGTTTATCATGCACTTGTCTGTGTATGTAACACTCAAAGACAGAGTAACATGCTCTGAATTTAATAGACTTGTAGGTTGAACTAACCCAAAAGGCTTATTCAATTTTTTTAAGACATGGTTTGTATTTTTTAGAATTTGTATATATTTATTAAGGTAGTATTTTAGGTAAAATTAACAATATGAGTACCAAACATTGAAATCAGTTCTGTTGTGCTTCTTTTTTCTAAAGAATAAATTCAATTCAATTCACATCTTTTCCAGTTTAGACATATGGAAAGAAAAACACTTTTAATACCCATAGAAAAAAAAATTCTTTAAAACATCACATTCCTCACAAATTCCAGTCCTGGTTTTTTCTAGTGACTAAACACTTGTGAATCTCAATTATCATAAAATATTGTGTTATTGATAACTTGCTGCCCAAAAAATCAACAACAATATTCAGAGCTTCTCTTAATTTGCTCTTTTCCCTCAGTTACTGATAGTCCTGGTGGATCATAACTGGCTATCTGAGTCGGATAAGATTGATTTGGTTACCCGGTTGGATGACGTCCAAATTGAATGAGAGGAAGAACAGGTAACAAATGATGGAGAATTAGAAATGTCAAATGTATTTATTTTTGATAGTTACAGACAATTTCAATGACTCCGTCCAACCGTTCTTGTATAAGAGCAGATCTGATAATGTGACATCAGAATCACAGCTGATTTTGTCAGACCTGTGCATGGGCATGTCAGGGTATTCCTGTCTTTTGTAATCTCCAGTGCTTAGGCACTGTGTTAGTGGAAAAGCACTGTTAGTTAGCTGGAAACTGGAGCTCATATTTCCCTGACAGGTTGTAGAAAAAAACCCTAGTGACAATATAGACTTTAGGTACAAGTATAGGCATAGGCATAGGTATATACAGTGTCCCAGACAAACAAGACTAATTTAGAAACTGAGATTTTCTTGGTGTTCTCCCAGAGGTGTCTGATGAAAAGAAAGACAGGGAAGACAGTCTCCTCCCTGCTAGCCACAGCGGTTCTCCAGCACTGCACTGTCAAGGCAGGGGGAAGGAAGAGCTTCATGCTGGGTTTGGAGACGCAGAGCTGTAAGGTAAAATAGGAAGCAGCAGAGACAAATTTAAAAAATGTACTTCAGGCTCCCCATGCCTGCCAGGGTGGACTCCTAGGGACTATGACTGCATGGCTATGGGGGTCTCCTTGGGTCAGAGACCCAGCAAATGTGTCTTCCCAGCTGGCACGAACTGCTCCGGGGAGCAGAGCACACAGCAAGGAGCAGAAAGCTGCAGCCAGCGCCAGCACCCTCTCCTCGGCGCAGCAGGGGGTTGTGGGAAGCAAAGGAGGAATCTCCTCCCTCCAGCTTTAGCAGCTGAATTCCCTCTCCACCATGCTGGGAGCTGGCAAGGATGTTGGCCTGCACCACGGCTGTCGTTACTGATGTAAATTAAACAGTTACCACCGCAGGGTGACTCTCTGCTCTTTTCCCAGAGCAGGCAGCTGCTCCAGAAAACACATGCTCAGGCTGCTCAGGCTGAAAGGAAGAACCGCAGAGATTTTATTTATAGATGCAATAGGCAGGTGTTCAGCACTTAATGTCTGCCCAGTTAGAGCTGGAATTGTCTCTTTGCCCGCAACAACTACATACTTGATTACTTTCTGTGTACATAATGCATTATATATACTCTATATCTCTCCTTTCCCATTTGGATTCAGTGCATAACCTCCAAACAGCTGTGTTGCCCTCTCTCCTGCAGCAAAACATTTACTGGTCTTACCAAGACAGAAAGAAAAAATACCACAGGCTGTGGAAAACTAAACTTTAACGGAGGAGTTCACACTGCAGTGTGCCTGGTGTGTTTCTGTACGGCAGGAGAGTGTCATGCAATGAACTTGTGTCCATCACTTCAGTATGAAACATTTCCTCAAAGTTTTGAAAGTCATGTATGAAATATTAATTAATTACCGCTAAGTCTCACTATACCATTGTGAAACTGGCACAGTGCAGTTTTATGCAGCTTTTCAGAAATTGTTGCCTTTTATTTCAGCTACATGATCATAGCACTCTGCATAATTTATACATCTAAGAGCCTTTGGTAGAAAAGCTTGTAAGTACCACAGTAACTGGGATCTTATCAAGATTAACAAGGATTTTGGGGGACTGGTAAACAAACACAACAAAAGCAGTTCCTGTGCTTGTGCCATCCATGATTTTGGTAGTGCAAGGTTTGTTACGATGACTTGTGACAAAGCAGTAAGAGAGCAAAAATAAGCTCTTCAAAACCCAAAATTAAACAAAAAGGACACCTTGCTGTTAATGTAAGACGCCAGTTGTGCCTTGGCACAAATGTATTTTGAAAGTACGTGAAAATTATCTTTAAAATTTGAACTCAGGAGGTCTGCAGATACTTTTGGGAATGCAGCACTGTGCACTAGTCACCAGCAATGCAGAGTGCAGGAGTGCAGGTTGCTCCGCCACAGACTGCTGCTGACAAAATCAGGAAACATTTTTTCCGCCTCTCTTGCTTGGAATAAATATTTTGACATGCCATTTTTACATTAGTGAAATGCATCAGCAGAGTGAGGATAATTTAAAACCTCTTCCTCTGTTTGGAAATACCTCTTTCATGTTTGGAAAAATATACACAGGACAGAGTGGAGAGTGGTGTGTGGGGTTTTCAGGGGCTACTTGAGAGGTCATCAGTGTCAATGAGACTTCCAGTCCACCACCTGGGAAGCAGACCTCAGCTGAGATATGTCAGGAAGCACCACCACAATGAGCAAGGGAGACATTAATCCCACCTGGTCCACCTACCTGAAAGTTCAGTGCCTATCCCAAGCCAGGTATCCAGACCCCCTTGACCCACAGTGCAGAGGGCACCTGTCTTTCCTCCTGGGCTGCGGAGGGAGCCTCAGTGACCAGCTTGGGCTGGACCACCCACCTTTGCACAGCTACAGCCAGGTGAGGGGGATGCAAAGTACGTGCCAGGACTAACAATGAAGATCACAACTCTTTGCTTTCCAGCTCTACAATTAAGCTGCTAAAACATGTTGACAATATGTTTGAATCTTGTTGGAACATCTACAGCAGAAAGAAACAGCTTATGCCTGTGCCTGGAATTGCTTATAATTAGAGTGTGTAATTAGGATCACAGAATCACAGAGTGGTCAGGGTTGGAAGGGACTTCTGGAGATCATCTAGTCCAACCCCTCTGCTAAAGCACATTCACCCACGGCAGGTGGCACAGGCAGGTTTTGTATGTCTCCAGAAAAGGAGACGCCACAACCTCTTTGGGCAGCCCGTTCTAGTGGACAAACAGCCAGGCACAAATGTACACAGAGGCCTGTCTCTGCAACAGCAAAATTTCCAGAACTATCAAGCAACAATAATCACATATTGTAGGCACTAATTTTCATAGCCTGGTGAAGAAACATGTATAATAACCAGCTAAAGAATTCTGCCCTCCTTATTGTTCTGCACCTCTAAAAGGCAGTTCATATTCAAAACATTTTGAGGAAGCCTGTGTGTTGTATCACTTGCTTGACAAGGTCTAGACAGAGCATCACCCTGGTCTGCACTGTGGACAGTACCGTGCCACCCTGATCGCCCATCGTTGAAAAAGCAATGGCAACCCGAGTAAGCAACAGCCTCCAGAGCCATAGCACAGATCAAGCAAAAGGCACTCTGGCCCCAGGAATCTTATTGAAGATGGGTACAAAGAAGGGAGCTGGATGAGGATGTCTGCGCTGTGGCTGCCCAGGGAAAGGTACACAGCAGCAGAGGTCAGCAGCAGCCCAGGGACACTGGTGGAGAACAGACTCCAAGTCAACACAGCATCTCTCCCCGCTTCTGACTGCTCTGTTTTGATATTCCAGGCCCTGTCTCCTTGGGGAGAGGGATGTAAGGCATGTGAAACCAGAGGCACAGCGGAAGCTGGGTGGGAAAAGCATATGGAGGACCAAGCCATCTGGGGAACACACAACAGAGACTGTGATGAGACAGCCCACCCAGACTCTGCCGGAGCCCTCCACCTCGCTGCCATCTGTGCTCTCCCTTGTACCCCTGAGCACAGTCGGTGAATCCAAACACAGTGCTCTACTGATACTGTTTTACTGAGGGGAGCTTTAAATGGAAGTGAGATGCTTTGCCACTTCTCCTCCCCCATTTTACTGCTGAGGGAACAGTTCTCCAGAAAATGGAAAGTATCCAAGGAATTATTCATGGACGTGGCACTGCCACAGCATCTCATGTCCCACTAAAGCAGTGGTGCTGGGGGAACAAAACAGAGCAGGTGACACAAGAGGCACATCTTTAGTCCTAAACCTTACGGCACAGCTGAAGGGATGAAAAACAAGGGGGGAAAGGGGTTAAAGATAAATAAATAAAAAATTGACACAATAGCCCTGTGGAAGAAATTCAGCAGATATTTCTGGCTGGTACATAATGAGGCTGCTTCTCTGGCACTGATGGGTTTTGATCTCTGCAGGTTCCCTAAAGAAATGTAGGCAGGTACCAAGCTTGCTCAGGAAAAAACAACTGGTGTCTAGCAAGTACAGCCAAAGCCTCAGTCAAAAATAGGTTGGATCTCAGGATCCACTCCAACAGGAAGAGGAGGCACAGGTCTATCACTTGCAGGCAAGCTCCTAGGAAACTGGAAACACATCTGAAAAAGTGCAGCTTACCTGAGAGGCAACATTCAAGAGAGGAAGCCCCTGATATTCTCCATCCAGTCTGCATCAAAAGCTTAGCAGGGAGGCTAAAGCAAGGGGACAGGAGGAGGCAAATTTTGGCAGGCAATATCCCCTGCTGCACAGGATACCTGAAGCTGTGCAAATATTTCCAATCAAAACTCTAAACTGCAGCCCAAAATCCAAATATGTGTTCAGAGACATGTATTTCCCCCTGATTTTCACTTTTCAGAAGTAAATTTTCAGATGGAGAGTAAAAATAATTTCGAATCCCTGGAGGTACCTCTAAGCACCTTCATGCTGTTAGGAACACAGCGGATGGAGCTAATTGTTTAACTTCCACAGTTTTCAGTTGAGGCAGGCTGCTAAGTCAGCTTGGAGCTGACTTGGTCCGATGGCCTGTAGTTGCAGAGCTGAGGATCCGTTCCTACTTTGCCATAATTAGTTTCTGCATTGCAACAAACTCGACCTCTCACCTACCAGCATGGCTTTTTATCAGTGGCTACTCAAAGTTCATGAGTGTCATCTCACCCTTACCTACCACGTCATCAATTCCTCAGAGTAAGTTCGAAAAAGACAGATTTTGCCTGTGGTGATCATTTAAGCATCCTACACGTCCCTAATTATTTTCCCTAATTTAACTAGTAATGAGGTAAAGTTCCTTTTTTTTCTTTTTAATAAGGATACTATGACTTTGGCAACATTCCAGCCCTCCTTTATGGTAGCTGGCTTTAATGATAGTTCACGTACTTTTGCTGAACCACTCTTAAATTCTTTCAAAACTCCTGGATGAATACCATCTGGCCCTAGTGATTAATTGCATTTTTAAATTGTTCCTCATCTTTATTACCTACCAAAAAAAAGAAACGCTAGAGCAGGTATTTCCCCCTTGTACTCTTCGATGAAGATAAATGAAAGGAATTTGTTCCATTTTGCTGCAATTTCCTTATTATCCCCAACTGTGCTTTTTCAAAGCAGTGTCATCTGACAGACACATTGGATGGAATGCATTTACTTCTCTCACTGTATAATTTATGTAATTAAGAACTTTTTTTTACTTTTCCATAAAGTTCTGTGGTTAGCCAGCTATATTTCGACTGCATTAAAAGCAAAGTGTACTAATGAACAAATCATTTGACTTTTCCCCCACGTGGATGCTTTTCTCTTTTTCAGGCCAATTGCTACTGCTAGACTGTTGGAACTGCTGTCCCCTTCACAGACTCCTAATTCTGAGGTTTTGGGGAAGATTTTGGCTTTCTTTCCTCTCCCTCCTAATTACAGCCCTCCACGCTGTGCAGGTTCCTTCCCACTCATTTCACACGATATTAGCATTTACCTTTTTCTTCCTTTGATTGCTTAAGAATGCAAATCACTCTCAAAAAAATTAGTCGAGCACCTTGCAAATGTTTTAGCACACCTTTATAGCAGGCATTTTTAAAAATTACTCTTCAAGGGAGTTTGTTCACCAAAAAGCACTGATGCTTCTCTTGACATAAAAGCTAAGCCTGAGGGTCCCAGGTCTTCCATGATATACTAGAGAGAGAGAGAGGAGAAAGACAGCCTTGGCCCCAGCCAGCAATGGAAATGCAAGAATACACTGTGCAGCACCTTTTCAAGAATTAAACACTTACCAGACTCTATCATACTTCACATAGCACAAAATAATCTAATTTATAATAATACTATGACAAAGTAAACTAATAAGTATATTATTAATCTCTGCACAGCCACATTTAGAGAAATGTCATTGTGGGCACAGTAGGAGTAACATGTAATAAGTGTTTCATTGGCTCCCCCAGGTAATATTTTTGCCAAGGCAGCTGGAGAAACTGTGCAAGTTTACTGGCCCTCATATTCAAGCTCAGCATCTATTTGGGGAAAACAGGTGAGGACTAAGTACAAATATACATCATAAAAATAATAAAAACCCTGACTCTCAGTGGCATACTTAGTTCAGAGAGCATTACCTTATTAAATGCTGTATTACTAATAATATCATCAGTATTACAACATCCAAAACATGGTAGGCTTTGATGTTATGTATATAGAAAACAAAAGCTATTGCCCAGAAGCATGGCTGGGGGTAAGAACTGACCAGAGCTGGAAAGCCCAGCCATTGCACCCATTCAAAATGAATTCCAAAGATTTCTTTTAGGACAGACTTTTTTCCAAGTGCAATGGATTGGGATGTGCATATCACTGGAATGAAAGAAGGTAGTAAAAGACAGTATATCCACTAAGAGTAGGCATCTAACTTTACTGTTGTTCCAGATAAGTTGAACTGTTTTTTCAGTACTGAAAGTACTGAACAGCATTATTTCTAATGACTCCAAAGATTGCACAGGATTTCTGATAAATCAGGCTTTTTAATTGCCACTCATTGGTCTCATCCATCCCTGTCCCCATCATCAACTACAAGAGACATCTCATGGAGGGATAAGCGTCCATGACATCACCCTGTCCTTAGCCTTTTATTTTCTAAAAGTGCGCCCTCCTCGTGGGAAAAGGGGCCAGGCTTTTTCCTGGCCTGAATAGACCAATTGAACATGTACTTAGGGAACAGTCTTAATATCAGTGTAGTCAGGAAAAAATGCAAACATCAACTCTTCCAGGAGGTCAGTAACATTTCCAGGACCCTGACTTTGTTAACAACTTCCATCCTCATCAAGAAATGGAAACTAGAGCTGAAGCTGAAACCCTGGTGTGGGTTTTTCACAGAACCCAGTGCCAAACTAATTTTCAAAGCATCACACTGTCTCTGATTACACACATGGGGAAGATGTCTGAGGAGCCAGGAGACTGTGGAGTATTGTACCATTTGCTCTTTCACATAGAGGAAGGACCATGTAGTCAGAAAGAAATTTCAGCCCTTTCACTGTAGGCACCTAACTTCAGGTATTTATCTTAAAAAAAAATGCCCACAGTTCCAAGTAGCCACAAAAAGAAAACCTGTATTGAGCAATATTCCCTGATTTCATCTTCAAATCACATATAAACAAGAATGATGCCTAGCAAGACTGGACTATTTGTGTTTGTCTTGTTGTTGTATTAAAAATACTAATAAGGAAGATATTGTGCTATAGTGTTCCCTTTTCCTGCATTGGTAATTCTGATGGAAAACCATATGGACAGCTTATACTGTCCCTGGGCAAATATTAAATAAACAAAAGGCTCAAATACAATAAGCATTAATATTTTATGAAGTTGGGAAGAGCATCAAGAAAGCTTTTCTTGGTCACTTTACCTAGCACTCTCCCAGTGGGATTGAAAAGAGCATTAATGAGAAACAGAAAGAAATATCTCAAGCAGCGAAAGTACACATTGAGTATGAAAATGAACTCCTTTTTGGATCTCTCAGAGGACCAGGGCTCTGCAAAGAACAATATTTCAGTTGTCTTAGCAGGATGTTTTGAAAATTCAGGCAGCCGAGTTCTGTTTTTGCTTATTATTTTATTTGCTGTTACCCACAGAACCTTCCAAAAGCCTGCTCAATCAAAACACTTTACAGATGCTGTTTGAGAATGGTGACAGCTGCTAAGAATAGAACCATTTGGCCCAGCAGATATCTCTTAACGTTGTGACAAACCAAAAGCACTGTGCACAGGTTAAACAATGGCTTAACCACCACCTAAAGAATTGCAGAAAGCTCATTCCTCTTTCTCTCAAGGTTGGAAAGGCTCCTGGGAACCTCAGGAGTGGGCTGGACCTCTGCAAGCCAGCAATCTTATGGTCATGGATGCCCATGGGGATTTGCATTTCAAACCTACAGTGGAAAGTGAATAAACCTTGCCACCAGTGCTATGGGGAGTCCCAGCTGACTATGCAAGCATATGTGCTAGAGCTGCAGAGCGAGAGGCTTTTGGAAGTGTGCCATGGCAAGGGTGCACATGGTGTTAATTTGTGTCACCTCACATGGGATTCGTTTTGCTTAATCTTGGACAATTATAGCACAGGCATCTTCATCTGAGCTAGTTGTCTAACTCTCTTTATAGTGAAGGAGATGCTCCCAGGGCATAATTCATCTGCTTCTCAGATAGATGTTTGAAATAGAGCAGATGAATCATTCTCTAGAAGCATCTCCAGACTCTCCGTTGTCTCCACAGCCGTAAAGGAGGCCAGACAACCAGTTCAGATGTAGACTTGTTTTGTGGACATATAAAGTTAAGCAAGACAAGTCTCACCTTTTGTGACTGAATTGCATTAGATTTGTATATGATTCAATGTGAATGCAGTGAAGGATGCAATCACCTTCCTGTAATATAAAGGAAATAAACTATAATTCCCATCAGTCTACTTTTTATTGAGCTGTGCTACAGATAGTTCCAAGTCAATTTACAAGGAAAACACCAGATAACCACTCTTCCTGAGCAACTCACAGGATAATGTATAACTTCTTACAGCACCCCTCTCTGCATCTTCTGGCATTTGTGGTTTCCAGAGTGTGTATCTGTGTGCATTTGTGGTTTCCCAAAGCATGCATTGTTCCCTCTTCTCAGTTTCTCATGACCCAGCTTGGAGCTCTAATGTTCAAAGTGCATGTTCTCCTGTAGCCTCTTTGTTTCTTTTTCATTCTGAAAATCAGTCCTTTAACAGATGTGGAGGTTCTATACGAGCCATGGCCTTTTATAATTATAATAAAATCACAGTTTTATAGTGACCCTATCTTCTTTAATTTCGTGTACCCCTAAAGATTTTTGATTTCTAGAACACAAAATGTGCTGCATGCATTCGAACAGTGGTTGATGACTATTTCAGTAGCACGCCACACTATAAAAATGTCTTCAGTCTGCAGCAGAAATTATATTCTGTAGTGCTCTTTTATTTTAATTCAGCTGGGCATTGCACAGTGATTCGGTTCCAGGAAAAGGAAGAGTTGGCAATCAATATGTTTAGACTATCTGTAGACTCTACCCTGAGTTAATTACCAATTAAGTCAATGTACTTAGCACATTTGTAAAGTCTATAATGGACACACTACGTATTTATTTCTGGTTACAAATTTTTGTTTCTTACCAAAAGCTGTTCTTCTAATCTTTTATGTAAATAAGCATTTTTTATTGTTTTGATGAAATGGAAAAAAGTTCATAGTAGCCTTTATTAAATGTGCTAAATAATTGCTGCTAATTGTCTATTAATAACCCAGAGAACTAAAAGTCTAGAGTAGATGTATCTGCTTTGATTTCTCTGGCAAAAGCATTTTTTCATTAATCATCAAACAGTGTTGTGATTAGCTCCAGACACTGCTCTTCCAACAAGATCATGGCATGGAAGTATAGAGCTCTTAATCTTGCACATTAGGATTTAAGTGGCACAGACCAAAGTTGTTCACTGTACAGCAGTGAGCGAAGGTACCTGCTGTAAGTCACATGAGCTCCAGATATGTCCCAGCTTTTCTGCATTTTCTGGGTTTCTCTTGACCATTTAGAAACAAAGAGCTTTTGAAAACCAAAGCAAAACAGAAAGATTTCAAAAAATGAAATGGAAGTTAAGATGCTCTGACATAACAGAAATTCATAAAACTTCCAAGTAATTCAGAAAGTGGTGGCAAGAACATGTTTCCCTCAGGCTACTCACAGACAATAGCTCCTAGGGAAGACATTTGTGTTCACCTTTCACCACAGAAACATTTTCAAACTAATTCAATGTCTTCTGTATTTTATATTAGAAATAGAAATTCACTTAGAACAGAGTATCAAATAAGATTTAATGTACTTATTATACCATAACTTGGCGTTTCCTTCATTTTAGCATTTTAAATTCACATTCTGCCTGTAAGAACACTTTACCTGATGAAAGAAAGAAAGAAATTTTAAAGAAAGCATCTGGAAAGAAAAAAAATAGTTTAATTAAATAGCCATTTGCAGGTCTTTGTGGTTTATACTTGAGGAGCAGATTCTTTTCTAAGCACTAAAAGTGCACGTTGTTACATTAATTTAACTAATAGGCGTTAGTTATGACAGGCTGCCTAGCAAAGGTTCTGAGCCAGTGTCATTCCTATAGATTTATACACTTGGAAATGTGCACTTTAAATGAGAATCTTGCCAGTGTCAAAATTAAATTAAACAGAATTAAATCATGTGCCCGATCACAAAGACCTAAGATTCTTTTCAGAACTAGGTCCAAATTACAATCGTAACTCTAGCCTGACTACTGAAGAAAATTAAAAGGCAGTTCCAACTTCATTATACCCCACTGAAGTTGCCAGCTATACAAACGCAGGGTTAAATCCTTACCTAAGCAAAGTGACTGGTACTGGAGCGCTTCCGGGACAATTATGTCCACCTTCAAAATCTGAAAATCTCCCACAGGTATGATGCCCTGCAGAGAATGGCTCCTCCAGGGACTATGATCATCGTGGAGTCAAGTGCTTGCAATGACATGAGCATCTAAGACCAAACTTAAGGTCTACCAAATCTCTACTCCCAGGGGTCAAAATCCAGATCCAGGAGGATCTCCATGATACTTGATCTCCATGATATTTGAAAAGTCATGGCAGTCAGGTGAAGTCCCTGGTGACTGGAGAAAGGGAAACATTGCACTTGTTCTTAAAAAGGGTAGAAAGGAGAACCCTGGGAACTATCAACCCATCAGCCCCACCTGTGTGCCTGGGAAGATCATGAAACAGATCCTCCTAGAAGCTATGCTAAGGCACGTGGAGGACAGGAAGGTGATTTGAAACAGTCAGCATGGCTTCACCAAGGGCAAGTCCTACCTGACCAATCTGGTGGCCTTCTATGATGGAGTGACTACATCAGTGGACAATGGACGGTGTCATCTATCTGGAATTCTGCAAAGCCTTTGGCACAGCACCCCAGAACATCCTTCTCTCTTAATTGGAGAGATATGGATTTGATGGGTAGACTGCTCAGTGGATAAGGAATTGGTGGATCGTCACATCCAGAGAGTAGTGGTCAACAGCCTGATGTCCAGATAGAGATCGGTGACAAATGGTGTCCTTCAGGGGTCCACACTGGGACCAGTACTGTTCGATCTTTTCATTAATGATGTAGACAGTGGGATTGAGTGCACCCTCAGCAAGTTTTCAGATGATGCTAGGCTGAGTGGTGTGGTTGACACGCCTGAGGGACAAGATATCATCCAGAGGGACCTGGACAAGCTCAAGAAGTGGGCCCATGTGAACTTCATGAAGTTCAACGAGGCCAAGCACAAGGTACTCCACCTGGGTCAGGACAATCCCCAGTACCAGTGCTGGCTGGGGGATGAAGAGATTGAGAGCAGCCCTGCAGAAAAGGACCTGGTAGATAAAGAGCTGGACATGAACCAACAATGTGCACTTGCAGCCTGGAAAGCCAACAGTACCCTGGACTGCATTAAAAGAAGTATGACCAGCATTTCAAGGGAGGTGATTGTCGCCCTCTACTCCACTCTCATGAGACCCCACCTGGAGTACTGCATACAGTTCTGGAGTTCCCAACATAAGAAGGGCATAGAGCTGTTTGAACCAGTCCAGAGGTGGGCCACAAAAATGATCAGAGGGGTAGAACACCTCTCCTATGAAGACAGGCTGAAAGAGTTGGGGTTGTTCAGTCTGGAGAAGAGAAGGCTCCAAAGAGACCTTATTGTAGCCTTTAAATACTTAACGGTTGCCTATAAGAAAGATGGGGACAGACTTTCTAGAAGGACCTGTAGTGATAGGAGAAGGGGTGATGGTTTTAAATTGAAAGAGAGTAGGCTTAGACTAAAATTAGGAAAGCATTTCTTTTCAGTGAGGGTGGTAAAAGGCTGGAAGAGGTTGCCCAGAGAAGTGGTAGAAGCCGTCTCCTTGGAAACATTCAAGGCCGGGTTGAACAGGACTCTGCAACCTGGTCTAGTGGAAAGTGTCCCTGCCCCTGACACAGTGGGGTTGGACTAGATGACCTTTAAAGGCCCCTTCCAACCCAAACCATTCTATGATTCTATGATTTTATGATCTAGTAGCAAAGTGCTCTCAGGATTTGTCTGTCAGTGTTGAGACAGAAATGTCTTGATGGGTTGATGTCTACCTTGTCTGAAGTGCAATCAACTCCAGGCCTTCATGTCTTGACTCAGAGGACACCGGTCAGAGCAGCCTTCACAGAAATTGAATGAAGTGGTGTCTCTGCTTGTTTAAATTCAGTAATCCAGTGGTTTATAGCACATAGGTGTGGCACAGCCTTGGTGAATACACAATGCAAGCTAAGAAAGGCTTTTCCTCAAAGAGGGAAGATGCTACTGCTAACTCATTGATGCTACATTGCCTCAGAGTAAGCCAGCATCCATCAGTTCTGCTGAATTTGGATTTCTGTAGGAGTCAGGAGCCGGGAACCAGTGCCTCTCAGAGATTGTCCTTTTGCACTTATGTGGTTCCCACCTGTGCTGGACGAGTGGCTCACCTGATACTTGCTGATACATGGCAAGCGCCCTCATGCCAGCAAGGCAAGAGCACGCAAATGCCACATCTGTAGGACAAGGTATACAGGGATTTTTCCCAACAGGCATTCATTCTCAGCTTTGCCACACAGAATCACTGACCCTCCTGCAGAAAAGCAAATATCCCAAGAATTCTAAATATCTAGCACAAGTCATAGCAAACATACTGGTCTCACAAAATCAAAAAGCTAGCACCATTTCCTTACACATGTTGTAAATGTAGACTTAGGGCCCAGCTGTGTCAGGCTCTAGTCAGTCAGGAATGGGACCACAGCAAGAAAATTTTGGTTCTCATTATTGATCTCAACTGATCTCAAGCCCTCAATCAACACGGCATTTGTTAAGTGGGGGATGGGAGTGCTGTAGAACATAAATATCAAAGTTGGCCATGTAGCATCAATTCAGCCATGTCTATCTTTACTGGTTAGACCAAACACAGTGCTGCAACCACCATGGACTTGTAAGACAAGGTGTTGGAAGTTAACATGACTGAGATGAGGGCTTACAGTTTGGCAAAAAGAAATCATACCACATGTATCGGTGCATCTGTGTTCTTGGCACTATCTCCAGGCTTATCAAGGATGAGGGGGTCATTAAGAGCAGTCAACATGGTTTTACCAAGGGTAAGTCATGTTTGACCAACCTTATAGCCTTCTATGAGGAAATAACTAGGTGGATAGATGATGGTAGAGCGGTAGATGTGGTTTATCTCGATTTCAGTAAAGCATTTGACACTGTCTCCCACAGCATCCTCGTAGATAAGCTGATAAAGTATGGGTTTGGTGATCAGGTAGTGAGGTGGATCAAGAACTGGTTAAAGGGAAGAAGTCAGAGAGTTGTAGTCAATGGGACAGAATCTAGTTGGAGGTCTGTGACTAGTGGAGTCCCTCAGGGGTCGGTACTGGGACCGGTGTTGTTCAATATCTTCATCAACGACCTGGATGAGGGTACAGAATGTATCCTCAGCAAGTTTGCTGATGACACTAAACTGGGAGGAGTGGCTGACACACCAGAAGGTTGTGCTGCCATTCAAAGAGACCTTGATAGGCTGGAGAGTTGGGCGGGGAGAAACTTAATGAAATTCAACAAGGGCAAGTGCAGAGTTTTGCATCTGGGGAAGAACAACACCATGCACCAGTACAGGCTGGGGGCTGACCTGCTGGAGAGCAGTGTAGGAGAAAGGGACCTGGGGGTCCTGGTGGACAAAAGGATGACCATGAGCCAGCAATGTGCCCTTGTGGCCAAGAAGGCAAATGGCATCCTGGGGTGCATTAGAAAGGGGGTGGTCAGTAGGTCGAGAGAGGTACTCCTCCCCCTCTATTCTGCCTTGGTGAGGCCACACCTGGAGTATTGTGTCCAGTTCTGGGCCCCACAGTTCAAGAAGGACATGGAACTGCTTGAGAGAGTCCAGCGCAGAGCCACAAAGATGATTAAGGGAGTGGAACATCTCCCTTATGAGGAGAGGCTGAGGGAGCTGGGTCTCTTTAGCTTGGAGAAAAGGAGACTGAGGGGTGACCTCATCCATGTTTACAAATATGTAAAGGGTGAGTGTCAGGACGATGGAGCAAAGCTTTTTACAGTAATAACCAATGATAGCACAAGGATCAATGGTTGCAAACTGGAGCATAGGAGGTTCCATGTGAATATCAGGAGAAACTTTTTCATTGTGAGAGTGACAGAGCACTGGAACAGGCTGCCCAGAGAGGTTGTGGAGCCTCCTTCGCTGGAGACATTCAAACCCCGCCTGGATGAATTCCTGTGTGATGTACTCTAGGTGACCCTGCTCTGGCAGGGGGGTTGGACTAGATGATCTTTCGAGGTCCCTTCCAACCCCTAGAATTCTGTGATTCTGTGATTCTGTGATTCTGTGATTACAGATATGTGTACAGATCTTGGTGTGAGATTTAGGGATTTTCTCCTCATACAGCTGGATCAGTCATCACAACCGATCTATGAATTGGCCCAGCGTCTGGCATTAATAGGCCTCAGTGATCAAGGGAACAGCTCTGACCTGTCCCTTTGATGTCACAACATTAAAGAAAAAGAGGACACAAGCAGAAGGAGACAATGCACAAATTTCCAGATGACACTGAGCTAACATACCTCATCCCCTTCCAACCACATGGGCTGTGGGGACCAGGGATGGAAGATGTGCTGTGCTGATGGCAGACCACCTGCTGCCAACCTATGGCTACCCTGTCAGTGGGAACGGTGCTCTGCAGCTATCGCAGGGTATGATTCTGAGAGATAGTCAAAATACCCCAGACACCAAGCTTGTCTCTAGCTTCCTCCAGCTTCCTAAACCCTGCATAGCTCAGCACTCCCAAGGATCAGCCCAATGGTTTTCCACTCCACTCTCTTGCTTGCACAGAGAGCAAAGTACCTATTTCCAACAGCTATCTGCTACAGCCAGGAGCCAGCTTTGTTCAGCTGCTGCACCCAGAGGTGACCTCTTCTCAGCCACTCTCAGAAGTCTCTTTGAAGGATGGTTTATTGGCTGTCTATAAGAAGATTCAGGCAGAGCACGTTTTATGTTTTTCATTGTATTTTCTCTTAAAGAACTTTTCTGTCTACGTGATGCTCAAAGGAATACCTACTTCTCCATCCAATATTCTGTGTGGGAGAAGAAAATATTACAGTACAGTGTACTGTAGAGAAACGTCCATTCTTTTAACAGAATGCAATTTGTACTACTGTGCTTCCAAAACACATACAACAAATACATGCACATATAGCACACATTTATTTAGAAATTAAGCCTAATATTCCAGCTTTCCCAGATGCTGAGGATTTCCTCATCCATTTCAGTGCAACCAGGGTATGTCAGTATAGCTATCCTGTCCCACTTTTAATTTTCCTGTATAATTTTGAAAACTATTTTCCCTGGCAATGCTTCCATGCACATCTGCATTCAAAACAAGCTCATCTGTGCCCTTCTTCAGGGAAGGGATGGGGTGAATGGAGAGAGGGGTGATACAATAGCTGTCCTGCCAGCACTCAGCAGGGTCACACAAACAAAATCAGCAGCCCACTTAATCCTCTGAAAAGAAGCAGCACATTCCTGTGGCAGAGCTCCTTATAAGTACTATCCAGCAGGGATCTCTCCCATCTGTGCACACTAAAGGGACACAGCTTGAGTAACAGAAGTATTACAATGCTGACTGCATGGCGTAAGCTCTCTACCTGTGCCGTACAAGGCAGGATTAAGCCACAGAAGTAGTTGCAGTGACTTGCTAAAGTGATCTGGATTGCTCAGTTGCATCATCTGTGTAGAAAGTGGGAGCAGCTGTGGGGGGTAGCCATGGGCCCAACACCCTCTGCCTTAAAATTCCTTACCTGAGATAAACCCCACATGGTCCAAAATAAACTCCTGCTATTCCCACCAGGGCACCGGTGGAGAGGTAAACCTCTGCTGCTTCTGCCAACAGCAACTGAACCATCCCGCCAGCTTCCTTGGTCCTTAATGAGTAGTCATTAAGCACTGGGTATTTTCTAAGCACAGTTTAGAGTTTTAATAAATGCCAAATAAAGAATTAACAAGGCTATAATCAAGAAAATGTGTTCCTTGATTTGAGATTGCTACAGCAGGAAGGCTCAGAGACAAATAAACAGGGTGCTGTAGTTCACAGCCTTTTCCACGTTCCTTCTACTGGTTGCTTGCAAGGAGGAAGGTAGACTCACATTCTCACACCTGTGTTGTTATAAAAGAAATCTGACTTCTCATTGCTTCCCCAGAGGTAGAAGGGAAATGAAGAGAGAAGGGTTCTTGATCCTATTTAAGACGGTGTGTGCAAGACCCTCAACTCACCCATGTACAATTGTGGGTGCCAGCGAGAAACCCCTTTAGTGAAAGGAAGACACAGGAGGGAGATGGTTAGATTAAAGCCACAAAGCACATACCTTTTTCAAAACTCAAATGAAACAGATCCTTCTCCACCACAACTCACAGGTAATTTCTCCTCTCCCATTCACCTCTTGCCTGCTCTAACTTGAACCAGGAGTCCCTTCCCTTCGGGGAGAGAGTGATACAGCCAATCCAGTAGTAACTTGCTCCTTGTCCTGTCTCTTCCACCTTGGTTATGCTTTATGGATAAACAGGCTGGGGGTAGAAATGAAGAACAATTTCAATGACATGTTACAAGTGCACAGGGGAAGACCCTAAGAAATGTGTAATTTAACTTGAAACAAAACATAACCACCATGAATGCCAAGCAGAAGGAGGTAATGACAGTAACATTGCCCAATCACAGCAGTTGACTGCTGCACGGGCTGATGACATGATAAATGCATGTTAGGAGAAAGCTGAGCTGAAACCATCTGGACCCAGTTAAGCAACACTGGCTGGCTGGGCGGTGGGGAGCATGGTTTGAAGGGCAATAATGCAATTGCTGGTTTCTTTCTTGATGGCAATGCTCTAAACAACTCTACCCCTGCTTCCCACCAGGAGTCAGTGCCAGACTACCATACCCAGAGCAAAGTGCAGTTGAAGAAGCAGTCTTTTGCTATGCAACCTACACCCTGTCTAGGAAACAAGACAATAGTGACTGGATCTACCAAATCGGTGGGAGAAGGGGAGCACAGGCCAGAGGATGACACAAAATGCTGTAGCAGAGGTAGTTGCCATCCAGCCAGTGCTCAAGACAAACTCCCAGCATACTGATAGGGCTTCATGGCTTTGAGCACATACAATCTGCTGCATCTTTAGTGATTCCAAAACCTAAAATGAGCTTTCTCTTCACTGTGGACTTCACTGACCTCAACATGGTTGAGTACATACAAGCCTGGATAGAGAGGAACTAGATTTGTCGGTGTCCACTTACACTGCAAAGTTTTGATGCAGTATCAGGCAAGTCACTGAAATTGGATTGCATTCTACCTTATAGTGGGTTTTTTCACCCCTTGCTGGTGTGACACGACACCCCCAGGCCTGAAACATGCAAGTGTCTCAGTCGGAGCCAGTGGCACTGATCCACAGAGCAGGTACTGGCAGCTGAGTGTTCATAACAGTCATGAATTTGCCAAACCAAATTCATGGAGATCTGTGATTTCTTTTCTCCAGCCAGGCTCTGACTCCTTCCCTACATGCCAGCCTGCCTAATCCCCAGGTTGAGTCTTACCAGGCTCCCACTGAATCTCAACGCCCCTTTCAGTTCTTTGCCTTCGTCTCTTGCCCCACCCCAGTCCGCCTTTCCCATCAGTTGCTATATCTCCACACAGGCCAAGCCCTGGTGGGAACCCTCCTCCTGTCCCTTTCCCAGGGTCTGTCCCCTCCTGAGCCCCACTGAAGTCCTGCACCCTCATGAAACCTCACCAAAACCTTCTGAGGCTGAAGTCCATCTCCTTGCCCAGTGGATCTCTGCCTCCTTTCTCCCTCAGCAGACAGTCCCAGCCCCTGCCCCAGCTCAAGCTGCAATCTTCCAGTCTCTGGATGTTGTTTTTTAAATCTTCTCTTTTTGCTGAGCTTCTCAGGTTTTTTCCCCTTCCCTTTTCTTCCCCCTTTTTCTCTTCCCAGTCTCTTTCTCTTCCTCTTTGCTAGCTGTCATCATCTTCAGACTCGAACTGAAGAGAGCTCCTTCTGCCTTCCCTGGACAGGGCACCGGTTGATGCCCTTCTCTTAGCATTCCAGGAGCCCTGTCTACATTGTCCTTTAGGGGAGCCACATACCAGACTGTGTATACAGTTGCACAAACTTCCTTTGTTTACTGTAGGAAATCTTACCAAGTGATGTGCATGTCCATTTACAAATTACTCTGTCCAGCCCCACAATTAGTTGCGGTAGAAAATGGAGAAAAACTTTAGAAGTGGAAAATTGTATTAGCATTTTTAAACAAAACTGTTTGCTTCAGAAAATTTCATGGTCAACCTGGAAGAGTTTCCTTTAATACATGTTGCAAAGAAGAAAAATGAATGTGTTTTATGTCAGACCACAATAACTTCTCCATATTTTGGGAGTTGGTTATGAAAGCAAAAAATCCATTAACATTTTTCCGATGAAGTGCACCTTTTCAAATCAGACAGGTATAACATTTGTTTCAGATGCATGGGTAGAGATCTTATTTTTAAATATGATCTAATGTGTGAAAGGCTGCACCTACATTTTCTTCCATGTGGTAGTTAAGATGAAATCAGTTCAAAATATGTCACTTGTATACTACGTGTTTATACATAACTCTCTCCCCACACCAAGCCTGAAAAGTCTTGAAAATGGATTTTGAAAATGCAGAAGGCTCAGAAAAGAATTGCAAAAAAATTATTCCAGGGCTGGAGATAACACTGCACCACAAGGCAATTTAAAAGCTTGCCAGGAATAAGACTCAGACATCACTGGATTACAGTATCTAAGGACCTCTGGGGAAGCTTTTCCAGGTGGGAGAGGACTGTTTAATCTACCAGAGAAAAGCATGTCAAGAAATAATAGTTGGAAGCTGAGGTTGATGAGGAATAAGTCACATGGTTTTTTCCTTTAATACATTAACCAGTGAAAATATTAACCAGTGGGACAAGGGTGGCTGCACTAGATTCTCCATTTCTAGAGGTCTTTGAGTCAAGACTGGATGCTGCAGACACTATTTAGCCAAAAACACATTACTGGAATCACTGTAGGAGTATCGAGGTAAGATACATAGACCTGTGAGTCCCAGTTGTCTTAGCAGATTATAACTAGGTCCCTTCTAAATACATAACATTCATGTATTTTTCTTCATCAGAATTAAAAACATTGTAGGCAGATTTAGTTTCCCAGGATGTACCTAGATATGTTGAAATGTGGCAAGGATTATGAGATCCTCCACGCTTTACAAAATGAGCCATGGGATCTCTAATACCTACAGATGGTCTGAGCAGCAGCTTTACACCTTGTTCAGCAGCACTGTATCCTGATATCATGCTGAGGAACAAGTATTACACAGTATCTGACCAGAATATCATTGACTGAATTCCTAATATCATTTACTGTAGCACCAGAGACATTCGTTGAATGGTTTCATCCAACTACATAACAGTTATAACAGGCACCTGTCTAGCTCATGAGATCTTGACAGAGCCAAGGGCAAGGTGCCATGGAAGTCACTTTATCATTTTTATTATTCCACCTATATTTGAGGAAAACGAGATATTCCCCTCCCAAGTGAGGAGCAGAAGGAAAGGAGGTACTGAGGGGAAAATCCTGGGACAGAGATGGAATTTTCATCATCATTCACAGTATTGCAAAACCTCAGTGTCCCATCCAGATTGGCAACTGCAGACCTCACCAAATGCATCGATGTGGCACTTCCACATCAAGGCTGTCATTAGATAAGGACAACCGAGGCCACCCGCCTCAGGACAGCTCCACGGCAGCTGGCAGAGACATTTTGATTTGGCCCTCAATGGAGGGGGGCTGGGTGACATCTCCGAACTGGTCATGAGGAGACCCCCATCTCCAGGGGTTTCCCACCTCAAAGAGCCTCTGCTCTAAGTTAATAAAGGGGTTGAAAAAGTTCAAAATATTATTTGTATGTTTTTTGCTGCTGGTTGTCCCTGATTGCTCCTGATATGCAATTCATAAATATTTCCCCACTTTATTGAGCAGATAAATTACCACTCAGGTTGGTGGTACCATTATTGTCAGCCATTTTATTGAAGAAAGAATGCTCATTATTTCACTAAAGGGTCATTAATTTCTCTAAAAATAGTTTTCTACAGGAGGTATTCCCTCCTGTGATTCAATAACACGGAAATAAGCACTCTGTAATTGTCCAGAGACAAACTGCCTTCTAGAAATGAACTTCCCTACATTTCATTCAGGCAGTTTATAGTTTAATACTAAACCAATTAAAAACAACATACAGCTACATGAATAGGATATTAATTTCCTCTCCAGAAGTGGAAATGAGTGTGTGCTTTGATTCCCACAGGGAAGGCAACTCCACCAACCAGCAGCATAATCTACAAAGGCTGCAGCACCAAATAAGGGATTCACCATGAACAACCGGATCTTCATGCTATGTGGAGATTGATGTTACAACCAAAGCCTCATCCATTCCTCAGTAGCCTCAGGCTATATCAAGAAAATAAAGCAAAGTGATCCCCTTACAAAAAAAAAACCAAAACAAAAGCACACCACACTTTTCCCCTTGTAGTTTATGAGATTGGTATGCATGAGACCATTACTCTGCTGAAATCTCTCTTGCTTAAATTGTCATTCCGAATCAATTCCAAGTACAAAAGATGCACTTCCACTGAACTGATCTGTTCAAACCCCTATTTCCTATTGCAGCCGATAGTGAAAAAGAACATTTAATCCACTTTCAGCAGCTTTTTTGATCAGTGATTAGCCACAGAAAAGTGGGACAATGATATTAGTTATCTTTCTATGCACTGAGATGGCACATGATGTTACCCATGCAGGGGCAGAAGCAAATTCAGTTGAAGTCAGCTGAAAAAGTTCCTGAAGTCTGAAGTGGGCCTGGATCATCTATGGATGCAAGTTAGAGGAGCAGAAGCCACTTCCTATCCACCACTTGTACGCCTGGTGTGGTGACCCAGTCAAGAAGAGAAGCATGGAGCAAAGTGGCTGGCCCATCAGCCCTCCAGCAGATACGCTAATGAATACTTCCACACATCAGGAATAAAATTTACTTTAATTAAAATGAGAAACAACAGATACAACAGATAAAGCACAGGGAATGATACAAAATACAAGGTAACAATGAATAAGCAATAATGCTGATGGGAAACTTTGTCAGAGTTTTGTAATTTTAAATGGTTCTTTAAATGTTGCACATTCCAGGCAGTCAAAGCTCCTGTTTAGAGTGTTGTATATCAAAATTGAGCAGGACACCCAGAGAGAGTCTTTAATTTATTTCTAAGTTGCAATCATCTAGCCCTCATAGAACAATTTGTCATACATCACCAAATAAATAACACTTCAGAGCATTTAAGCTTCTTAAAACCCTAGTAGCAGCTTTCCCAGATGTTCCTAGCTATCTGCACATTATTATAGTGGTCTTCAACAGGTTCGAGGGTTCCCAATGAGGTTTTGTGCAATTTTTTATGTTCATATAATTTGAAATATTATCAACACACATTGCCAACTTCAATATGACAACAATTTACTCTAGCATTAGATGTTCCACCCTAGCAAGATCAGACAAAGTGAGGAGTTCAGGAAATTTGTCAAGGAGAAAGAGAGAGAGATATTCCACCCACTTAAGGATCCCCAAGTTTCCCAAAAAGCTCACCACAGCAGAGTTGAAGGAGGGGCAAAATGGTTTTGATTTCAGCTGTAAGCCTAAAAAGTCTCTTATTTGGCTTCTGGGAGGTTCCCTGTCTTCCTAAGTCTATCAGCTGTTTCTTTCAATATCCAGTCAAGCAAACAGGATTATTCATATCACTCATAAGACCAGCTAAACACCTCATCACAAACATACCTGCTGTTTTCTGTTTTCAAATTGTTCACAATATCTGCAGTGTAAAGTAGTCACAATAGCCTCTGTGGAGAATTTTTATCTCTAGCTGATGAGCAAAATATATCTTGCAAGTTTTGAGCATCTTCAGTGAGAAGCATTTTGGTTTACAGAATAAACAAATGATATGGTTTTGTTCTGTAACTATGAAGGTAATTCATGGCTTTTCTTGCAAGCCCCGCTGCAGACCTCAAAAAATAAATTTATCGTCATTTGCAATATTTGCAATGTTTTTCAATTTCCAGAAATACTGTTGCCAACAAACTACTTCACAAAAACATTTGCATAAACAAGACAGGGAGTAAGTGTGAGCACAATCAAAGAGAAGTTCCTTAAAAATGTGAATGAATATTCACCCAGTTCCCTTGTAGTTTCCAGGCTCCCATCCATCTAGAACTATTATAAGTACTATCCTGAAAGCAGCTTGCTGGCTAGAGGTGGATATTTATTCACAAAGGCTCACTTTCACATTCTCATCTTGTTATATTAGCTGGTGAAATTTCACTCATCACAATGGGTGGAAGAAAGGAGAGAAAATCCAAAGCAGGTGAAAGCATCCTTAAAGGATTTATCAATAAAGATTTAACTTAACCTCTTCCCCCAACTTACACACAGATTTTCTAGGTTCATTTTCCTGGTAAGTTTCCACTCCATAGAGCAAATCTAGTCCCATCTAAAGCCAAGGTCTAACCACCTCAATGTAGAAGCCCCTGGGAAGTGCCAAGTGGTTTTTTTAGCTCCCTTCACCATCCTACAATAGTTGTCGCCCATCTGCCTGCCAAAGAAAACACACCCATCATCATTTCCCACAACAAAACTGTGAAGACAAGGTCTTGCTCAACTATCTTAATTAATGAAAAACTATTAGCTTGATTGCAGGTTGGTAATTGTTCTAGTCCTGCAGTAAATGCCATTAAAATCATTTTTACAGAACTCTTCTAATAACTAGCTATTCTTGTAGTGCAATTACTTCTAAATCTCATGAGGCTAATGTGTAATACATGACTGTTCCAGTTCACAGCTCTCAGCACTCAGAGGACATGTATCAGGTTTCAAGTCTTTAATTTGTTATCATAATCAATACCTTATTCTTTTTAACCACAGAGACAAACTAATTTGCTCTTTTCAGTTTGATATTGGATTATGAATGATTTACATCCATAACTACTGTAAATGCCACATGACACTTAACAGCATCAACAAGGGATTTATAACTTGCTTTCCAGTGGCTTTTCAACAGAATTTGTCTGCAAGTTGCCAGAGGTGAAGCATCAGCAGTATTTGATGTTTCTAGACCATTGTTCAAAAACAATCCCATAGATGATGATATATTCATAAACAGTCACATTAAAAAAAAGGTTGATATTAAATCAGTCATTTACACTTTACCAGCTAGCATCCATACATGCTACAAGAGCAACAAGCAGCTATTCGGAGTTTAGCAACCATATTACATCTATCAACACCTTTCAGTTGTGCAGGAACATAAGTAAATCTGGTGAACATGGCTGCTAAATAGATTTGTGTCAGCTGTAAACAGGTTTCAGAGTCGAATTTCTTGAAGGATTCTCTGGATTTTATCCTAGGTTATAAATTATAAGTAATCCAAAGTATAATCCAGGAAGAAAATAGGATCTTGAAAATTCAACGTTCTTCTTCCTGTGGATCACACATCATCTCTTAGGTCCTCCCTAGGCCACCAGATTGATGCTTTGCACGTTTAAAGAGCACCCTGAAGACAGACATGAAGGCCCATGAATATAGATTTGCTTACAGGATTGGCTTTTGATGATATTTTGGGTATATTAATCTTTTAATATTTTAAAAGGTTAGAATGACATCTCTTCCTTCAATTATTTCCTTGAGTTGCTCTGTCGTTCCTTGGAAGTTTAATTCCTTCTTGTGATTCCTTTTATGTGTTTTTTTTTAATTGCTTTTTCTTTCCTCAGCACCACAGGTTTCCCCACCTATTCTTTTAAAATGATAGTTTATTGCCAAGTGCCATGGTCACACTTCAACATTTCATCTAGGTGACACTAAACTGAAGTGGCTTAGTTTATAGGCCATGAAATTTTGATAAGTCTTAGTTAATTTTGCATGAAGATCAAGAAGCCAGGGCATCAAAAGTCATTCATGGAAAGTGCTTTCTCTGTGGAAGAACACTTGTAAGATGAACTTGTTCCTTGATTGAAACTCTTTCTAATTACATTAACCATATTCTTCCCCTAAGCTCCCACCATTGCTAAGCTTGTTATTTCATTTTCTGAGGTCCACGCACTTTCTGACTGATGGATCCCATATGAAAATATTATGGTTATATCTAACTCCAGCATATTTCAGCCTGATGTCTTTAACTAGACCATAGCTATTGAAACATATGAACCTTTTATTTTGCTAGTAGTCCAAAAGAGAGTGCTTTGGCATAAGATCAGTAGGTACTTGTCTAATGTAAATGGCCCTCATAAAGCTCTGATTCAGTCATTTATTTTAAAAATTCTCATTGCTGTTCTGTTTGTGATAAGTATGTAGTCAGAGCATTTCCAGAACAACTTTACATAGACCAGAATATGGAAAACATTTGCTAGAGCTCAATCAGCCTACACCTGGAACATGAAAAGCCTCAGGGGAGCAGTCTTTGCCTTATGCCTTAAGAGTGAGATCTGAGCTCTGTCAGAGCACAGCAAGAACTTCCTACAGTAAGAACTATATACCATTGACACTACAAACATTGAATCCCAGCTGAAATGTCCCTTATTTCACCTGTTAAATCGACAAAAAGGGAGGGAGGCCCCATCTACAAGCATCAATACTCCAATATAATGTTCAGCATCAAATCACTATGTTGAATTATGTCTTAAAGTTATCTGGAAGGTAGGCCTCTCTAAGGAGAATCAATGCAAAAAGTTCCTACCTGACTCTTATCACTGAACAGAGCTAGCTGGATTTAAAGAAATATGATTCTTAAATGTATTTGCACACTTAGCCCTTGAGTTCAGCCAGTTACTATTTCTAGGTCTTGCTAAACAGCAGCCTTCTCAAATCCAATAGAAATTCAGAGCCCTTTGCAGCCTACTCCTTCCCTACTATCTCTGCATCTGTAGCCATATCTTACTACCAACCAGTCCAAAATACTATTCTTATTTTCCACTTAGATTTTCAAGTAAGCACCCTCTATGCTTCCAATTGTTGCTAGGAAAAAAGTCAACAAAAGACATCCCTCATACACCTCCTTGAAGCACTCTCCTTCCTGATGTCTACAAAATATGTCAATAGTTGAGCTCTTGGTGTGCTGAGATTACTGCAACATGATGAGGTAATTTGCCTCCCTGCTTCCCTGGGCTCCTCAATATGCTATCGACATCAGTTGTCTCCCATCTTAGGACTGGATTGTAAATTTCTCCTTCCAACTGCAAGCTCCTTCTTACAAGTCTGTACAGTAGTTAGTAGAGTGGGTCTTGGCCTATGACTAAGTGTCTGTAGCAGCATCAGTAACTAAAGCTCGGGTTTTCACAGCTTTACTACAGATTAATATTTAACTAAAAATTCATACAATTCACTGTTCACAACAGAAAAGCTATGCTTAGGAGAAGGAACAAACACACAATGCCTGTCTTACTCTGAAGGGCAGATCTTCGGATTACATAGCATAGCATAACAACATTGGTGCCACTAGAATTATGTCGATTGATACCAAGGACAGATCTGTCAGTCTTTGAGTAAAACTTACACAATGCATACGTCTTTTTCATAAGGATTTATTGAGCTCAATATGTTGTTAACAGTTTTCACAGGGCTTTCATTTCATAGCTTTTAAACCAGCAAGATCTCAGTAATCTCATGAGATAAAATGCTGTCATATGACCTAAGCACCCACTGCAATTTTTTAAAACGAAGCGTTCCTAAACAACCTCACAAGTCAAAGTTACTCATCCCAACTAATCCATGAGGAAACGCAGATGCCAAATCTCTTCTGAACCAATTTGAGCAGTACTCACATAAGTCTACCACCCACATCCTGCTTAGTCAAATCTTCTAAGCTTTCTCCAGTGCTAACAATGGTGTTGTCCAATTTTTTCAAAGATTACTGACGTATGGCTAAATATAGAAAAGACAGCCTAGGAAAAAAACAAAACAGTTATGATTCCATGTATCAACAGGGAGACTTGAAACTACCTCTGATTGTGTCTTGAAACAGCAAACAGTCCCACAGAGAAAGGAGGGCTCCAAACTACATCAACAGAAAGACCAGAAATCTGTCATTTCTATGTCCCTTAGTGTTTCTACAAATCTATCAACATCCCTAATGATTTGATTAACTTTTGTGCATTGCAGAGTGTCATGTAGAACCATCCCAAGGTCAGGAAAGGTGAAAAATACACCTGCCAGGCACAGCACAGAGAATTCTGCTTTCACTAACAGCCTTCAAATACATGGGAATGGCAAATAAAAAATCAGGTCAAAAAACCCATTTGCTTCAGATCATTTTTTGTGAGGTTTCAAGGAAGCAATGGAGTAACCAAAGAACAGAAGTATCTATCCCTAGCAGAGCCACCAGGAACCCAGCATGGATTTGCGGTCCATCATATTTAATGTTGCTGAATGATTCAAATGAATTAGTATTGATTTTTCTATATATTTGTCCCTCACCAAGATGTTATCACTTATTAATAATACCAGAACTGCTATTCTAAAAGGTATTTTGCCTGCTTTTTTTTTTTTTTACTTTTCATAATTGTCCTTTTTTTTAACATGTTATTGTCTGAGTCAAAGTTCTAAGAGCACATGTGTGCTAAAATTTGCCTAGTACTTTCTGCAGCAAGGAATTATATCCATACCTACCTAATCAGATTCCTTATCTCTCCACCTTTTTCCCAAATGTGTAGGATTATTTCTGACAGGTAAGTTACAGATACTTTGTACAGAATGGTCTGCATGACACATCACACTCTGTTTCTATCAACATTCATTTTTTGACCTTTCAGGAACATACTATTTTTCCAACATGTTCCCTCATAAAACATATTTTTTTTTAAATTAGTTATTTGCTAAGGAAAATACCACTACCATAGCAGAGATCTTGCAAAGTCTCATAACAGTAAGACAAAACACAAAGCTGTACATTGACACCAGCTGTCAGCTCAGCATTTAGTGAAAATGTTAAGAGACAGAGCCAAGGACAAATTTGAAAGCACAATCATATATATATATCTCAAGATGAATCATATCTTGAAACTTCTTACCTTAACTAGCCTGGAAGGGTTATTGTGAGTGAGTTGTAAAGAAATCTCTCCCCCAATTTGGAAAGTAACTATACAGCATATGGCAGATTTATGCGCTGGAAGCATCAAAATTTACAGCAGCTCTTAAAGATGGTGTGAATATATATTAATTGGCAAAGTTATAGTGGCATCACTGGTAAATTTCTATTTACAGAACTAAGGATATAGTAGAGATACAGTACTGTAGGGAGCCATATAAACATGGGCAAGAAAAGTAGATAAAAGCTCTAATGGTGATCAGGATTTCTGGTTTAAGTTCAGAACAATATTTTGCTTCCTAAAACGTACAGAGTGAAATCTTAAAGATACTTTTTTGGCTGTAATTGTCAGCAGTGCTAGGATAACACCCTAAAGGTACTAGGACCTGTCATAAAGCATAAGACTTACCTGCAAGCTCTAAATAGCATCAAGGCTATGCATATGTATGATTGGACCACTGTATTTGAATAAAATAAATCCCCTAAAATTAACATCACTGGAGAGAGGTAATTGTTCCTTGTACCATACCCCTTGCACCTGTGTTATACGTAGTATTCACAAAAAGTTAGTTAAAAAGAAAAGCAATATAAACTTTTTTCAAAAAAAATGCCATTATGAGAAACCTTATGACAAATGTTACGTTACAGATGCATAACTACATTGCAATTGAGGAAGAAGAAAGTATGAAAAACAAGCACTGCAAATAGGTTTTTATATATCTTAAATGCAGGCCAGATTAAGCTAAAGGGCAGATCAGAAGAAGAAAAAAAAATAAAGAGTGGATGAGGATTAGATGTTTCTGAAAATTATTTGCCCCCTCACCTCTATTCAGCAGCAGAGACAACCAGCAGCTTTGCTGGCAGTGCAAAGGAGAAGGGACACAGAGAAGGCACATTGCGGTGCAGTACTGAAGGAGGGCTCAGGGACAGAAATGTCTCTTTGGCTTCCACAAAGAAATCCTGTGTGACAGATGGAGCAATCTGTAGCTGTGAGGTACACTTTAAGTTTGCATGTATTTATTTTTTCATATTTATGTATTGTAACTTTGTTGCTAGTAAATAATCCAGAATTTAGCCCTTTGCTTTACTAATTTTTCTCTGAAAACATGTCTAGTGCTCAAAGTGACTCAGAGGATTCTAAAAAAAGAATGGGGTGTTTTTACTTCCATGGACATAACACACCTAAGCAAAGCAGTCTTCCAGATAGTTAGGAGCCAAGATAACTTGGAGTTGGTCTGTTTCCAACCACCTTCCCATTGCAAGTTAATATTGTGAAATAGCAGGATGGAAGGAGCGATGCCCTTTGGGGGTACTCTCCTAACTCCCTCCTTGCAAAGAAGCAGGCAGTAAAAAGACAAGTCATGCTTCCAAGAAATTCCATATCATCACTGAGTGTTATAATTATCTCTTGGTATTTCTGCAAGTGAGAGGCATCCTGTCTTTATCATATCTTAGACCTCATGTCATCTTTTCAAATCCTTTTAACTTCATGTCAACAAGCTCGTTAACAATTCAGTGGCAAGCCTAATTTCAGAACTGGTTTATTCTTTAGATACGAATGAAATAGCCAGCAAGCAATTGCTCTGCACATCATGGGGTAGTGCTGCCAGATGCTCCTTTCCTTCAGTCTCCCTTGTTTTGCACGGAACTGCAAGAGTCTGTACTCCTGCTTTCTTATCCCTTTATGAGGAGGTGAAAAACACGCTAGGATCAGATGCCTCCAGGCCCACAGCTCTATGCGGCAGCAGTAAAGCCATATGTTTTGTTCTCCAAAGCAATTCGAAAGAATTCAGTGACGAGACTGTACCTGACTTATTAGTAATGTATTTATAAGACATTGAGATAGAAAGCCTTAAAATCTACTGGGGGAAAAAAAGAAAAAGTCAACCACATGATCAGGGGCATTAAAAGCAGTAAGAATTCACCCTGTGAAACACTGCGCATCTTACATACAAGCTTAGGATAATCAGCATTTTGCACAGTCAGGTTCTTAAAGAATTAGTTGCTCCTGTTAGGTTGGTAAAATCATCTCTTAGGCACAGTGGAAGTTTGTCACACATGGAAAAAGACTGACTTACGTGGGAAATGAAATTTTCTTTCAGTTTGGTTTAACATGTAAGAGATCTGAGACCTTCAACCCTTGAAGATCTCAGCAAATTAGATTCCTACTGCAAGGTGCAATTCTGCAATCATCATTTTCCCTTCCCCTCAATAAACGCCAAGTGACAGGTACATATAGAATAAAAGGGGGAAAAAACTACTGCAATTTAGAAACTGAACAGCTGAAACAATCCCTTGGGGAGAGAGGATGAGAGCAAGGACAAACTTCCATTAACAAGTGTTAGTTCATTAGTAAACAGTATGTTCAACATACTTCTGGGAAACACTTCATGACTATATCCTAAGACCAGGAAACAGGGTAGGGTAGGATAGTTTCCTGTTGAGAAAGAAGATACTTATCTTCCCTTCCAAAGTTTTAGATGATTAACATTATCTAAACTTGGGAAAGTCTATTAGAAAGCTCACTCAAGTTCAAAACATATAGGATGAGTGGTTTGTCTCAACTACACATATCTGAAAGATCTTCTTTGGGTAAACAAACAAATCGAAGGTCATGTTCATTTAAGAATATTAATAACACAACACATCTAATAGCTATATTCTAAAACTATATTCAAGATGGTGAGGATCTTAGTTCAATATTAAGGGTTAAATTTACAGTTTTCACAACTGAAAGATAACCATGAAGTTTAACTAAGAATACCAATATTATATTAAGTGTTTCTAATTAGAGAGAAGAATTAGTTTTAAAAAAAATATGAAGAGTTGTTAAATGAAGTGTTAAATTAACTAATAAAATTACAAAACTTAGCATAACTTTGAGATTTCTGATTTCAATGCTTTTTTCCATGGCTAAACCAATTCTTTCTACTTTGCCTCATCCATCTGGGCCCCTGCTGGGAAATGTCATTAATGTTTCAGACCCTACTGAGTAGCAATAGTGCTACTTGCTGAACAGAGATAATTGAAACAGGGACAGGTATTTCTAAAAGTGTTTTCAGAATTCCTTAGAGACATATGTACAAATCTGGTAAATATTATTTAGCTTCTCACAGAAAATGCTGCAGTAGGAGGAGAGATACTGGTGCTGCTGCTGCTTTATTTCTGCAATACAACACAATATTTTGTTCTGTTTTATACCAGGGCTTAGTCAAGTGCCAAAGTTTCTCTGGTCCACACCCTGAAAAATACTAAGCCACCTGGAGAAGGAAATCAATTTTATATAAAAGAAACATATATTACTTATTCAGCTGCTCCATCTTTCCAAAGAGGGTGTCCTTGGTACTTCCAATGTGTACAAGCTCTCTGGTGTAACAATCTCCTGGCCAGCATCTCTGAAAGTGGTAAAAGACAGCAATTTGGGAGAATGCTGACACGCAGTCATCAGAGCAGGTGGCAAACTCTGGCATGACCATCGGTTTGCCACTAAAGTTGATCACAGCACCTCACCTCACCAGAGCAAGTGAACACCAACTGCTTCCTGACAGGCTACAGTGTGATTTAAGAGAATTTTGGGTGCTTTGGTATAACTGGCAAGCAGTCTTCCCCTGTGACAAAGGTGGGATGTGCCTCCATGTCCAAAAGAGGCAAGTTAGTTCACAAGGGTAAGAGCATACATATTGTTTATCACATGGGGTCCTGCTCACATGTCAATACCACAAAGGTAATGGAAAGTCTATTGAAAATCTATTGAAAAGCAGAGTGCAAATGGAATAATAGAAAGGGCTTTTTCAAGTACATAGCAAATAAAACTAATACTAGGGGCAATATAGGCCCACTGNAGAATTTTGGGTGCTTTGGTATAACTGGCAAGCAGTCTTCCCCTGTGACAAAGGTGGGATGTGCCTCCATGTCCAAAAGAGGCAAGTTAGTTCACAAGGGTAAGAGCATACATATTTTTTATCACATGGGGTCCTGCTCACATGTCAATACCACAAAGGTAATGGAAAGTCTATTGAAAATCTATTGAAAAGCAGAATGCAAATGGAATAGAGGTCTACAGAGAGGAGAATATATTCTATCAAGCATCTATTTAGATGGTCAGCACTTGCCATTTTCACAAGGCTCTGAGGAACGAGGGAAAACAAGTGGAAGAGCCATGGAGCTTTCCAGAGACTGAAGGAAGCCCCTATATACACTGCAGTGCACATACTTCTTGGGACCCCACTCCTGCAACAGCCACCATGTCCAGCTGTGGCCACCAGGCCTTGATGGCAGACTCTCTTCAAGAGGGGGCCAATTCTGAGGAATGTATGTGCAGCAACAGGTGCTACCAAATTTCCCTCTGTCTGAGCCCTAGCTCCACCTCCCTTGTTTATCAGGGACTATATTCCTGTTTTGCAGATATACAACAGCATCTTCAGTCTGAGTCATTATAAGCTTCAAATGAGCTTATAACAAGTATGTGCACACACATCACTCCAACCATGTAGTACAGCAAGGCACAGATAATTTTTAACTGACTGAAGCAGGTGTTGGCTAAAGGAGCGAGAAATCCTGCACTACACCATGGACGGGCCAGGGAACGGTGCTGCCTAACTGGCTCATGGCAGCACCAGTGAGAGGTTTGCAGAGAAAGTCCTAGTAGAAAGGTGGTTTTTTACACTGCAGGTGGTTTCCAAATGACTAACTCCAGCACTGGAAACATCTCGGGCACAGCAGCACAGAGCTGTGAAACCCAGTTTGTCCTGCTTCACAGCAGCTTCCTGCATAAACAAGCATTTTCTTTCACACATCTTTTTCCAAACCCCATCACATTGCAATGCAAAGGAGGCTGAGTTCTGGGTAATTATTTTTACCAAAACTGTTCTCTTTTCTCCTTAGGTATTTCCACTGAAAATATCCCAGCCAGGTGTAGTGACAGTATCTGAAATGTGATAAGACATCAGAGACATGAAAGAGATCAGAGCTTAGCCTACTTGGAGGGGGGCCTAGAGGGGGTGGGGGTTCTTTCTTCCCTGACATCTTGTGAGAAGCTTTCTGGTCCCGAGAGGGTTTGGGTCCCAGCTTTCAGAAGCCAAAACTGCAGGATCTCCCTACAGCCTTGGGCTGTTTGAGGCTGGGACACCCCACGAAGGGCTCTGGCTGGGGCTCTGCACTCATGAGCACCAGCCAGGACACCTTCAGCCCTCTGAAAGTTATGGCTGGCCCCAGCACATGGCATGAAGGCAGAGACTGAAAATCACAGAATCACAGAATCACAGAATCCTAGGGGTTGGAAGGGACCTCGAAAGATCATCTAGTCCAACCCCCCTGCCAGAGCAGGGTCATCTAGAGTACATCACACAGGAACGCATCCAGGCGGGGTTTGAATCGCTCATAAACCTTCCAGCTCCTCTCCTCCTGCCAGGGGCTTGAAATGCCACAGATCCTCTCAGGCAAGTAGCTCAATCTGTAATCAGCCCCTGCTCGAGTGGTGAAGGGTCAAGCAGCTGGAAGGATATTAGAGAGGGAAATGTCTTCAGCTGGGCAATGGACATGAATGGATGTTGGATCCTCTAAACTTAATTGGGGATCTTGGAGATGTCAAAGAATTGCGGTACTTAATTTGTCCAAAGAAGCAATGTACAGCCCTTGGGGAAAAAAAAAAAAAAAAAAAAGCAAAATACAAAAATGCTTCACTGGATTTCACTTGGATTTAACCCAAAGCTGACATTACTGTGACTAATTCCACTTCTTTCTCTCCTCCCCTCTTCATACCCTCAGACATAGCTAATTTTAGAAAGCCATACTCCTTAGTCTCAGCAAGGCTCTCTAAAGTTTTTTTGATGATTATTCCATTCATGCATTCAGTCAATGTTGTTCCCCAGAGTTCAGTACTGGGGCCAGTTCTCTTTAATATCTTTATCAATGATCTGGACGAGGGGATTGAGTGCACACTCAGTAAGTCTGCAAACACCAAGTTGGGCAGGAGTGTTGATCTGCCTGAGGGTAGGAAGGCTCTACAGAGGGACCTGGACAGGATGCAACGATGGACTCAGGCCAACTGTACAAGGTTCAACAAGGTCAATCGCTGGGTCCTGAACCTGGGTCACAACAACCCCATGCAGCACTACAAGACTGGGGAAGAGTGGCTGGAAAGCTTCCCAGTGAAAAAGGACCTGAGGGTGTCGGTCCATAATCAGCAGAATATGAGCCCGCAGTGTGCCCAGGTAGCCAAGAAGGCAAATGACATCCTGGCTTGTATCAGAAATAGCCTGGCCAGAGGGACTAGGGAGAGTGAGTGTTGCCATGTACTCGGCACTGGTGAGGCCGCACCTGGAGTACTGTGTGCAGTTCTGGGCCCTTCAATACAGGAAGGACATTGAGGTGCTGGAGCATGTCCAAAAGGCAACAAAGCTAGTAAAGAGTCTAGAAGCACTAGTTTGATGAGGAGTGGCTGAGAGAACTTGAGTTGTTTACCCTGGAAAAAAGGAGACTGAAGGAAAACCTTATCACTCTCTCCAACTACCTGAAAGGAGGTTATAGTGAGGTGGGTGCTGGTCTCTTCTCCCAGGTAACAAGCGATAGGATGAGAGGAAATGGCCTCAGGTTGTGCCAGGGGAGGTTTAGATTGGATATTGGGAAAAATTTCTTCACTGAATGGGTTGTCAGGCATGGTAACAGGCTGCCCAGGGAAGTGGTGGAGTCACCATCCCTGGAGGTATTTAAAAGACAGTGCAGATGTGGTGCTCAGGGACATGATTTAGTGGTGGAGTTGGCAGTGCTGGGTTCTGGATCCAGTGATCTTAAAGGTCTTTGACTTTCTATGACTCTGTGTACTGTGTCAAAATTAGTCCCAAAGAAAAGCACAGGCCTACAGACCTAAATATGGTATGACACAATATGGTCCCGAGTCTCCACTTAAAGTGAATGGCTATATCCCACAGCTGAATCACAGTATTAGTTGACTCCATCACCCTCAGCAGCCTTACAATCAGAATGTGAACTAACCTCACTTAGCGTAAACACAGAAGTCAGATACATTTCTTGGCATCTAATAGGACAACTGCATTTCCAGAATGAATTATTTTGGGGATTCCCATCCCAGAATGGGAACCATATGGGTGCAGAGAGTTGTGGTTAATGGAACTAAATCCAGTTGGCAGCCAGTCACTAGTGGTGTTCCCCAGGGCTCAGTGTTGGGGCCAGTTCTGTTTAATATCTTTATTGATGACCTAGATGAGGGCATTGAGTGTACCCTCAGTAAATTTGCAGATGACACTAAGATAGGTGGAAGTCTTGGTCTGCTTTTTCTGGTCAAAAATGGTCAGCATTTTCTGGTCAAAAATGGCATTGTTTTAAAATTGATACTACATAAAATATGTTAATTTTCATTTGTATTCCCAAGCAATATTTTAAAAATAAAGATTTCAAATTGTTGTTGAAAAGTTTATTGTATATTTTAAGTCACAGTCACCTCTGTGATAAGTTATCCCTAGAGAAAACGTAAAAAGAATAGAATATTTCTACTATTACATTACAATACATTAACAGGATCAGTACATATGACAAGTACCACCACTGGCAAGTCACAAAATAGTGAAAATTACTGAAACAAAATACAAGTGAAAGTACAAATAGAAAAACACATTTCTGGGCTTTGAAATTAAAATTTTATAACATTTGTCCCGCTCAAAAATTTTTGGAAATGTGACATTTAGAAAACCCTGGATTTTGTCCTGAATCCAAACAAAAATTAATTTCAAAATGTGCACATTTTGAAAATGGATAACAAGGCATTTTCCCTGAAAGCAGTAGCTTCTTCTACATCATCAGTGTGAATTGAGTGAGATTCAGAGAGCTTGAGGTTTACTAGGCCAATAGGAGAAAGGCAAGTTTTAATCAAGATGACTTCTTCAACTTTGTTCTGGCTTGAGCCAGGACAGAAGCCATTTCCTTTAGTAATTTTACTTTTCAGTTAAGTCTCTTCTAAGTAACTTCACTTGCTGAAATTAACAGCATGTTTTTCAGTCAGTGTCTGCCTCTAGGACTGATAACGCTCGATGATTATAATTATCGTTGGAGAATGGTGTGCAGAGTCAAGACCACTGCTTGGTTCTGCTGAACTTCTGTGCACTGGAAACAAAAGGTAGGAACAGGGGTCACACCTGCGGCCCTTCTACGCTGAGGAGCTGACTGGACAGGTGACCAAAATTGACCAAACAAAGTATTCCATCCTATAAGTGTCACATTAGGTACAAATCTGAGGGCCAAGCTCTCTTCGTCCATGGCTGGCATCCTGGGAGTACTCTGTCTATTTGCCTGCCTTTGATCCCGATCCATGTGTTCCTGCCTCCATGTGTTCCTGCCTCCAGCTCCCGTCTGCCACTGGCTCCAGGAGTCCAGTCTGGGAATTTCCAAGGCTGCCCTGCAACCTCCAGGATAATGTGAGTGGAGTTTTTTGGGGTTGTTTTTTGGGGACACACACACACCATACTGGTTTTGTATATATTTGTGTATATTCGTATTTCATCACTGCTGTCTCATTAAAGCTGTGTAGTTTAGTTTCCAACCCATCAGTCTCTCTCCCTTATTCTCTCTTCTTTCCCTTTCTGGGAAGGGAGAGGGGTAATAGAGAGCATCTGCCATTTGTTTAATTGCCATCCCAGCATTAAACCTTGACAAACTTAAAGAGAAATTCTGAGACTTTTTGGCACACTTCAGATACTGTCAGATGACTAAGGCAGGGAAATCCACATTCTCTTTTTCAGTGACATAATTTGCACTTGTCTTACAAAACTAGGCTGAAATGGCTCCACATCTTATAAGAGGAATTGCCCACACAGAAAAGCAAAAACACTTATTATCTATGGGAAGAAGAGTCCCAGAGAGCAGAAATAAAGGGAATAGTCTAGAGATTTCTTCTGTGTCCCCAGAGGAACTGGATCTGGGGACATTAAAGAGCTGTAGAAGTTTTTGAAATATATTTTAATATTGTCTTAAAAATAGGAAGAATGGGAAGATACGAAAAGCACTACAAGAACCCCTGATCTACACTGTTCTGTTCACTGTCTGTGCTGGTAGCACATCATGGCCCAGAAGATTTGAAACCCTAGTGCCTGCCACCAAACTCTGAGAAGATGCCAGAGTAACTGGCCCTGTTTGTAATGGCTCATGACAGGGAGCAGCAGCTCAGCCTCTCTTCAAATTGGGCCAGTTACTTGCAGGTTTTCCCCTCTGACTCCAGTATGGCTGTAGAGTGTTTCAGGTTGGGTGGATCTCCTGCCTTAAGATCTCTTCATCAAGAAGTGCTAGAGAGTCAAAGTTAATTGATCTGAATCAAAAGAGGAGAAAGTAATAATCCTGGTGTCTTCTATTTACCAGCCATGTCCAGTGGGTGCAATCCCTTCTGGTGAAGGAAGAATCACCTTACCCATTTCAACTTTTTATCCATTTATTTACAAATTTGAGATTCTTTCGGAATTGTTCCCCCGGACTTGAAGGTTGAAGAACAAATGGTGCAACGTGACCAGAGTAAACCTTGTTCAGCTATACGACTCATGGTGAGATTTTACAAGATGGCCCTTCCCTCACATGTAAAACCAGCAAAAAATGTCTTTTTCTTTGATAAGCCAGCATAGAAAGCCAAACCAATTCGGTGACAGCTCAGGTGAGTCAGGGCCAGGGCAGGTGAAGCAGGAAGGCTGCTTGTTTGAGAAAGGAAAGGACTAAAGAGGTCCTATATCTTTTGCCACTTTCAAACCTTTTCTCATGTTCAGGTATCTGATCAAACCTTGCACCTATGAAGACTGACATCAAAATAAAAGGTACAGGCTTTCCTGCCACCCTTGCTCCTTTTTAGATACCACTGCATAAAAAGGGCCTTATGCACCTTTGTCGTCTGGGGTTGGCTTTTTCAGGCATAGAGCAGGAGCAAGAAGTTACAAAGTGACTTGTGAAAACCCTGACCCAGCAGGCTTTTCCAGTTCTGCTCATTCTTGCCATCCACACTAGCACCAAGACAAGGAATTAAGCTGGCCATGTCACAAGGTTAATGACAGATTTGCACCTGTTTATACACAAGTAAGGGCCAGCCATAATCTGGTCTGCATGGATAAGTGGTTTATGGAGAGAGAAAACATCTAAACCACAGAAAACAAGAAAATGAAACCAAGTGTGGCCCAAAGTTGTTTTTGTTTAGATCAAATGACACATACACGGTTTTTGAACCATAGAATTTATGTGCCTTCTTAGTGATTAATATTTAAAAAGATTGTTTGGCACCGGACATTCAGTACATGTCTTGCAAGGACTTGGCACAGAGGAGAGGTAAGTAGTCAGAAATGTGCCAAAGACTTGTCAAGGAAAAACTTACGCTCAATACTAATCAAGCTCAACTCTGTGCCAGTCCTCCCACTCATCCTTTCATAGGAGAGCTAAGTCTTTCAGCGTGAGTCTGCCCATGCTGCTTCAGAGGCAACCAACACCTTCCACAGTCAGCTGACAAAAATGAAAGTTGGAGAGGCTGAAAAGAGCAAAAAAATACAACTCACCTTCTACTCTGCAGCAAGGATTGCTGCTGGGTGCAGAGTCCTGTCTGTTCTGCTCAGGGGACTTCCAAGAGTAAAAGACTTAATTTGCAAGCCTGCGGCACTAGGAGATGAATTTCAATGTACCCCTCATCCGACATGTTTCAGTCCCCAGTGCCGGCACTGCTGCAGCTCAACAGCAGCCACCATCTTTTTCTGCTGCGGACGAATTCATGCTAGAAGCTGTAGCAGAGAGACCAAACTCATTAGCGTTGTCCCTGTGTGGATGAGAGATGCAGTTGCAGAGCAAAGTCTTCTCTTCCCCTGGCATCTCTCACATGCAGCGTGCTAAAGGACTCCCAGGGCGTACAGACCTCGATCAGCATCAGTGTGGGGCAGAGACTCACAGATGGGTTTTGCCTGGCTTGTGGTGTGCCCAAGCCATTTTTCCCTACCCTTTTTAAAGGAAAGCTTTGTACAGGACAGCCACAGTCATCACCTCCTGTAGTCGAGGTCCTGCCTGCTCACAGGGAGGCAAGTGCCAGCTGAGCCTATGCATGTCCCTCCTTCTGCCCAGTGCTCAGGAGCTACGTTTGTCACCTCTCCTAAGTGGGGAGAAATCAAGCGGCTGTTTGCTGTAAAAATATTTCCTGTTCTCTTCCACTTTTCCTCCCTGGGCCTGGGGGTGCACTGGCAATATTAATGAGTGTGACTCCCGAAAGCCCTGCAGAGCCTGCTGCGCTCGTGTCGCAGGATGGAGATGGGCAGGTTAATTAGCTTACCGAGGCGTGTGGGAAGTCCTTGTCAGAGCCACCAGTGCTGTTAGTACTCCTGTTATTTATTTACATGGCAACAGCCATTTTCTGGAGGACTTGCATGCAGAAATTAAAACAGGGAGGGCTATTTACCCCACCTGATTTTTTGCACCTAAATTAGAAGACGAGTGCTTTGAATCATCTCTGGAGTAATATCTCTATCTCCAATAACTATAGAGAGATCATAGAGACCCAAGTCTCTGTCATAGTAGCTGGTGTGTAGCTGTTTCCTGTACAGTTTATGTAACCTGCTTTCGTTTAGGCTTAAAAATAAGATGCATCAAAAATCTTTTGAGGGTCAAAACTGATTTACCCAATTTGCAATTGATGTGCACAGAAAGTTTCACTGACTTCAGAAGCATGGTCTGAAAATATTTTTGAAGATATCAAATATTTGTTAATGTCACATGCACTATACACACATAGGATACACATGTGTTTAAACATCTGCAGGGCCAGAACTGCATTTGGCTGGGAATCTGAACCAAATCCACTTTTAAAATTTGCCATTTAAATATATATGTAACACTATACTGAGATAAGAGCTTTTCCAAAAACAATAAAAACAAAGCAGCAGTCAAGTTCTCCCAGAAGACATCTGCTCTCTTACCTGTCACAGTTAAATAGCATTCCAGAGTTGCACACATCACTCTTAATATTATCAAAGATGCTGTGTGCACAGCAAATGCTAAGAAACCAGGCTGGACTGGCTCCTGTGCCATTGAAACACGGGAGAAAAGACAGGCACAATTTGTGTCACTCTGGCAAACAGCATTAGAAAGAGAAAATTAATCTCCCAGCTTCCAAAGCACATTGCAAGCATTACAAGAGAAAATAGATGTATTTTGAAGGTAGTCATTTTCTTTCTTCTTTTTTTTTTTTTTCATTCTCTCTATAGCCCACATTTTGAAATGCCAAAAAATCCAACACTTTCACATCGTTTCTACAAGGTTCAATTCCTGTCAGGGAAAGTCAATCAGCAAACATGATCGTCACAGTGTCAATCATCAGCACAAAGTCAATTATGTTTCCAAACTGACAAGAGCAGCTCCCTCGTCCCCTCAGTGGAAGATACCACACAGCTTTACAGCCAGGAGGCACCGAAGGGAGGTGGTGCAGGGGCTGGTGCAGTGGAGATGCATGCCCTAACAACATTTGTTTTAGAGCAACACAGCTCAGAAACAATAGAAATCTTCTGCCTCTAATGCTCAGCTTGAAAAATGTTAAGGTCAAAAAAAAACCCAAAACCCTGAAGGAGCAGCAGACATTTAAATATTGCAATTGTTCAGGGACATTAGCAGGAAAAGGAAATGTAGCTGCTGTTGCTGGCACATCTGATTTTATCTCCCTCTTAGCAAGGGTTCACACACGTATTCAGGAGTCCTGCACACCAGAGTGACCCTTGCTTCTTCTCTTGCTGAAGTCTGAAGTAGGGAAACAACAATGTACTTCAGAAAACTTTTCAAGACCCTCAATCCTAGGACTGGCAGGGGTGAGATCAGATTGCTGTGCTCCGGTGACATTGTTTTCGTTTTCTCCATCTACTCAGTGGAGAAAGAATGGTCAGGCTACTACAAAGAAAAGGAGCGCTGGACCACAGCTTGCAGTGCTGTAGCACTTGGTCTGTCTTTCTGCTCTAGCAAGGAAATATGCCACATCATATTAAAAATTGTTCCCTTTCCCATTGATAGATGAATAGGTCAGTAAATGTCCATAAGAAAGGTCCTCTGTTGGTGATGGCTTCAGGTGTAAACCACAACCCAAGAAACAAAGCTTTGTACAAAGGCAAAGACAGAACAATAGAGAATTAAAATCTTTTTATCACAACTTTAATTTCAGCCTTATGATTTGAATAATAATTTTTATCCCTTTAAGATTCCCTCTGCTTTTTCCCTCTAAAATAAAAATCTTTGTAAATTATTATTGTTGTTGCTATTAATCACCCTTTCTCCAGTGGGACCTACAGCACCAAGGATTAATGAGCATGTAGTCAAGCATTAATGCAGATAAATGGGATCTACCTACTTCTACTTTGAGAACTCACCTCCTCACAGTCCACAATGGAACAAACAGGTCAGTTATGCACCAGATAATCCCTACAGAACTAACCTGAAAGCCAACTTTACCAAATACCTACAGAGTAGCAGGACCCCAGGGAGATTTTTGCAGTCTAGGTAGGTAAGACAGAAACGGAAGGAGGGAAGAGGTGTGACACAAGAGCAGTGTGTGATACATGGGGAGAGGGAAAGGCAAATCAGTTTGGAGAGTGGGACAATTTAGGAGAGAACAGGAAATCACTGGAGAGAGAGGAGGCAAAAAGGCACTGACAGGGACAGCATGAAGCAGAGGCAGTAAGAAGGGCTGGTAGAGAATCAAGGTAGGTGACACAACTACTCAGGCAGGGAGTCAGCCAACATATCTGTACAGGGCAAAAGAAGGTCAGTCACATCTGTACAAAGTCCTTTGGCCCTTCCCTGGACTGAGAACCTCCAGTGTTGTTCCCGACAGCTGAGCACTGTCTCCCTATGCACCAAGAAACTATGGTGGCACTGTCAGGTATTGGTGGCACTATGCTAGCAAAGTGATGCTCCAGACATGGGACAAGGTATACCACCCTAGGGAGCCTTCTCCTTAGCTCTTGGCCAGAACTTGGAGCAACTATGCTCAGTCCATTCATAACGCAAGCCGTAGTGTCACCCAGTTACCCCTGCACAAAGCCAACCAACCCATCTTTGATTACCATTCAGAAAGACGCTCAGACTGGCTATGAAGATATCAAAGGACGGTGAATCCATCATTCCCTTTGGTCATTGATCTCTCTAGCTAATCCTCTTTACTGATAAAAAAAATAAAAATAAAAAAATTCACATCTGAGTTCCTTATAATCTGTCACTCTCAGAAATATGAAATTGCGCTCCTGGAAGGTAGATGTTCAGGATGGTTCTGTGACAAAAAAGTCTTGCAAAAAGATACATTCTCTTGGACAAGCAGCAAGTGTTTTGAGATTTAACCAACTAGCCACATCTGGATGAGAACTTTAATTTGAATGCTATGGGCATATTCTTTCGGTACAACTCTTCTGCCAACATTGTGCAACTGTATTATGTACCTCACATTCAAAAGCAACAGTGCTGCTCCCTCACAGAACTTCACAGAAGGAGCCAGGACCGCCCAGTCAGAGTTGAATATGTGTCCTCACACGCAAAAAGGCAAGAGGTTTGGTTCAAGTCTTTGCTTTGTAGGAATTTCAGAGAAAAAGTAAGGGGTTTTTTTCCATGTAGAGCCAAGAATGCCATTTTCTGCCCAGTTGGCTTGTTTCATGGAACATCAAGTAAATCTGCCCATTTAGTAGACATACTCAGGCAATAACAACCAGTATGTGAACAGAAAAGGACTGCTTATTTTGCTTTAAAGGATCATAAATCAAATTTGTCCTTACGCATAAAGGTTGTGCAACAAAGCTTGTAAGAGTTTGAGCCAGCAGGAATTTCAAGGAAATAAATGTATTTTTAAAAGTCAACCACAGTACTTGAACATGGCAGCAATGAAAACTCATGCAAAAATAGCTACCCAGACACAGAAAAATGTTAACTGTCTAGCAAAGATATCTTGGAGTACCAAAAGTCAATGGAGTTTTTAAAAACAGAAATATTTTCATTTCAAATATTGTAAGAATAACTATATACCTAATGCTTTGCCAAGACTCCTTGGTCTTTGCTTTTCAATAGCCTTGAGATCCCAGCAAGAGCAGTTCACCAGTTGGTATAAATAGATAGGAGCTTGGCAAAAGCATAGGACAGCCGTTTTTTCTGCAGTTAGCCAATAGGTTTTCATCCACTTCCAATCAAAGCATTCCTCCCACTGAAACATTTATTTTGCTTAAGTTGAAATTTAAAACTCCCTTGTATCCATCAGGCTTAGGGTCTTTCTGAATATCATTAACAGTAAAAAAACAAAAAACAAAAAAAAAAAAAACCTGAAAAAAATCATTATATGAAAATAACCTTTTAGAAGAGTTTCCTTCTGTTCTCATCACTGGAAAAAGAATCAAAATTAAGCTATCAGCCAAACATCACAATTCCGTAAGGGAGATGAGAGACTAGATGTGATCTGCAGACCAGATCATGCAGGATTTGTGCCTAGGAAAAAGAAGTACAATGTGTGTTTTTTTCAAATTTATTAATTGGAAGGAGTTTATAAAAAGAATTAATGATAGTGAGAACTCAAACTTTATCTTCCTGAAGGGCAACAACTCTTCTACAGAGAAGAGATGCTTCCAGCTTAATCACAGAGCTAAGTAAATAACTGTATTTTTGGCCAGGCAGAAGACCAAAGATTTGGAAGAATTTGAATTATATTTTAAATTATCTTTGACTTTAAATGGAGATGTCTCTAGAAATAATGTTGGGTATTATCTTCCACCTGGAACTGAAAGTGAAATTGGCTTCTCCACACAGAAGGTTCCCTCCACAGTACAATAAATTGTATTAATCCATTAGCAGAAATGTCAAGCTCAGCTGATAATTATCAACTGGCTTTGGAAAACACTGGCTATTCCTCATTAAATTTATGTAAGAGATCTAACTAGCAAATTCCATTCTGAGATGTCTGATGATCTTTCACTTAATGTAACAATGTTCTTGCAGCACAAAACTGACTTTATTGCAAAATGGACCATGACTTTCAGGCTCCACAGTTTCACACCAGGCGGAGCAGGTTCAGGGCATCTCATCAGTACGAGCAAAACCGCATTACACCACCCTCGGGAAGAAGGACGTACCATGAGTTTACTCCTAACATGGGAAGTCTAGGAGGTTAGAAGTGGCTGTAAGCCAGACAGAGGGTCCTGAGAACTGGGGCTTGTGAATCATGGGGAGCAACATTGTTCGGTATCAATACGGGTGTTGCTGGTGTTGTCCCGAAAGCAGGGTCCAGCACCTGGTGTGCAATAAGCCAATTCCCGCACATAGTTGAGATATTTGCTTTAATTTCCGGTTCTGCACAGAAAATGGAGCTAGGTGGTATTCCACAAAGCTAGCTCACCTTCCCAAAACACAGGAGCTACTTTTATACACAGAAATATGTAAAATTACTGTATTTCTAACGATATTCTATCACTTGTATACATGGTTGCTTAATTTGTTCTTTGCTCCTATTTAAAAATGCAAAGTGCTTAAAAATTTCACCACACATGCTCAAAGAGTAGGGGGCTTTTTGTTTGTAGGGGTCCTTCTAGCCTATGGGTGGGTATTTTAGTATGCTAATAGTATGCTAACACTATGTTAATAAGGGAAGTCCAATTAGTAACTGTTTTCTACCTAGTGCTGAAGGCTACAGCCATTCTCACCAAGACAAGTTGTAGGAGTACTCCCTCTCATTCCTTTCATCCATCTTTCACGCCTGTTTCTCGAGGATGGGTTGTTGACTACCAGGGACATGTTTTTCTCTAGTTCTTGTTATCTTAGTGTTATGCAAGTTGGGTTTTTTTATTCTACATCTCTTTTTTCTCTCTTACTTTATTTTTCCCAAAATTTTATTTATTTCAATTAATAATCTACATCACTGGGAGGTAACAACTTCCCTTGCACACCCACGGGCCCTGTCTACAGCAGCAACAGCAACATTAGCCAGGCTGGGCTGATTGTGAGGCAACACAAAGCCATGGGCTTCCTTGAATGCGGAGCAGTCTACTGAAGTCATCAACTTTCTAGACCTACATCTGGGTTTGGTAGTAAAGCTTGAACAGAGAAAGATGAGTCTGACTCTTCTTTGTTTCTGTCACGCCAGAATATCTGCATCTGCAGACGTGGGTTCAAAGCACCTGAGGTATGTTCCTGGCTCTGATGAACACAGTATTGGATTTCCCAAACATTATAACAGTGCTGCTATTTAGAAAAACATGTGGCAAAGAGCTGTAAAAAATAATATTGCCTTGCTGGTGAAAAAGGGATGAGTGAGGAAGATTGTTTTGGTTTTCTCCAACCCACTCTACTTTATTCTTAATAGCTAAATTTATGCAAACAACCCAGTGAAATACATCTCAAACGTTTAACTCAGATGAAGGCATATTTTTTAAAAAATGAAATGACATTTTGCTAAAATTTTGCCAGTTCTGCTGAAAAAAAAAAAAAAGGAAAGTGTGTTCTAATTCTCCACTATTCTAACACTGAATTTACCACAAGGACTATACAGATTCCAGATGAATTTTTAGGGTTTTTACATCAGGGCAACATTATTTATGGAAGGCTCTCAGCAAACACAAGGAGGGAGAAACCTTAATCTGTTCCCCCTAGTAACCAGATCACTACTCTGATGAGGCAGGACTAGGCTGCCTGTTCTATAACAGTATGTATAATGGATGAGACTTTCAGGGGGTGGGTGTTCAGGTGCCAAAAACTGATGCACACAGAATCATTAGTCACTTCTGAAAAGTCTTTGGCAGAAACCCTAACTATGTGGAACCAATCCATAGCTATATAGCTCGCAAGCGGGATGCTACAGACTTAATGGTCTGCTCTCAAGCAGATATACGGTTTGTTTTTGTTGAGTTATTGAGTTTGTTGATGGCTTCTTGGAGCAGAGTGGGATTGAATGAAAAACGGAAGGTGATTCACAGAAAAATGGCTTAGTTGAACAAAATATACCTCCTCTGCTCTCTATGTTGCTAGCTGCCACTGTCAGCTCCTACGACAGACAGCTTGGAAAGGTATTTTCTTCCTTTCTTTTTTTCTCTCACCTCACAACTGCATGAGTGTGTGCCCTTCCTCATGACGACCAGTGAAGTCCTGAAAGCATTTGAGGAGCAATAGGGTAAGAAAAGGGGATGAGGAGTAAGTCTGGCCCTAGCTCTGCCAGAGCATTTCAAGGATGAGAACTACTGCAGATACACCACACCAGAAAGGAAGAGATGGCAGCACTGAGCCTTTAATTGATCTGTTCTCCTGTCACAAGGATGAAATCGGTATTAAATTAATTAAGAGTTTGAAATGGGCATGGCTAACATTTCCTTCTCAACCATTGGCAGCCTCTTCATTCTCATCAAGTCAACAACTTACTAGTTGTAGTCAATACCATCTCCCTTCTTTTACATGATTACTGGGAAAGCTAAAAAAGGAGGTTCCTGTTTTTCTTTCCTGCCACTTACTTCCAGAGCCATCCATGAGGCTCAGCTTCAAAACAAAACAAAAAAAAAAATAATAAAATGCCAAAACATAACAAGCAGCAGAGAGCAAAGATGCGCACAAGAGCAGCTCCTTCAACCACTCAGAATTTTGTCTCCATTAAACAGGACACACTCCTTGCATTCAGGTCAGAGGGACTGTGGCAATAATATTGTCTCAGAACTGAGACACCACAATATGTCATGGCAGACACTTCACTGAGCCAAGAGGAGACACTGGAGACACACTGATAGGAATATGTAAAGCAGAATGGTGAGCTTGGAGATAAAGACCTGCAGTGGGGATTCACTCATTGTGTGGAGCTAGCAAGGGGGTGCATCAGGTGAGCAGAAATCGGCCCGTGACAGCAGTGAAATGCCTCACCTGAGCTAACAGCAGTGCCTCCCGGCACACTGCAGAGCAAGGCAGGAGAAGTGCTTTGAAGGACTCAAGCCATGCCTGGCCCTCATAACACCACTACTTTCACAGTCAGCCTTTTCCATGTAAACACATGGCCCCTTGAGATGACTCTGCAGTGCCTTCATCCAGCTCCGAGGTGTCCAGCAACAAACTTAAGCAACCAAAGTACCTATGCTCTGCATTTGGGTCTTACCCCATAAATCTCCTCTACCACATATTCAGACCTCTGATCTCTGTCTGAAGCGTTTGACCCTGCGCCATACACTGGTGGATCTGAGCAACAAGGGAAGCTTGACATGCCATAGAGAGCAGCAGTGAAGAGGCAAGCTATGAAAATATCCATAGGGGGGATATCCTAAATCCTTGATCTTTGTTTATCGTGAATTTCCCAATGCCATTTAGGAAGGTGATTCTCCAGACACAAACACCATTTTCTAGATAAATAGTCCAAAACTAAGTTTATCATCTCTTGACATTCATCTGAACATGTATAGATAAAGCCATTTCATCACAGCACACAAAATGAGTTGTGTTTGCATGGCCCAGTTTGCAGTTGACACCAGAATCAATTCAGCCGAACACTGACCAAAAGACCATTCATTTGGGTCCCACTTACCACATGTAAGAGATATCCAAGGGGATTTGAAGAAAACAGCCACGTGTGGTGCACTGACACTAAGACATGGTGTTAACAAACTACAGAAAGGGCCTGGCCAAATGTCCCCAGGGGTCCCTCCTCCTTCACTCTAGATTGAATTTGGAGATGACATGATCAGCTCCAGGTCCTCAAACAGTGCAGGCCTTGCAAGGCCATCAGACTTCACATATTATTCATGATTTGTGCTTTTGACAGGCATGTCACCTCTCTGCAAGGCTCAGATACAATCTCAGGCACTGACAAGAGAATGAAAACCATTTGGCTTAGGTACAAAATTGCCGGTCAGTAAAACACAATTTCAGTATTTGCCTCTTCCCCAGGCAGCTCTTGATATCTTGCAATTTGCAAGTGTTACCAGAGGGCTTTTCACACCTGCCTGAGAACAGAAATCAGGGCTTCATGATGGCAGGTCGAATCTAATGCCCTCTGTCACAATGACTTTCAGAGCAAAAGTATCCAGCCTGTGGCTGGCTCTGCTATATAAAATCAATGCTTCACCCACAGCCTGCTCAACAAATCAAGAGAAATTGGGCCAATATCTAATGCTGTTTCAAAAGTCCTCTGGAACTCACAGGTACAGCAAGTAATAGGTCAATCGGTAGCAGTTGCTTCTGTGTACAGGTTACTTATTCCTGGACTGCAAAATAGAGCTGTGCTGATGATCCACTTTTAAGTAACACTTACTGAAAGGCTGGATACCTCAGATTTAAAAAAAAAAAACAAAACACAACTCAAACCCAAGTATTTACAAGCAGAGTTAAGCACCTCTTACATCTGAACACTGCTGGTAAGTCAACCAGTTTAACAATTACAAATCACTGATTTAAATCCACTGCTTTCTAAATATTGCACGTTTACAGCCCTAACATGACATTAGTTTTATCAGCCTATGTCTGTGCTTCTCTTTCCTGTTTCCATCAAGACACTTGGCACTGACAAACTTAAAGGGGGAAGGGGTGGATACAGCGTTACCTGGTTTACTCAAAGCACAGCAGCCACTGAGATTGAGGCATGCCAAGCAGCAGAACCCAGGAGCAACCCAGCTGTATAAAGGCATTCAGCGAGGCTGACAGCTTTCTACCTGCACTAAAGCACACAGGTTTCTCACCTGAAGTTCATTGATCTGTGCAAATTTCTTGCCAAATGTGAGCTAACTCAGGCATAATTTGCATAATCACTGACATGAAGCTGAGGGTAACATAGCAGCTATGTATATACTGCTCCCAGGAGTTGAAGAAGTGCTAATATCAATGCGTACCCTGTTCACTATACGTATCTGACCCAGGAGACAGCTCCAAAATTGCACAGCAGTGCCACTCAGCAGAGAGCATTTTCTGCATGAGACTTGTATGTGCTCACCACAGACCCATGAGGAGCCTGCAGCCATGTCCTCCCCACCTTGGAGCTACTGAGCTCAGGTCAAACCAGCATTAAAAATGCAGCCTGACATGGCCATGTGCAGTCCAGGATAAGCATGCAATGCTGAAATCTGCATAGCATCTTCCTTTTTTCAGGCCATTGCTGACCAAGCCCAAGTGAAGAACAGTGCAATCCCATGCACAGCACCAGCATCTAGACCTGCATGGCCCTGCAATTCAGGGCAACCCTCACAGTTGCCTACAAGATTCTAGTGTGCTTTAGCCAAAAGATATTAGATAAAATTATCTTTTCAACTAAAGTCACAGCTAACAAACCCCAGGGGAGGCTATCTCCCCAGCTAAATGTCTGTCAGACCAAACCAAAGGTAATTTGCATCTTTATATTGATGGTGTCTGTTTGAGGACATTCAACTACTTGATAAGCCTGAGTGTGAAAAGGATTAATGTTCCCATTTTTCCCAATTATTCATAAATCTATCTGTCTCTCCACACCATACACAATTTTGAAGAGCACATTAAGGGCCTTATCAATATTTTTCCACCATTCAGAAAACCTTTGAGGTGTTTTCTCCCACCCATACACAAAGAACACAGTGGAGAAATTGTCTTTGTGAACCCATCAAAGCCAGCTCTGTCAAATGGAACTAAATTATTTTATAAACTCTCAGTGAAAAGCTATTCCAGAAGGCAGAAAGGAAACATTCTTCATTCCCACAAGACAAAGGGAAAAACTGTTTATCTCCATCTCCATGTGAGTTGCCCAGGTCTAAGCCATGCTCTGGGGCCAGGCTCCTCCATCCCAAAGGGATCCTGCAGACACCTGGCTCCCACCCCCTCAGGGAGGGATTCTGGAACCACCAAGGATCTAGGCATAGTGTGCAGAGCTACTGCATATAATCAAGTCACCTTGCTGGAGACAATCACCCAGAAAAGAACCTCAAAAATGACAGGAGCTAGGAAAAAGAAAGGGAGAGGGAGATGCAGGAGGAAGGCAGAGCAGAGTTTGGAGCTCATGCAGCACTGAAGAGTCACTAGACAAGTCCTACTGAACCTGCATTCTGCTCCTCATCCGGCTTTGGGCCAAGTTGTCCTCACCAGTAGGGAAGCACATTAGTTTGGTGGCCTCAGTCATATCGATAAAAAAGACATTGCTACTTTCTAGTTGCTTCTCTTGTAGGAGAGAGGAGTTTATTTCATACAAAAGGACAGGTTACCAGGAATATTTGATGGAATAGCAAGAATCAATTGGATCCCAAATAAGCTTAGAAGAATGGGCAGGTTACCTCTTTCAGGTACCACTGTGGAAAGTAGCCTCATGTATCTTCATTGGTAAGACTTCCTACAAATCCTTCACATATTTTAAAGAACAGAAAATCTTTATACATCTTTACAAATATTTGCCTTCTTCTGTGTTGTTAACACTTGCTGCTGCCAACAGATACTGCCAATTTCTTTTTGAAATGCAAGAACTGAACTGTCATAATTTTGGATACAGTTGCAAAAAAACAAAACCAAAAAGTAAATCCCTCTCCAGAAAAAAACAACAGACTTAAAAATGTTGTCAAATGAGAAAATAATTCATAGCCAGATTCCTGACCAGATCTCTGGGAAATCTGGTTTAGCAAATCACATCCTGAAGTAAAGCCCAATGTTTCTTAGCAGAAAGACAAAACATTTTGAGTATCAAGTCTGTCATGGTAGTTCTATAACAAAGAACACTGTAGTTGGTGTCAGACTAATCACCTTGCTTATACAGGTTGCAGCAGACTAATTTTTATAATTATACATGAAGTGTTGAAAAATTAGGTGTCTGGCAATTACAAGACAGAAAAAACTGCACATTATTCTACAGGAACTAACTCCAAGAAGCACACATGTTCATTTGATGATATGATCCTTCCCTGTTTCCTCTATATAGTTTTGGAAAATTGCATCACTGTGTTATAAGTCATTTGCTTTATCAAACTTTCCCAAATATTTCTGATTTCAGCTTGGTAGCTGCAACACCCACCCATGTCATGAATGTTTAGGATTGATATACCCAGGACATCAGTTTATCATTAACAGGGGAAAAAAATATATATATACACACACATATAAATGTGTGTATACACACATATTTTATACATAGGTATATATTTCTAGAGATAAATGTTTCCACTAACAGTCTGACAGAGATGTGACCTTTCCTGTTACTGAATGCTATTACATTTTGACTACTAATGAGCAGCAGAACCTAGGTGTTAACACACAGAATAGGCAGACATTACTTATATGCTGCTCCTCTGCAATGCCTATTTATGGATCTTGACATTTCTCTGAAGTCAGCCGCTCAAGGAATCAGTTATGGCCACTTGGAGGGATTAGAAAAATGCAGCCTAAACTAACAAAATCAAACAAATTTTTGATGACTCACCACACATCAGTGGCATCAGTTGCAAGATTAGCTGGGAAGGAGGACTTGCCCACCTCTTCATCGACCACATATATGAACTGGAACTGCAGTAATGTTAATTTGGAGTGGCTTTAGAAGGATACTCGGGAAAATAATTATATACAATGCAACATTTGCTGACACTTTCCAATCCACTTGGCAACATGATGCTCAAGGAGCACAGAAACAGCCAACATTCAACCATGCCCTTTAAGCAGTTTGCCTGTAGAGACGGTGCATGACTCACAAAGCAGGGTATTCTCAGCTGAGACAGCAGCTTCTGAGTCAGCAGAGAGCAGCCAAATGTCTGCTAGTAAAGGTGATAAAAAGGTCAGACTGATAACTTCAAGTGAAGGAGAAGCTGGTAACAAGTTGAGCTTACTACCTTGGGCACACTTTGGATGGAGATGCTGCAAGATATCATCCTGGTGCTGCAACTAATCAGTGAAGCAGTAGGTGCATTTTGGACTGATTTATTAGTCCTTGCGGATACATCTTTCCAAAACCAGGCTGTTCTCTGAAAGAGGCGAATGACACATGGGGTACTGCCATGCAGAAATTATCCTGTGAGTTCTTCTTATAGAACAGGAATTAAATAGCATAACTGTTCTTGCCGCTTGTAGACTTAAAGCAAAACATATCCCTGCTAACACTCATCTGTCCCTTCCCAAGAAAATATACTGGCAAGCCAAAGTATATCTCAGCATAAAAGGAAATTAATGAGTCAGATGTTGAATCAGCCCCCTGGATCTAGCAGAGAGGGGGCCACACAGAGCCTCAGTGTCTGCTGGTATCACCACAGAAGGACAGGTACCTTGCAGAGACAGAGACAGCGGGACACAGCAGTAGCTCTCAGACAAGGTCCTGGGGTACCACGTTTCTCTACAGCACTGCCAGCCAGAGAGGACAAAAGTTTCACAAGTAAACATGATAGCTGGCCATTGAGAAAGGTTCCCCTTCCCTCGCATTGTCCTGTCAGCCAGGAATGATGACAATAGGAAATGAAGACTGTAAAGATTAAACTAAATTAAAAAAAAACACTCAAAGAGGATATTTGTATTTCTGAGTTCCCCTGTACTTGGTGAGGAGTCCAGAGTGTGACATGTGCACTTCTGAATCATAGAATTGTAGAATCATAGAATCATTGAGGTTGGAAGAAAGAAGCAGCTACAAAAATTCATCACCACTTTGTGTTGTGCTTACATTCTGCACTGGAAGTTTACTTAACTGTAACCTGTAACAGCACCAGAAAGAAGACCCCAAGAAAATCTTCAGTGTAAATGTGAGAAAAGTATTACACACATTGAGTGAGAAGTACTGCAAGGATGTCATGAATTGTATAATAGCTTTTCTTCACCCAGGTTATAGGTTCAGTACAGAGTATTGTGCATACTTGACACCGGTAGGGGAAAAAGTAAATGTCTCATTTGCTCCAGTAAAGGTGAGGTGAATTGTAGAATCATTGAAAAGACTCAAGTATGAGAAGACTACCATCCATCAGTTCAAAACTGCTCCACAATTTCCAGTATCTAAATATAGGTCTGTAAGAGACGAAACAACTGAAATGGACTATCATGACTCTGGAAACAGAGGAGATTTAGATGTACTGGGATGAGAAGAATTCAAGCCAGAGCAGTGCACTGGGAACACAGAGACTGGTGCAAAACCTGTGGGTGTGAAGTTTGGTGTAAAATCAGAGTGCCTCCCCTATGCGATGAAGACAAAAGTACTCCCTGTGTGCCTGGGGGACAGTGCAAGGGCATAGCAACGTGTCTGAAGGTGCAAAGCCCTCTGGAATAGCAGTGGAGGGCTGTTTAAAGTGCAGAGAGACAACCATGGTGCAATCACAACCCTGCTGCTTTTGGGGCATTGCCACTGTTACCAGCTGTCTCACAAACTGTCTGGGCAGCATCTCAGAGAGCACTAGCTGGCATGGGCCAAAGCTGTCAGGGAATGTGCTGGTATTTAAGTAGCATGGGCAATCAGAGAGCCAGCACTTCAAGGATGCTATGCATTATTCTGCAGCATATTTTCAGGCAGTGTAAATCAGGTTTAGACCATCCCTTGGCTGAGGCACCACATCCCATCCTTGACACATGGCCCATCTAGGAGGGGAAAAGAAAAGGTCTCAGGTCCCTCCTCCTCCTAATTCTTCACATTTGGGTTGTACTTGTCATGGCAGAAAGCTGCCTCTTCTGCTAAGGTTGTTTCCCCTCCCTAAGGTCTGTCACTCTCTTTCCATGCTTACCTGCAGAGATCAAGGGTGCTACAGAAAATCAGAGCAGATGCTATAGAGCTATCAGACAGCAGCGATCCCCAGCTGATTGCAATACAACCCTTTTAGTTCCTTGAGCCATTTTGCAGGGATTTAGGAAGACGGGAGTTCCCTGCAGCATAGGATATTGTCATTATGCAGCACAAGCAGGTGCTGTGATGAGATGTTCTTTTCTCACCAAACAGGGTTCCCATGAATCCCTGACAGCACACGAAGGCTCTGACATGGCTTAATGCTGGGCCAGCAATTTAAACAAATGACAGGTGCTCTCTGTTACTCTGCTCCTTTCCCAGAAAGGAGAGAGACTTACAGGTTGGAAACTAAACTACACAGCTTTAATTAAACAGTAGTTATGAAAAAGAAAATAATGAAATATATACAAATATATACAAAACNTGGGAAAGTCCCAGACTGGGCTTCAGCAGTAAACAGGAGCTGGAGGCAGGAACACACAGATCAGGATCAAAGGCAGACAAACGGACAGAATCCTCCCAGGACACTGGCCATGGACAAAGAAGAGCTTGACCCTTGTGGTCCCTCAGATTTATACTGAGTATGATGCGTATGGGATGGAATACTTCATTTGGTCAATTTTGGGTCACCTGTCCAGTCCACTCCTCCCTGCAGGAGGGCCACAGATGTGACCCCTTTGCTTCCCCTTCGTTTCCAGCACACCAAAGTTCAGCAGAACCAAACAGTGGCCTTGGCTCTGCACACCATTCTCCAACGATAACTATAAACTTCAAGCATTATCAGTCCTAGAGGCAGACACTGACTGAAAAACATGCTGTTAATTTCAGCAAGTGAAGTTACTTAGATGAGACTTAACTGAAAAGTAAAATTACTAAAAGAAAATTGGTTCTGCCCTGGCTCCAACCAGGACAGGCTCAGAGCCTTGTGTGAGACTGACAGGGCTGGCAGATCTGGCTTGGATCTCTCTTGGTCAGGTTCCTGAGCTCTGTGAATAAATGTCAAGGTGCAGATGACAAATGGGCGTTGTTCACTCTATCTCAGCCAGGTGTCCTCCTCTGGCCTGCAGGGAAGGGTCCTCTTATCAGGCAGCAAGCAGGTCAGTGATTTATCCTGCCTACCAATGCTTGAACAGGGAGACACCCACAACCCACCCCATTATAGATCACATGATCAGAGTAAAAGGAGGAAAGGGAAGGAAGCATTTTGCTGCTTAGAGATTCATTAGACTTCTGAACATCACAGGGGGCAGGTGCGGTTGAAAGGGGAAATCTGACTGTAAGCCTGAACACCCTGGTTTTCATGTTTTTTTCTGGTCTTTAGCAGTATTTGATCATACAGAAAGCTATTTCACAGTTTCTCTGTACCATTACTCCGGTGTGTGTAACCTGCGGCCATCAGGAGTAATATATCCCAGTTGCTCACACAGCAGGACCGCTCACAAAAGCAAAGTGAATTTGATTCTTGAGCGCTCGGGCTGGATGCTGCAGCTGTCACAGGCTCTTGCTCCTCCTTCCAATACAGGCCACGACAGAGGACTTCTTTCTGCAAAGCAACATCAGCATGTCAAGTAAAATCAATAATAGCAAGGGAAAAAAAATGCCTCCGGCTCGGTAGGTCTTTTAAACCATAGCTGCACTTCAGAGCTTGGAAAAGAGAGCAATGCTGGAGAAAGCCCCAGGAGAGCAGAGAGCAGAACCTAGGAGTCACCTTTGGAGAGGTCTCAGCTCTCCCTCTCCCTTTCTCTCTCTTGCCATTTTTGCTGACTTTATCCAAGGTAGGTCAAGACACACGTTTCGGTGGCTTTTCTGCAGCTTATCAGCTGTTTCACTGGGATGAGGATCCAACAAGTATGAGTGCAAACTGTAGCACTACACGTTTTGAATCTGTGCCTAACGTATGAGAGATGCAGGAGAATGACAGCTATTGCAACAGAAATCATTTGTATCTTTTTATTTGTGCACTTGAGTGTTTTTTCATGACCAAGCAATAGAGACCCAAAGTTTTTGCCTCACATATCTTTTCTGTGGCGCTGAGGCTTCACAATGGCGTCAAGCATTGAATGACCTTCAGAGGCTGATAACATGGTACATACATGGACTACGCTCTAGAGAGGTTTCAAAATGTAATGACCCCCACTGGGTCAAAGTCTTGTAGCTGCAATATCTTAGGACAATGCATTTTTGACAAATCCAAGTCACGGTTTCCACCGAAGGGCTTGAGAGAAACCCCAGAGGTGGACAGCCCTAGCAAAGAAGATGTATTGTTTTCCAGGCTCTCCTGCTCTGGAGTAATAAGCAAAATCAGCATTTCAGGTTTTTTGCCTGACTCAGGAGCCCTGGAGCCCAGGGAGGCAAGCTTTAGCTAGAGTTCCAGGCAGCTGTTGGGTGACATCAATAAACCTAACAAGGATGTCACTTACTCCAAGTCACTAACAGCATGACTGAATTTCACTCATTTTAGAAACACTTGATTTCTGAAACATTAATGTGTCAGAATTTCTGGTGCACAGGACATTTTGAAACTGTCCTAGTACAGCCTAGATCCTACCGCAAATGTTCTTCAGAAACACGATCCAGAAATCTCGATTTTCCTTCAGATCAACTCCATACTCCTCATCTAACAGCTTCCTCCCAGAAACCCCAAAATGGCTCCTTTTAGCCAATGCAGCCTTCAAACCCCAGGCTCAGCCATGCTTCATGGACAGGTCTTTCAGGTGTAAATAAAGTTTAGAGAACTATTGGGTTTTTTTCCTTGCCCATATTCTCCCCCATATACTTTGTCCTCTGAACTCCATCCCACAGATCTCATCTATGCTTGAGCTTGGCAAAATTTTGAAATATTATATGATTTAATGGGAAGTCAAGTCATTCAACAGTCCAACAAGCAAAATCTCCAAAACATAGATATTATGTGACATTATTTAAACAAAACACTTCTATTAAAAGTGATGCATCTGTTTTATACAGACCTTTAAAAATCTTAATAATGAAATAAAGTGTTGTATTTGACCTGAGGGATGTTAGGAGTTTGAATGTTTTTGACCAAGTCCTTTGGCCACCCACATTGACTAAGTGATCACACTTAGCCACATATCCATTTCAAAGTACATATAAGCCCCTGCAAACACGGATGGCCATATGCTTCATGCAGTTGACTGCCACCCTACCCTACTGCATACTTCCGATTACCATTTTCTATTCTATAGAGTTGCATTTTCTATTCCTTTTCCTCCAGATTATGCCCTTTGGGCTCGCTTTTCCCTGACTAGTTGAATCTTTTGTTCAGCCCAAAAATTTACAGAATGTCTATTTCACACAGGTAAGAGTGAAAAAACCCTGTTGTTCAATACATTGCACCTACAGAAAAAACAATTACTCCCACATTTCTTCTCCAAATACCTTTCTCTACTCTTTCCCACAGTCAGGCAAACTGAAGACTCAAAGGGATCCTTCTGTCAATATCTCTATTGCGGGGAATCAGTACAAGAGGAGAATACTCAAAGGCACTAATACAATAAGAAACCTCCCATGCAAGTCCTGAGCCACAGAGGCAGTGCACAGTATTTGCATTACCGTTTCAAGATTTTTCAAATCATAGACCTTGAAATCTACTATTTGCAAATGAAATTGTTTTTCACCATCCTGGGAGTAGGGTCAAGAAAAAAGCTAATGATGGCCTTACAAATTATACACAGAAAATAAGCATCCCTCACATGCAAAGCTGGTCTCAAGTGACCATTTCATTAACAGTTTCACAGTCTGAATTTTTTGGTCCTGATATCCAGACAGGAACGCAAACAGCCACTGGGAGTCACACAGACATCTCAGGCTTCCATTATCCTCAGGGAATCCCAGCTGCCCTGGGAGGGCTGTTTGGAGGGCTCCTCACTGAGGTACTCCACATGTTGACCCTGACATTTCCAATCCCGTTTCACCAAGCCCTCTCCTTCAAAGGCCAGATGAACTGGGAGGCTGTTCAGTCTTACTGAGCTGTGGCTTCAGATTTGGAGAGAGATGAAGAAAGGGGATGCTGAGAAGAAACCCCTGGTGTAATTCACTGGCAATGGTGCTCAATTTTGGGCGTCCTGGTCTGAAAGGGCCTTCACATCCACTTTGTATAAGTTGTAATGCCCAAATGTGTTGGACCCACTGCTCACACATGGCAGAGGTATTTGCCAGTTTGTGTTGGGGCACAGCAAGACAAGCACTACTACACCCAAGAGCTACGATTGCAGCACCAAGCCCAGAGCCTCCAGAAGGCTTAAAACAGCTGTCATGGAAAGGGACCACTAGAAGAACCCTAAGAAAATGTGTTCAAAGAGAAGCTTTGTCAATTTAAATCAAAACCCACTTGCCCCCTAAAATAACTCAAGACCCAAACATGCCTTCCTGCTTTACCACCAGCCTTACTCTTGTACGGCCTCTCCAGAAGCCCTGCTGGCATCCTTTCCTTCAATTAGAGTTAGTTCTACTAGAGTTAGCTTGCTAACTCTGAAAAGAGTGAAACTGAAGTTAAGCTATTGTAATGAGGGACTAGGAAAGACAGTTATTTTATTGTGCCACAAGTGCTAATAGCCCATTTTGTAGAAAAAGGTATCCTGCTCTGTGGAGCAATAAGCTCTATGGCTTTCTAGTCATTATCAGAACTCAGTTCCTCAGCAAAACAGCAGTGATCCATATGCACATTCTCCTCACTGACACAAGAATTAGGCCAGGGAGAATTTCGTCCCCTTTTCTCACTCTTCAATTCCCAGAAGACACACAAGCAAGGCATGCAGACGCCTGATTCCTCTTTCAAACAGCTTTACACTGTTCACCTCGACCACAGCAGGCCTAAATTACCCCTCTGAGAGGGATGGTGTCAAGCCTACAATTTTCCTATCTTACAGCCTGGTTCTCTGACCTGCTCGGATTAACTCCTCCACATTCCAGCTGAACAACAAGGAGAGCAATTTAGCTGGGCAAAGGCCTCTCATTCACAGCCACCTGTCATCCACACAGTGGCAAAGCCTGGGCTCAGCAGGTCAGGCTGAGAAAGAGGAACACAGTGGGGACCATCCTGGGACATACTGTCTTGCCAACCCCTCTGTCTGTCCAGCCTCCAGTTCTTCTGCTGCACAGTCGGGGCAAATGATGCTATGGACAAAAACACCACAACAGACACAACTGAAATTTTCTTTCCTCCCCTACCTGCAGTCAGAGGTGAGGAGAGGGTTTGATATTCGAGTGTTCAGTTTCTGCTGGTCACTATTTAAACTTATATCAGAAGAAGCCACCATCCAACAGATGACCAGGTGCTGCTTATACTTGTAATGTTAATGTGTCAAATCTTGAAAATACCAATGTTCAAGGACAAACCCTAGCACGACATCTATAACAACTCGACCAGGTGTCACAAAGTCTCTTTTATCTGCACCTAATGTTCAGAAAAGTGGAATGCTCACACCAGCTTTCCAGAGGTGAGCCAGCTCCTGCCACTCTTGACTTGTCATTGCTGATGGTGGCAATAAATCACAGTAAGCAGATAGAAAAGTAAGAGCTGAAAGAGAAAAAGGCAAAGAACATGGTACAAAGGGACAGCATGTTTTCACTCATGGTAACTGCATGGCTATAAATCTTCCAGGTTGCTGAATTAAGACATGCCTGTTACCTTCTTCATGGGAGTTTACTCAACACAGTCCTGCAGCCTTTGCTGGTGTGGATTATCTCCGTGATTCCACATCACTTCCTGGAAGACAGAATCAGGCCCACAGGCTGCACCTGTCAGTGCTCAAGCTTCATTACACAGAATAGGATACAAACAGGCATCTCAATTAATCACACTCATGTATTAGTAAGTAATTCATTAATTCAATAAACTGCTCCAGGCCATAGCATAATCATTCATGTCAGAGATTGTAACAAAAATCACAAACCAAAGTGTTAAACATGGGCTCATCCTTGCCAATTCATCATCTGTAGTAATCATTCGTGGTAGAACAGGTATACTTTATATACTTTAAGACAGGTGGCACAGAAAATTAATCATCTTAATTGTGCAGATTTCCTCTATCAGATCTGCTGATTGAGCAATATAAGACATAAGCTGCAGAAAATTCAGAAGCAGGCCACCTCAGAAAAAATTAACATTTTTGCAATCTGCTCACTGATAGCTAGTAAACTCTCTTCTTGATAAATGGAGACTTACTTGTACAGTAATTCCTCATGTAATATAATTCCAATGCAATTCCTCATTCCCTAACCCTCAGGCACAGGGTTGAGAAGGTGTTGTACAGACCAGAAGAAGCTGCTGACACAGCTGGAGCTGTGAGAGTATACACGAATCAAACTCCAATGCCAATGGGCTGCCCAGCGTATCTCCATTACCCTACTTCTACTTGTTTACAAACAGGCCACTGTACCAAAAAGGAAAGTCCAATCAATAGGTTTCACTCATCTGGCCCTACTCACCTAGTAATGATTTTATGGCAAGGAAGAAGCTCTACATCACAGAGCCCAAAAAACTGAGCTGGAAGGGATCTCAGTCCTCAATGTCCAATTAACCACCCCTATGTCATCATTAACAGGTGTCCATCTAATTTCTTCTTACAGATCTCCAGTAATACCATCCTCAGACAATGTATCCCAGTCTTTCACTTTGTATATGTTTAGAAATATTTCTTACGGTCTTCTTACAAGCTAAGTTCATTACTTCTTGTCATCCCTACCACACCCTTGGAAAAGAGACTGCTCCCTCGCTCTCTGCAGTAGCCTTTTGTGCCTCTGAAGTTTGCTGCCCTCTTCCTCACCCAGCTTCTCTTTTACACTCATGATTCAAATGGTGTGATATTTCTGGCAGCATTTCCCTTACCTACGCAGTAAAAAAATGCAGGCTTAGAACAAGACTGCCTGTAGATTAATACTGGTGTCATTAAGTTGGTTAAGATTGGCAAAATTAAGTTAAAGCTAGAAGGGAAAGAGAGAAAGAGAGTGAGCTTTTAAAAAAATGCCCTAAATACAACAGAAGAAAAGAACTCATTCTTAGTGACAGACCACTTCTATATTTTTTAAGTCCAGAAGAAAGAGGTCAAGTTACAATGAAAGGAAGAAAATAAGCTGATTTCTCCTCTTTCTGCAAATGAATTAAGTTATAAGTTTTATAGCATAGTTATAAAAGGCCAGAAGTCACATTTGTGAGCAGAAATTGAGCGAACTTGCTGAAAAATGCAAAATCCACCTCTTCACACAAGAAAGGGCCCCATTTTCACCACAAAAAGTTTTCTACTCTTTAACCAGTTGTAGTTAACTGAATAGGCTTTTGGAATTGTTGTCCCAACTTGCAGATGGCATTTAGAGGTAGGTCATGTTATTTATCTGCATAGATGTGTGTCACTGTTCTACTCTGCTTAATTTTAAGAACACACATGCTGACTAGTAGGGACAATGCAAAATGTACAGTAACAGTCAGTGTGTTGTAATGGGACACAGGGTACATTCACAGTGTAAATTCTTCATTGCCATTTGCATAATCTGCCTATAACTAAACGTGTGGTCCTTTACATATCCAAAGCTCTTACATTTCCAGATTAAATAATTACACCTCTGGTGAGCCAGGTCCCACATGGTTAGGATTAACATTTAATCGGCTAGTTTACAGGCAGAATACAGCCCTTGCTCTCAGAAGTGTGCCTACATGCTCTGCCTGCTCATACATCAATTCCAGACTTTTCTGGCCTTTCATTACAAGAGCTGCTTCGAGCTGTCAGAAGCAGCATGAGCTCACCAAAGTACTAATCCTGGAAAGAGCTGCATACTCAGCTGCATGAAAAGCTGCATGAAAACCCCAAATTTTGCTGAAAGCACTCAGCAACTGGGTAGAGCTATCTCTCTACAAGAGTGAGCCCTTCTCAAAAAGGAAAAGTTCACAGGGATAATTATGTTTATGTGTTAGGTAGTGGATGATCCCAGCAGATACTAGACGTTTTCCTTCCCCTGCCTGCCGTATCACCATTTTCTTCAAACCGAGAGCCAGCAGACTAAGGGTAAGATTCATCACACAAAGCTGTCTAAGAGTCTAGTCTAAACTCAGCAGGTTTTGTCCCTGTGTAGTCAACTGAGATAGATGGGTGCACTCCAGAGGGCAACACATTTTGTCCTGAAACAGATGATGAAAACATATGAAATGGCTCCCTAAATGCCTGTTTTAGATTACACATCTAGTTCTGCAATGATTTAGATTTAGCAACAAAAATTATCTGCAAAAAAATATTTAAATTTTTTTCCAAGCAAAAACCTGGCTTTATTTGAAGTTTGATACTCAGTGCTCTGAGCAGTAACTGAGCAGCACCATGCACCACACAGGTTAGGGTGATTCTAGTGTCAGGGATGCAAGGCAATCACATACTGATGCAGCCTATGAGATGCCACTGTTTGGATCATGGATATATCCAGATCGTCTTCTGGTTATGTTATACTGTTTCACTGATGACTGGGTAGGCATGAACTTTCTGACCTAGGAAAGAAGGTGCATTTCAGATTTTCTTTGCCAAAACAACCATGACTCAGGACTCTTTTTTCACACTTCAAAAACTGATCAATGTAGGCTTCATCATTTGGGGGACAAGTCCAACTGACCTGTCACTGAAATGCAGTTTGCCAAATTTCTGACTATCTTCTGACTTGCCAATCAGGTAGAAAAAGGGACTTAACTTCCATCTCTTCCACTTGCAATTTGTCATAGAATCCCAGAATGGTTTGGGTTTGAAGGGACCTTTAAGATCATCTAGTTCCAACCACCCTGCCATGGGCAGGGACACCTCCCACTAGACCAGGTTGCTCAAAGCCCCATCCAACCTAGCCTTGAACACTGCCAGGGAGGGGGCAGCCACAGCTTCTCTGGGCAAACTATTACAGTGTCTCACCACCCTCACAAGAAAGAACTTCGTCCTAATATTCAATCTAAATGTCCCCTCTTTCAGTTTGAACCCATTTCCCTTGTCCTATCACTCCATGCCCTTGTAAAAAGTCCCTCTCCAGCTCTCCTGTAGGTGCCCTTCAGGTACTGGAAGGCTGCTACAAGGTCTCCCTGGAGCCTTCTCTTCTCCAGGATGAACAACCCCAACACTCTCAGCCTGTCTTCATAGAAGTGCTCCAGCCCCCTGATCACCTTCATGGCACTCCTCTGGACCCGCTCCAACAGTGCATGACATGAGTTTCCCTGACATCTATGTCAGCATTGTAGGGGCAAATTTACTGACAAACTGCTGCCTGCCTTTCACATTGTCTATCACTACTAAAAGCTAGGGCTGCCCCTATATTAAAGGTGGAGATCCTCTTGTATTCTCCATTGTTCTTGCTGTTGCACAGCCACAGCTGACTGTCCAGACACATGGAACCCAGTAACTTATTAGGAATACTTCAGACATTCATTCTGGAGTTGGGAGATCAGAACTACCTTTTTGTGGAATCATTCTGTTGATGAAAAAAGCTGTTGACCCTGCAGTCACCAGAGAACAACATGCAAACATCCCTTCTAAATCACTGCATTCCAGTTTCAAGCTAGAAACCCTCATCTCCACTTGTGCACTGCCACAGAGGTTAGACTCACCCAGGAGGACAGACCAAGAACAGGACCAACAAAAAGCTGCCTGGGGTATAGTGAGAAAAGCCTGTCTGTTCTTCCTTTCCCAGCCACAGTGTTTTCCACTGGTGTGGTTACTTATTGACTGGGCAGCAGCTGTGGATGCAGACTGCCCTGTTGCAACCAGACCAATAAGCAGAGGCTGCTTGTGTTTCCTGTCAAAGTTTTCTTTCTTCTTTTGCATAACACTGCTTATTTAGCACTTTGTCCAGATGACATCTGGCTGACACCTGTACATTGAAAAAGCACAGAATTAACTACTTTTGCAAATTCCATTATCAACAAAACGGTGACAAATGACTCAGGACTTGCAGGAAATTCTACTGTCAGAAAAAGCAATTCTACAAAGAGGCTAATGACTTCTAACAGAAACCTGTGATTTTAACACTCAGAACTTATAATAAATAATATTCAAGACAAATGCATTCTAAATGGTCTCAGTATGATTATCTACAAGAAATTTTATTGGCAATGTTTATAGCTATTAAGCATATTGAGACAAAATGTTCCCACGAGTGAGTGATTATAGAGCATGATTTTTTTAATAGATATTATACATATATATTATAGCTGAAGAATCTAGTAACTCTAAACTCAACTGGGGAAAAACAATTTGGAAGGAGCAGTTAAATTGCCAACATCTATATTACAATGTAGAGCTTGAAAAAAATTCAGAATTCTTTTCAGTGTCTTCAGAATGAGCCTCCCCAGATCTAAAGCTGTTTGATGTCAATGGGGAGGCTCCTCTAAGTAGTCTTTTGGAGTCTTAGAAACTTTTCAGTCATTAGAATCAAAGGGAAAGGCTTGCCTTTGGACAGAAACAGCTTGGCAGAATACAAAACCATGTAACAAATACCAAAAGCAAGATGGTCTTTTCTGAACAGCAGGAATTTCCTTTAAACTTGTGTAGCCTTGGATTGCTGAGGAGAGGTAGAGTCTGTGGCCAGCAACATGTTTTTTGGACTGGATGCAGATAAGCAATAGCAAGATGCCTTGGGTACATAGAGCTTGGCCACAGGAATCCTTGGCTTTGTGGGGATGTGTGTTTATCTGCCTGTATTTTGATGTAAATACGGGTATTTTGTGGCAACTCTAAATGAAGAAAAAAAAAAACACAACAGCAAAAAAAACCCCACCAACAAAAAAAAACACCAAAAAAACCAGAAACATTAAGGGTTGCATGAAATGGTGGAAATTCCCACAAATAGTCCAGCTAAACAAAACTGATAGGTTTTGCACAGCTCTAGGTAAAAGCTACAGCTGTGTTATTGAAATGCTGGGTTTACAAAATAGCGAATTTCTCCACAATCCAGATAGTTTGCTCTCAAATAAACTGCTTCTAGGTAATTAAAAGGACAAAATAATAAAAAAAAACTTTCCTAGCATAATTAGAGTTGCTCAAATTAATGGTCCAAGGAATTCCCAAATACTCAGAAGCCCTCTTAATTGCAGCTGAGCAGCTATAATGGTAAAAAGCAGTTCCAGATAACTAAAGGCTGGAGGGTAGACAAGCTGTAAGATTCATTCTTGCTGGAAAAGCTGCCAAGGCCAAGCACTGAGGGTGACAGCTGCATTCAGCACCATTTCCCCATTCTGCAATAAAGTTGACAAATTAAATGACATTTAAATCAAGAAATCTTGCTTGAATATTTGTGCAAAAATATGCCACAATTTACTTCTGGAAGGGAATATCCCACTAAGACTGAGAAAATAGCTATATCAAGGGACAAAAAGCCCTAATATTTTAAAAGCAAAGGGCTGTCTTTTCTGCACACATCCCTATTCTCATTAAATATGAAGGATGAAGACCAGTTCTTCCCAGAGCACAAACACGTTTCTGATTTTAAGTAGATGGCTTCAGTAGAATACCTTCTACATTAGGCATATATCTAAGCACTTCAGTAAGCCCAAGGCTGGTTTTTTCAAAGAATTTTATCATGAAAGCAAACAGTAATAAAAGGGATATGGGAAATAAATGTTCAGAGAAAACCCTCATTAGTTTCTCTGCCTTGGGGCTAAAAACAGATTGTGTCCCAACATTGGGTGTGAAAGAGGACAGGTTTTTCAAAAGCGCTTAGGAGCCAGCTCCTTATTGCAACACTAAAAGTACTACCACAGGCAGTTCTGAAAAGGTGGCCACATGGACACCAAACTGCTCTGAAAATATGCCACATCCATGCACAGTTTTTGACTATTACATTTAGGTGACCAGATGTTCTTTCCATAATATTCACGTTCTTACATTTAAACTATATTCGCAAATATGGTTTGTGGTCTTCTTTCACTGATCCTTCGAGGTCCCTTCCAACCCTAGAATTCTGTGATTCTGTGATTCTGTGATTCAGCTGGTACATAAATACTAAAAATCACATGTAAAGATAAACAGGTCAATCATTTCAGGGCTTGATACTGTAGATTGTTACTCGGTAAATTTGAGATGAAACACCTATTTCAGCTTATCCTGAGGTTTTCGTGCCCACTGGCTTTGTAAGTGAAGTGGTGGGGAGGGCTGTAGCTTGAGCTGGAAGAAACAGCCTGACATACTGGATCAAGTCCAGCGGAGGGACACCGTGATAGATCAGGGGGTCACAGCACAGTGCATTTGAGGGAAGGCTGGGAGAGCGGGGGCTGTTCAGCCTGTTAAGGGAATGCTCAGAGGGGATGTACTCATTGTCCACAGATGGTGGTTAGAGAAGACAGGGCCAGGTTTTTCTCAGGGGTGCACAGCAAAAGGACAAGAGGCAATAGGCACAAATTACAGCAATTAGACATATGGAGAACACTTGAGAGTGGTCAGACACTGGAAACAGTGCCCAGAAAGCTCATGGGATCTCCAGCCTTGGAGAAATTCAAAACTCATCTAGACGAGGCCATGAGCAACCTAGTCTAACTTGGAACTCGGCCCTTTATGAGCAGGGAGTTGAGACCAGACAACCTCCAAAAGTCCCTTTCAGCCTACATAATTCTATGATTATATTATTCTCTCTACATAAGGATTTAAATGCACATAAATTTTTGTCATACTTTGCCAAGACATTTTCTGGTGACATTTGCATATGGATGTTCTTATTTGCAGATATAGAAATTCCTGTGTCTTAAGTAGTATGCAGGTTCTAAAATTTCTTTTTTCTATTTTAACTGTATTTTTTGTCATAAAAATGAGAAATAATAGCAAGCAAAAACCATTTCCTTTTATTGATGCTGAGATACAGAATGGTATTTTCCCTTAAAATAAGAATATCTTCTCCTCAAAACCCACTAAGTCTGAATATATGTTCATACATGGCTATACCTCTAAAAATACAGAAGAGAAAATTATAAGCAAGCATTATGCTGGATAATTCAAGAAAGTAATTAAAAATAAATCTTTTTGTTTCCACAGCCAGATTATAATAAACCCGTAACTCGGCTTTATGTATCTTGACCTAAGGATGCATTAGCTTGTTCAGAACAGTGGTACATTTCTAAGTATCACAGGTTCAATATATCTTACTTCTTTTTTTCTCTAAACACACATGAAGAAAACCCATTCCATGTTTTGGATTTAGCCAATACATTTGGAGACATTTTTTTTCTGTTTCCTGCAAATACTTTGTCCAAAGTGAGAAGCACTTCTTAGTGGCTCAGACAGGAAACATTATAGAGCATAAGAAAGCAAGAATACAGCAGTCCTGTCTCTGACTGATGGTCCAGCAATGCTAGGATCCTGCCTTCAACAGCAGCCAGAAGCAGGTGTCTAAAGCAGAGTGTAATGGAGAGGCACATAAGCTACTTAGCCTGAATACTCCTCCAGCCTCCACCAATTTGCAGCTCAGCGACTTTCTGAGCCTGAGGTGCTTTCCATGGAGTCAGTAACCTCCACAGATTGGTGAGTGCTAATGGCCAGCTCATTCCATCATTCTTATGTATGAAGTCAGAACTGCTGATTTCCAATATGCACCATTTTAGATTAAATTTCCTTTTTTCGTATTTCAGTGCCCAGTCCCTCAGTCATTCAATCTCTCTCTGCAGTTCTGCACAATCAGCTCTCACCTTTACTACTCTGAAGAATTTAGTATCATTGGTACAAGTTTGTCAATGGTCTATATTCACCCACTTTAACAGAGAATTATTCATAAATTAATTCATGAATTCAGACATTGAATTACACAGGTTTCAGCACAAAGTACTCTGGACCTCTTTCCCCTAGGAGAACTGACTATGTTTACATTACTTATGTTTTAACCAACTATTTGCTGTTTCGAGTAACTTCCCTCTTACCCTTGGCTGCCTAGTTTCCTAAAGGGACGTTTGCTGGGGGACTTGAGAAAGGGAAGCGCTGATCTTTTTTCCCTGGTATCCAGTAACAGGACACATGGCAATGGTTCAAAGCTGCACCAGGGGAGGTTTAGAATGGACCTTAGGAATCATTTATTTACCAAAAGGGTGGTCAAACATTGGAACAGGCTTCTTAGAGAAGTGGTAGATATCCCAAGCCTGCCAATGACTAAGAGGCATTCGGACAATGCCCTTAACAACGTGCTTTGATTTTGGGTCAGCCCTGAAGTGGTCCAGCAGTTGGACTAGATGATCGTTGCAGGTCCCTTCCAGTTGAAATAGCCTAGTCTAGTTTAAACTTTGTCAAAATACTTGGAAATTCATCTGGATAGTATCAAACAGGTCTGTTGCAGCTACATGCAAAGATGACCAACAGGAGGCACACTTTTCCATTGCAAATGACACACTCTTCCACCAGACATAATACTCATCTTTCTTTCCAGATTATACTCTTCACTGTTTAGACAGAACTGCTCAATACAGATGTCTGCCTCTCATCAGATTTTCCCTAGTCCCCTTAAAAATCTGTTAAATGCTGTTTACTTCCTAACAAACCACAGAAATCAAGGAGTTCTGTAAAGAGAGGCTTTACACTACAGCTAGTAGCTCAGCTGCTTTATCCCTGTGTTCCTCTGGGATGCTGGGGTGAATGCCATCTCATCCCAGTGACTCGCTGTTGTTCATTTTGTCTCTTTGTTACAAAATGATCACCGATACTCATCTAAATTCAGCTTGCACTGAAGTCAGTGTGGGTTTCAATACTGATGCCAAAAAGACTAGAGTTAGATCAATATTTTTTTCTACAGAGAATTTTGCATATTTTCCTTATTTTGCTCTAATCCATTTCGTCAAAATTGGTCACACACTTTTGGCAGCTCAAAAGATCAGAGTTGAGCTAGGTGCAAAGTATATTATATTCTATGACTGTTTAAATGTCTCACTCTGATTTGTAAGAAATAGAATAGTCATGAATATGATATTTTTAGATGAGCCACACCACTTCCATAGAAATAAACATTTTCTAAATTAAAGTATCCATTCAAGCAGACCTGTTGCTATACATACACGCCATACTTATACAGTAATGAGAAACCAGCTGCATAGTCCTGCCCTTCTCTTAGGGCACCCAATTATCTGCATTCCTACGTACATTTAGAATTGTTCAGCCAATGCAATATAATCAAATTCCCAAACACAGCAGAAATTCCTGTGTGGGTGAACACCAGTGAATTACAGTTCATACAGTACTGTCACCCCCTGTAAGCATTTAGCATAAAAGCACATGAAAGAAAAAAAAAATGAAAAAATAAAATGTTTCTTCCATTGGTGCAATCTTCTTTCCTAGTTAGCACATTTCAGCTGGCACACAGTAACTTATAGTGTCATGGTAACACGTTCATGGATTCACTTTCTTAGCTAGAACTCAGCTGCAGACATGGAACGGTTACCAATAGACCAGTACAATCCTGATCTATGCTTTTCCACAGTGGGAAAAAAATGGATTTGCCGCTTCAGTGACTGGAATTTTTTGTACAGCAACATGAAAATTTAAGTAGATTCATTATATATCCCTATGGATTTATAGAAGAGACACTTCCTTGCTTCTGGAATAATTCTTGGACTCAAAAAATGTCTCTCCCTCTAATCTGTCTTTCTGGCAACAAGGCCAGCCCTTTATCATTGCCCTAATGTTGTCAATTACTTTCAGCTAATGCCAGATCCTTCTCATTAATGTCAAGAAAACATAAGCTCCTCTTTTTCCCTGAATTCCCCTTACAGAGGCAGGTTTTGCCTGTAGTGGAATGTATGCCCAAATGCAGACGGTGGGAATTGCTACGTGATGCTGCAACCACACCAGCTGCCTAATCCTCATGCTGCTTAAGACCTGAGTGGATGAAGAAAAAGCATTCAACATTGTTTGCCCTTTTCCTAGCTCCAGGTGGAGATTAGGAATTGTGAACATTTTTCCATTGTAATCTAACAGGCATTATACTCTTATCACTCCTTTCTCTTGAAACCCCACCTGGAGTATTGTGTCCTAATTCTGGAGTCCCCAACATAAGAAGGACATGGAGCTGTTGGAGCGAACCCAGAGGAGGGTCAACGAAGATGATCAGGGAGCTGGAGCATTTATCCTATGAAGACAGGCTGAGAGTGTTGGGGTTATTCAGCCTGGAGAAGAGAAGGCTCCAGGGAGACCTTATAGCAGCTCTCCAGTACCTGAAGGGCACCTACAGGAAAGCTGGAGAGGGACTTTTTACAAGGGCACGGAGTGATAGGAGAAGGGGAAATGGGTTCAAACTGAAAGAGGGGACATTTAGATTGAATATTAGGAGGAAGTTCTTTCTTGTGAGGGTGGTTAAACACAGGAAGAGGTTGCCCAGAGAAGTTGTGGCTGCCCCCTCCCTGGCAGTGTTCAAGGCCAGGTTGGATGGGGGTTTGAGCAACCTGGTCTAGTGAGAGGTGTCTCTGCCCATGACAAAGGGGTTGGAACTGGGTGATCTTTGGGGTGCCTTCCAACCCAAGCCATTCTATGATTCTATCAGCATTTGTATTTTTGTACTGGTAAGTGCCTTCATTGAGTCTGTATCTACCTTAGACTATACACCAAAACCCAGCATTCAGCCAGCACAGCGTGTGTGTCTGTATGGGGACCTGCCCGAGCCTTCATCCAGCTGAGGCTGTCCCTGCAGATCCACCACTTCACCCAAACCCACTCCCTTGCCTCACACCGCCTCCTGCATCTCTCCCAGATGCAAATTCTTCCTGCTACTCATCAGCAAGCCTTGTGCCAGGTTTGTCAGAAGCTTTTCTACATAAATCCATAACAGAGAAGCCTTGATGTTGGAAGAGTGGGGACAGCATCTTTATTGCTTTTGCAGAGCAGAGGGGAATCTCAGATTGTTGAAGTTTGGCTTTCACCATTGATCAGGAGAGGGGAAACACAGGACTAAGAGAAACAGCTTTACAAAACATTTAGTCTGCTCACCCACAGCACGTACTCAGCATGTGTATTCAGGTCAGCATACTATTTCCTATGAGTCACGTTCAGCTGTGCTTTAGCTGCATATTTTAGTCAGAGCGATCTTAGCTGAAGTTTGTGCTATGAGGAGGTTGGTGGTGTCCAAATTTGTTCTAGTATACTGGAATTTGCTCCTTTGAGTGTTGTGACTCAGTATAATCCTACAGAATTAAACTGTTTCTGTGTACCATTCCCACTGAGCTAATGGAATAGTTAAACTCCCCATCCACAGTACAGAACAGCAACACGATTGTTATAGAATTAATAATACAATATCGAAGTGGGTGACACAGCTCCAATTCAGCTACACCAGCATTAACTGGCTGAGTATTTTGCTGAGGGGAAAAAGCTAAGGCTTCTTTTCCTAATGCAGTTCTCCTGTCTGCTTCAAGTTCCTTATTACGCTTATCTCAGCTAGCAGCATGACTATCATTTTTGACTATTTACAAATGTGAGACAGCTGCCTGACTGGGGAAATTACTGCAGAGCTGCCCACAGGAGGGACCGCTCTTCCTGCAGAGAGGTGACTGCTCACTTGTCCTTGCTCTGACACCACTAGCATCTCTCAAAATCCAGTGGTTCACTGAGGGCCACGAATTGGGTGCCACCTGTGACGTCCCCCAGTCTCCCTCAGCAGGGTAACTAGCACCTCTGCTGTTAGAGCTTCAAGCCAAACAGAGGCTCCAACTCCAAAACCACCCAGTGAAAACCCCATGTTCTTGTCTCCTTGCTAGCCTAGATTGTCCTGGCCCCATGAGCACTATAGAGTATGTTTTGCTGGAAATTAGCTGCTTCCATGGGTCTCTAGCACTTTGAAAACCCATGCCTAAGGGCTTCAGCAGCATGTTGCATTAACACTTTCTTGTGAGCACATTGAGAGATGTGTTTTATTATTACAATTCATAACTACAGTCTGTAATGTGTGTCAGGGTGATGGATGCCACAGCCCCAGGGGACAAGAAAGCACCAAAGTTTCCTCCACAATAGTTGGTGAAAGGGAAGAGCCAGCAACAGCAGAGCAGAGTCAAGGAGAAGACCAGGCAGTCTACAGGATGGGAGGTTTTGTTTTCCTTGTGACCACAGAGCTTATGCCAGCCATTGCAGAACCAAGTCCCTTAATCAGCCTTGACCACATAGGGGGAGAGGAGCAGCAGAATGACCCCCCACACCCAGCAACCACTTCACCAGTGGCAGGACATATTAATGAGTTTGCATTAAATGGGCAGTCTCATTGCTTGGGATTACAATTAACATTGGAAGGAGATCCAAGAAGTCATAAAAGTTTAAAGGGATGCCTGTCACGTAATATTCTCTTCAACTTAAATTATATCAAAAATATGGAACGTATGCTTAATAAGTAAGAGCAGAATTAATCCCCTAGCTGTCAGCACAACTGCTCTGAAATGATGACTTACATCTAATTACATTTCTTTTTAAAGTCTGGTTTCAATCAGTTAGCTTCTGCCCTGGCTCACACTGTGAGGAACCGTGGCTGTGATGATTACATATAGAGCACTACAGGGGTATTTACATCAACTAACACAGCTACCTAAAACAAGAGGCTGGTCTCCTTATGTTGTCCATGGAGAGATGTAAGCTCCCCCGGGGGGTAATTCACAGTTTAATTTGGGCATGCTGGATTGCCCACTGAAGGATCCTGTTCTCAATAGAGAGTCTGACCCCTCTCACTTGGCCACATGTACTAAAATAGTTAAAGCTAGATGGAGTCAATATCTCCAAACTCGCGGACAGCAGTGCCAAAGGACAGCATGCAACCCACACCTACCATCCCTTTGTGCCTGAGAACTGTCAAAGTTTCTGTCTTTAATGCAATCCTATTCCCAACAGTGTGGTTCAGATCCATTTCCTTTTGATCCTCACTCCCAGCATCCCAGCTGCTGCCACTAACTGGCCAGGCTATACCACAGCAATGAAAGCTGGGTAAGAGACTTCACAGGCTTGGTTTGGGGGTTTTCAGGGAACCTCTAATAACTCCTGATAAGGGATGTTATGCTATGAGGAGCTACAAGAGAGCATAAACTCACACCTTTGTAGAGTATTTTTAATAATGCTGTGTTTCCTAAGACATTATAAGACTGAAGCAATCTAACCATCTAAGAAAATCCTTTCTGATTTTTCTTGCTTTTTTCTTCTAGATGAAAGGAATTTATTTTTCTAGTTTCTTGTGTATTTGCATACCAGGGCTGTGGGATAAAAGTGCATGAGTTTTATTAGCTCTATTTCCTCAAATACAGGTCAGTAGCAAAAAAACATATCCCTACAGGCTATTTGCTTGAGTTAATACTGCAGTAAAGTAAGGGACTTTAACCCAGGAAATACTTCCCACATAAAGCTAGTATAACATTTTAGACCTACAATTTCAGACTAGCTAGTACCAATCCTCCAAATAGAACTGCTAAAAAAAAGAAAAGTGTCAGACCAAAAAGCAATTCTTAGTCACAGTCTTTGTATTAAGGTGTATCAACTCAACTTTGTGTTAATTTCTAGTATTGTAAAACCACGTTTCATGGCTGACTTGGCCCGCTCTGTTCTTCTGCACACTCAGATTACCCCAGTGAAATGTATTTTTTCCAGTAAGCCCTGCTGAGGTCCACAGTAATTTCCTAGTGCATGAAGTAAAGCTGGTGGGGCAGCTTCCCCCCTCAAGTCACACCAGACTACATGAGATATAATGAATACACAAGGGAGTCACTCAAGTGATTCATATCGAAAAATCTGCCTCATAGTTTCACAGAATCACAGAATCACAGAATCTAAGGGGATGGAAGGGACCTCGAAAGATCATCTAGTCCACCCCCCCTGCCAGAGCAGGGTCATCTAGAGTACATCACACAGGAACGCATCCAGGCGGGTTTTGAATGTCTCCAGTGAAGGAGACTCCACAACCTCTCTGGGCAGCCTGTTCCAGTGCTCCGTCACTCTCACAGTGAAAAAGTTTTTCCTGATATTTACATGGAACCTCCTATGCTCCAGTTTACAACCATTGCCCCTTGTCCTATCATTGGTCATTACTGACAAAAGCCTGGCTCCATCATCCTGACACTCACCCTTTACATATTTATAAACATTAATGAGGTCACCCCTCAGTCTCCTTTTCTCCAAGCTAAAGAGACCCAGCTCCCTCAGCCTTTCCTCATAAGGGAGATGTTCCATTCCCTTAATCATCT
>VZRW01007039.1:455034-465484 GCA_013398125.1 Aegotheles bennettii | reverse complement strand
AATGGCAGGCACCGCTTTCTGTCTCATCGGCTGTTTTTTCCCGGTACCGCTCTGTGCTCACAGCCGTGGGTGCGTCCGCGGGCTGGCGGCATCCCCGGTGACCACGGGAAGAGCAGAGCCTCGGCGGTGGCAAACGGGAGGGAATTACGGAGCGTTATCAAGGGACAGTGGAGTTCAGCGATCCCGCTCAACCCCGAGCTCCACCCTGCTGAAGGCTTCCCTTTCCCATTACCTTTTTTCTCACACCTGAGAGTTCGCCTGTGCAGAAGCCGGGCCGCTGTTCTTACCCTGCTCCCTTCCCTCCTCCCTCGGGCTGCAGCCGGTTTCACCCCTGCCCAGGCCAGTCCCAGCCACCTGGACCTCTGGCTACAGATCAGAGACCCAGGGATTAGCGTCACTTATCTCGATTTTCTCTGTCACTCGGAGGATCTCCTGGCCCTGACAAGAAGACAGATAACAAGTTTCAGAAGCCAAGTCTGAGTTCACCCACCTTACTGCAGGTCTTCCCCACTCAAGCCCTTTCCTCCCATGCCTGCACCCAGACACAATCGTGCTTCAGCTCCCAAGTATCAGAGTCCTCAGGCAGTCAGACACTGCAGTGAGAAACAAGGACAAAATCTGATTTGCAGGTGGGCATACAGCTATCTAACTCATGAATCATTCCTCTTATTCTCCTCTTCTTTACAGTCACAGCTTCCCTCCAGCACCTACAGCAAGTGACACAGGGTCTGGCCCCCAGGGAACAGACTCATTCCGTATGCAACTCTGACTCCTTCCTTAATTGACCCTGGGCACCTTAAAGGAAGGGCTTGATCCTAAAAAAAATCTAATGTGTTACCATGTAGGTAAAACGTGTGTGCACACTGAAACCAAACTGAGGTCAAATTGGCATCTCAAATTAGGTGTTTCTGAACATTTCACTGGTTGACTCTGCAGCTTGAATGCTCTTTAAATATACAGGGTGTTTCAAAAAGATGGACCCATTTGAAATGGACCTTCAATTGAAATTGGGTCCATCTTCTTAAAACACCCTGTATATCGGTATATAAATTCTGGCAGGAGGGGGGATGATTTTAAACCAAATGGCTTTCCCTCTTCCACATGAATTCCTGCATGCAGTGTCATCTCAGAGGACCCACTGGCAGATCTGAACTCTTAATATACAGACTTCGACTTCACAAGCCAAGAGGGAAACCTTCCAAGGGAGGATGAAACACTCCCTTAACTGTGGTTGTCGCTACTCTTCTCTGGCAACAGAAGAGACCCGGGAATACAAAGAGGGGGTTGTATGGTGGTGGTTACAGACCCATCTCCCTGTTCATTTTCCACTCTTGTAAGCAATGTGTTTCTCAAGCCTGGGATTCACTTTCGTGCTGTTACATCCCAACCTGCTGGTCCCCATTACCTTCTGCACCATCATTCCCCAACAGCTTCCTAACATTTGTGTATCTCCATGCACTTCTGTTCCTCTCCATTCCAGTCAGACTAATTCACCTTCCATGATATCAGAAGAGGATGCATTAAAAAAAAAAAAAAAAAAAAAGGAAAACAATCTCCCTCCATTTAGCAGAATTGCCAGGGACCAGAGCAGCCCCTGGCTTCCAAAAAAAGCAATTGCAAACCCCCAAACTGAGCATGCTAAATACAGTATGGTTTAAGCATCCATCTCCTAGGAACCATCTGCTAAGCATGTGCAAATAGTGACTTTTGCGATTATTATGATTTAGTGAATTTGTGAACAATTTTACAGGAACAGCAAGAGAAGGTTCTAAGTAGTACTGTGACATAAATATTAGAGAATAATGAAATACTGGTTTTAGTCTTAGGGATAACATTTCTTTCCCATGAACCAAAATGTAAACTTGCAGCAGCCTTGAGGAAAAAAAAGTACTCTTCATGATTTCCTCAAATGTACAATAAATTCCATGGAAAGATAAAACAGTCTTTCCGTGTATGGTATTCCCATGCAATCAAAATAAAGTGTGTGCTTTCAGGTGCAAAGCCCAACTCAATTAGTATTATACACAAACCAGAATATACCCTGAATTCTGATCAGAGGCAAGCTGATGATTCATACTGCCACGATCTGCACGTTCATATTTGCTAGGAAAGCCAGTGTACAGCCTGATAAGGGTTTTTGATCCAAAAATAGGCACATACACAATTTTAAACATTTGCCTTAGAAAATCAAGTTTTAACACTCTGCTTTAATTGTGTGTCATCTAATGCTGATGGGTGCTTAGCCAGGTAGAACACCAAATCCTCCAATAAAATGTAAAATAACATGTTACAGTAATAATATAATTCTATATTAATGAGCAGAAAGCGCTGTTTGGAATTCAGCTTTCATAGAAACCACACCCAAAAACCCTATAAAGATCAAATGTACATCATACAGTAGGGTAATTCCCTGCTTCTGTTTTTATCTCAGGAACACAAGGAACAAACAGAAAATCAAGCCACTCCTATGAAAAGCATGTAAAAGAAAAAGAAATCTGATGTTTTCTTACTTTGAATACACACCAGCTTAAACATCTAAGCCTTAGATAAGTGCTCTCTATCAAATGCTGTATGCTTTTACCTGCTCATAAAATGTACACCTGTGACTCACTGCAGTGGGTTTCTTCCAGCACTGTACATTCCATGCTTTGTCATGGGAGATTTTTAGTGCTTAAAAATAAAATCAAGCAGGCTCTTCTCTAAAGACAGTTCTCAAAGAAATCTCCAGCTACTGTCCTGCATGTTCTTTACCTGGCAACATGGGGTAAGCAGGTAACGGGACATTTTTAAGGGCTATTCAGATACGGTACATTTTTAGTGATCACATGTTACATAAGGGATGTATGAATGGCCAGTCCTCTGCTTTAAAATACTGTGGCTAATTTGGGTTGTTTGTTTTGCTACTTAAAAGTCCTAATTGGTCCTCTTCTACTATTTTCTCCTGCTTGTAGCCAGTCCTTGACTTCATTCATGGGTACTTGCAGCAGTGCAGGGGAAAGACATGTTTGTGACAGTAAGGACAGCAGCAGCTCAAGGCACAGTGGAGAAACAGCATGGAGTTACACCCAAACTCTTGTCAAGCACAAACCTGGTGCAACGTTCTGGTGTATGTGGAGAAGGCACTGGGGCAGGGCTGTGACAATGGCCATATGGGATCTACAATTTTTTGGGAAGCTGAAAATGGGCTGGTTAAAGAGCAATTAAAACTCACTTCCCCTTTACTTTTCATAGTATTCCATGACTCATTTTGACATTTAATAACAATTGGTAAAGCACAACAAAAGGAATGTTAAGAATGATCTTACAAATAAGGATTCTCTGGTCTGAATACTCTACAACTCGACTTTTGTATATCATACTGTATTTCCTACATGCTGTTAAATTGCTGATTATGCCCTTTCCACTCCCTGTGAGAGGCAGACAACCTTCCTCATCCCAGTTTTAAATATGGTGAAACTGAGGCACGAGGAGATTAACAGTGTGATCATACAGCAGTGGTAGGACTTGATTCCTGTAGCTTTCAGGCCTTGGTCCATCATCTGTGCTGCATCCTATAAATGATGCAAAACCTCTGTGATATTGTCTAAAATCTAGTCAATCTGATACCAGGTCATACAGACATTCTGAAAGACTGGAGAAAAATTAAGAGTGGGTTTTGGGTTTTTTTAAATGTCTTTTACTGAAGGTCTCTTACTTTATAGCCAACAACACTGTCAATATGACTCAATATGCAATCTAGATGCAGGTGGAAGAACGTGACAGAGCAGTATGAAGACGATTCTGAGTCAGAGTGTGCTGTCCTGAAGCTGTACATCTGTAATTTATATTTAGATAATTGTCTTTACTAACAGCCTTAGAGACATAAAGCCTAGCCAAAGGCTATAAAGGGGACATAAGTCAGAATGTGAAGCAGTAAAGCGGGGGAGAAACAGGCTGATCAGCCCTGTCTATACACTTTGGCTGCTATGCCAGGGACCACCAGCAAGCCAGTGTTTTCTGTTCTCGTAGGTGAGCTAGGGAGGAGTCATAGAATCACAGAATCACTCTGGCTGGAAAAGACCTTCAAGATCATCGAGTCCAGGCATCAGAGACCATTGAGTTCTATGTGCTCAGTAACAAGTGTCTCTGCATCTGCAAATCACAGGCTACTTTTCTTATACTTCATCAGATGTGGATGTGTTGCACCTGACTTACCCCTTGGCTATACCCTAGAGTCACAGGAAACAGAGCTGGCTGACAGACACCTCAAGGAAACCTAGTCCATTTTTGTACCCCAAGGGGGGATTAGCAATATTTCCATCACACCTTACACATTTATCCAGCTTGCTTTTAAAATCCTCCAAACTGGAAAGCCTACAACCTTCCCAGGTGACCCTAGTGCTCCACACTATTAGAAAGAACTTACTGTTAGAAAGTTTTGCTAGTATCTGTCTAAAATGTCCTTTCCTTTCATTTAAGTCTGTCTATGAAAATATATATATAAGCTTTACATATGTGCCATGTATATATATATGTGGTGTGTGTGTGTGTGCATACGGATATATGCATGTATATGTGTGCATATGTATGCATTTATTCCTAAATTTGAAATCGTATGCAAACCTATTTCAATAGCTCCATGTGTTTTCTTCTGCTTTCACTTGAAACTTGCCTGTTTTGCCCAGTTCTGTATGAAGACACATAAACAGAAAAGAAAAACATTCACACTATTTTAGGATACACTCTGCCAAAATCACAGTATCTCCAGACATATTTACTAAACTTCCAGTTAATGTTTTATTTTATACTAAAACTTGTTTGTCTCTTAAAGCAGTGCTTTACTCTTAAAGCAAAGAAGCCATATATACATACACTCAACTGTGATAGTTAAATTATAAATTCCTACTTGTCTAAAATAATTTATCCACAAATTATGCCTCTCTTTTCTTTTGTTTCCTTGAATCCTGAATAATATAATTGTTTTCTAGTATCATCAGGGTTATTCTAACATCAACTTTTTATTTTATACACAGGATAGCACATCCACAGCTATGCTTCTTCATTGGCTCACAGACTTTTTTCCCAAAGAATATATTAAGTCTGTCCTCTGCTTCTTTGGACAAATTCATGATCTTGACAAAATTTGTGCATTTCCTATTTTTTTAGGAAGCTGCATCATCCAGTTATCCAATAAAACTGTGTTCAATTAACAACCAGACTGGGACACCAGGCGGATTTATTGTGCTGTCTTGTCTGCTTGTTTTGTTTCTTAAAATGTGGTATGAAAGCTGTAAATTGACTCGTCTGCTTATATTAGCTATAACATTTCAGTACATCAGGACCATTTAGACTGCATTTAAAATTAAGAACTTAATCCATCTTTCTGCAAGGAAAGACTTTTTTTCTCAGGGCATTATTGTTTATGGCAAAGCAAAGACCCTTCCCTGAGGCTGACAGAAGTGTCAGCAGTCACTGTTTTAAAATAAACAGGTGAGAAGCTATGATTAATAATCCGGTCAATTACAAATATCAGATGGCCTAGGCAAAAATACAGCCAGAGAGTGATGGTTCAAATGCTTCAGTTTAAGATGTAAATCTAGATCTAACATAATAAGGGAGAACCCTAACAAAAGCAGAGCTGTGTTTTTGTGCAGCCTATGCCAATATGCAAGGGAACAGAACCATCCTTCCTCTCTACTGAGTTTTCATACAAGCACAGAAAAAAAGCACAGGCTCCCTCTTACATTCCAGTTTGTTTTTTCAATCTGTTCATGTTAATGGTACAATCGGGGATCTCCAATTTTTGTGCTTTCACTGCCAGCAGCAGGCTAATGGAGCATCTCAGAGACAGACCACAGAACTGCCGTTCCAGCCACACAGGGCTCTTCCCTCTTTTTATTATACTCTATAAAAGGTAAGTCACACACGCTTTCTCTTAGCAGTCCTCATGAATCAGCAAAGAGCTGCCGAAGAGTGACCATCAGGGCACTTGGGAAAGAATCAGGTGCCAGCTGTCAAAGTATTTCTTGGTGATTCACATTCTTTTTATACGTCTCTGTATCCAATAGGAGGAACAGACCAGCAAGGAACATTTACATATTTGCATTTTACAGGACAGGCTGCAAAAAAGAGATGTCGTCATGCAGGAGCAGGAGGGAGGATTTCTTTCCTTTCAGCTGATGCAAAAAGATATTCCAGTTCTGTGACTTCTCCCATGATCTGCATTAGCAAGTCCAATTAGAGCATGTATGTCCTGTCACGGGTGGCAGAACTTTAAGGCACTGGGGAGTGCAACGCCAAAGTGTGTGCGCAGCCATAGCTTTTCTTCATCCTTACCTCTCTCTTCCATTTCGTTTGGTGAACACTAGGGGCTTACACATGCTGAAAGAAAAATTTCAACACGATTGATTTTGTCAATAGCCTGTTTCAGGAGGTAAGAAATCAGCCATCTTGAATTCTGGCAATGACATCTGTAGGTGCAGATTGCAAAATATATGGCCATCCCTTGGCAGGGTATTTCTTCATGGTTTCTACATTGGGTTAAGGCAGCAGCTGTTGTTCAGATAGCCCCATCCTTCATGCCTCAAAGGACTTGTTCTGAGAGAGATCACACATGCCAAAAATTCTGCTTTGATCCTTTATTTAATTTCTGCTTTCTCTGGTTGCAGAGTTAAAAAAATCACCTTAGTTTTAGGGTTCTCAAACTGCGATCATGCTGTTTGTGCCCATGATGCCCCATTCTTTGGTGCCAGCTGAAAGAAGGTGGGACTGAGGAGACAAAACCAGAAAAGCGAACAGTTTAATTGATTAAATATAAACCAATAACTGCACTGAGACCAGCTTACAATTTCCCATGGTTGCTTCTAGAAAGCTCTTTTCAGTATAAGCAAACTGCCATCCTTGCGGGAGAAGTTCTACATGTGTCAGTGAAAAAAGTGATATACCATTGGGTCATCTTCCTACTGTGATGGGACCCAGGCTGGAAATAAGAGGAGGCTTCCTTCTGCTTTGCTTTTCTGTTAACTGCAAATGGACAAAAGCTATGAGTCGTGAGGTTCCCTCACCAATCAGCAATGGGAGATTAACTTTATCGTTAACCTTGTCTGTGCCCTCACCAATTCAATTGGCACTGGCCCAGGTCCCAGACCTAAGGCCAAGAAATACAGAGCAGAGCTCAGTCGGGTGATTCAATGAGAGCTATTGCTCTCCCCAGCCATCCTGGGCTTGCTACATATGAGTTCGATCCCTTGGCACAAAGCACAATGTCTTTGCACTTCACCAGCCAGACTTTCAGCAGGTATAAATGAGCATAACAGCATAACATAGAGAACTTCAGTGGAAAAGGTTTTACATCCCTTAAGAATCTAGCCATAATTATTAAACTCTTCTTGAAAAATTTCTTTTCAGCTGCCTTTAAAAAATAATAAGATCTTTGTTACCAATCTTCTCACTGTGGGTAACCTCATTCTCTGCAAGCTCCAGCTGGAACCTGCATCACACATTGCTCAGTGCTCTGTTGCAAAAATCATTCCCCATTCGCAGCACTAAATCCCCTGCACACACTCCTAAAATATCTTCTCTGGTTCCTCATGCCTAACTAAACAACGCAAAATCCTGATTCTCTGCATACCTCCCACAGCCATCCCAGCTGCTCCTGCCACCTTTCCTTTCCCCTAGGCCCTCTTCACTCATCTGAAGTTACTCATCAGGAATCCCCTCCTCCAACATTTCGCTCAGCTCTTTCTTCCAGTGAACCCCTTTGGGGGAGGTAGGAGGAAGGGGTTATTTTAAATAAAGCCTTGTCCACTTCTTCCTCTCACGTTAGTTTTAAAACTTGACATCATAACAAGATTTGAGCAGCTGCATAGAGAGATGCTCGTTTCTGGATGTTGAAAGCATTCTGCTTGTGCTCACAAAGAGCCAAAGCCCTGTGGCCTGGGCTGTGGAGTGCTTGACCCACCCAGGCCTTGCAGACCTGGGAATGACAGCATGGCCTCATACTAAGCCACCAGACCTGTTTGGACTTCAGAGCTCCTGAGCGTGGGTCGAGGCAGTCTCTTTGCCCAGGTCCGAGAGTCAGTAAATGCTTCATAGTGGACAGGCCTGCACTTCAGAGCAGACTTGAACCCTATGCAGATGCTGTCTTTATGAGTTACGTCTTCCCCATCTCCCTTTTACAATCTGTCCCCACAAGTAGCTGCCCTGAGGCATTTGCTTTGAAAGGACATAATCACATTGTCCTCCCCCTCATTATCCCTCTTTCCAGCATCTGCACCTCATTGTATGGTCATCTCTTCCCCTCGTTCTCTTCTTAATTTAGTTTGGAAACTCTCTAGAGCAATGAGACATCATTATCTATTTTGTAAAGCGCCATTCAGAGCCGTAGCAGAGTAGCACGTATATGTGATAGAAACCCTACCCTTCCATTTCCTCCAGGAGACAGGGGGAGCAGGTTAATGCTTAGCAAGTTAATGTGCACGTTATCAGCAGGAGCTCCAGTTACTGGAGCTTTCCCCTACAACAGAGGTGAGAGCTCAACAGTGCTCTGCTCCTCATGAAGTACTGTGGGAGGCCTCCAGCTGCCCTGCTCCTGGCAACCATATTACCTTAGAACATGTTTTGATGGCAGTTTTTGGGGTGCCAGAGCAGTGACAGTCAGTAACAAGGTGATTTTGCTATCTGCAGAGTACACAGAAGGTTCCCCTCTGGTCTGGTAACATCCACAGGACGTTTGGGGCGTTGTAACACTCACTCATGCTGGTTACAGCACACACAGCCCAGACGTGTTTCCAGCAGCACATTCCAGGCAGCCTCACATCCCACCCCTATATGTCCCTTTCCTGAGGGCAACTCCACAGTCAAAGGTAGGGCAATTCCCTGGGCCAAAGGGAAGCAGGATTTTGCGGGGTGAAAACTCATGACTACCTTTGGAAAGACATCATTTCCACCACAGCCAACGGTGCAGTCTGATGCTGGTTACATCAGGCAATAAAACAGACACTGCCCTGGGAAGATGGAGCAACACCCTGCAGAACGGCCGATCCATCAGTTTTCCTCCCTGCCCCTGCAATATGGATCTGTTTTTCCTGGGGTCACCTATAGCTTATCCAATGTTTATGTGCTGAGAACTGGGCTGGAGGTCAGGTCCTCAAGCTTGTTTTCCTGAGGTAGCCTGGAGAACTGTGAATCAGCCACTGCATGCTCACTGAAATAATGATCCCCTTCATTTTTAATAATGATAAAGTATTTTTTATGGAGACAAAAAAAAATAAATAAATATATCAGCACAGATGATACTGTCAGCAGCAATGATAAAAGCTCTTTGCTTGTTGCTAATGTCATGAAGCACTGGGCACATCCCGATGTCTCCCCATGCTATAAAGTGCTGTGACTAAGCCTGAGCTGTGGTCCGTGTACAGCTGGATATGGGCAGCGAGGCAGCGAGGAGGCGCTGGACTGGAAGACCAGAGACTTGGGCTCTGCGGCCTGACCTGGTACCGAACTTCACCCAGTCCTCTCCCATGTCTGTGCTTCTGCTTCTATTTCCATCTTGTTTTCCTTAAGCTGATGAAGGACCGATACAAGCAGCGGGGACCCACCCCTGTGGGAGCGGAGCCGAGCAGGGGCACGATGGCATTACAAACCCCAGCACCCCTGACTGGGCAGTCTGGATGCAGCCACGCTGGCCCTGCAGGCAGGGCACTGCCTCCATCATTGCCTGGGCTTGGCCACAAACCCCAGAAGAACCCGGGCATGTGGGGACCTTGCTGGCTGTAACTCAGCACTGCTCAATCAAGCCCTTCACTCGCTCGCCACATTAGAAGCGGTGAAACATGGCAAGAGTTTAGCATTCAAGCCGTGTGACCTAGCTGTGAGCGAGGAGACGGCAATGATGTCAAGGAGGTTTTGTGCATGAAGCGTCCGTGACAAAACATTAGCTTAGGTCAGACACCACTGAAATGTAAAAGGAAGGATGACTGTCAGTCTATCAATAACCAAAACAAGGAGCTGCTGCCGCTCCGTGCAGCAACAAGTGTAACGGCTGTCAAACAGAAACTTCTTCGCCGACGTGTGCAACCACCGGCCTGGCTAGCAACGGGGCACTGGACACCAACACCTCTGGCTTGGGCAGGAGAGCTGGGGCCAGCTGGCAGCGGTGGGCATCGGTGTGCCCCAGGGTGCCAACAGCCAGAGCTGGCACCGCCAACACGGGCATTTCTGCTCGTTTCTGTTATTTAAGTGTAATTTGCGTTTACAAACGAGGCCGTCCTGCCGGTGGCACCCCGCGGGGACGGACGGGGTGTACCCACGCACAGGTGGGCCGCTCAGCCGCACGATGCCGGGGAGGCGCTGCCGGGGGGCCCGCTCGTGGCTGTGCAGGGCACGGCCCCGGTAGCGGCGGCGGGACAGACGTGCGGCCGGGGCTCCCTACGCGGGGCGGTGCCGGGGCAGCCCGGGGCGGCTGCGGGAC
>VZRW01007039.1:336795-453220 GCA_013398125.1 Aegotheles bennettii | reverse complement strand
GTTTGATAAACTCAAACTTCAAAAACAGTTCGGTACGGATCTGCCAAGCTGCCGAGAATGCTTTTAGGGGCTGCTGCTGTGCCTGGGACTGCACTTCTGCCTGGAGAGGGATAGCACAAGACCTCCTTGTCGCGGCTCATGGAGGCAAATGGCATAACTCAGCTGATTATTTTTAGCGGGTAGTATTTTCGCCCTCCACTCCCAGCCCACCATCACAGAAAATGCCGGGGAAGAAGAGCCCGGCTCAGCTGTAGGCTGCAGGCGTGGTGGAGCCTGTGCTGCCGGTTCAAGTTAGCGCGGGCAGCACCTTCCTTCCTTCCCTTGTCACTGGAGTGGCACGGGGCACGAGAGTCACGGTCGAGCAGGACACCTCTCTGTGCCGTGCACCATGACCTGTCACAAACCTGCGTCCGTGGCACCTGGTACTCTAGTTTGCACTCCCGGTAGTTTCGAACAATCTTGGAAGGATAAACAGGGGGGACAAATGGAAAAACGTTATGTTAGGAGAGCCAAGTTCACCGAAGAGAGAGGAAAGGAAGGTTGCAAATCCCCAGAGGTGTGGCTAGCCCCATCCTGCGCGCCTTCGCTGGTGCCTTGTGGAGTCCCTGGAGGCTCAGCATTGCTGGGGTTTTTTGTTTGGTTTATTTTTTTCACTGAATGTTAAACTGTCAGCCCATACAAAAGCCACTGTTCATTCTGTTCGATAGCTTCAGGGAGTGTCTCTTCAAAAAATACCTATTGTATCCGGGGAGACCTCACTCTTTACTGAACAAGGAAAGAACTGTTACAGTGCGTTTATTTGTATTTCACTTCCACTGCAGCCACACGCAGAACTATAGTACAGATCCACTCGGTATTTTATGTTTTCCTTTATTTATTTTTTTTCCTGCTGTTGACACATTACCCGACGGTAATCAGCAAACAGATTTAATGAGCATTGACTCACTAAATACAGTAACGGGAACATTACTGGCGAGCGAGAAAACTCCGGAGAGATGATTTTCATTCCCTCATTTTCTTGTGCCATGAATTGCATTCGCATCCAGTATGTGCACATTTACTCAGTCATAGGATGGTAATGATAATGGATTTTTTTCTCTGTGCTGCTTTCTCAAGAGATCTGTAGCTTTATCAGTAGCATGATGACACACAAATAAATGGTACTCAGAATCTTTCTGCAAGCAAACTTCTGCGTAAGATTTATCACATTAGCAGAAGAGCTATAACTTAGAAAGTTCTGTCAGTATTTAACGCTGCCTCATTTTTAATAGGCAGAATTTGCCAACAAAATTATTGTTTTTCATTTAGTGAGGTAATGAACACCATTGCCATTTGACTATTTACTCTTACTTTAATCTGACATTGTCAGGCATATTTGATGTGTTATTTCCAACTCTTTACTTATCTAATTAATTCCAGTATGTCTTGTGCAGAATAGATTGCATCCTCTGTCCTAATTATTCTTCTGTTTGTGGGCAGAGCCAGCCTCAGGCAGCTGCCAATCCAACCCTGTGGATGGGCCCGCAGGTCAAAGCACAGCAAAACAGGGAGGGCTCCCAGCTCCCAATATTGTTATATCCATGGCGATGCAGAGCTACATCATTTTGTGCCAACTGGACTCGCCAAGGGAAGGAAGGGGAAAGGGAAAGGTGGCTATCGAGGTTTTCCTATATACATCCAGTTGCATGGAGGGGAGAAGAGAGCAAAGGCATCTGAAGTCACACATCTCCCCCACCCCCACCCCACAGCCAACCAACTCAAAGTGCTGTGCTTGTAAATAAGTGTCCTGGATGAAACCATGGAGTAATCCCACCTACATTCCTGAAAATGCTGCCGTGTAGGCATAGTCAGGACAGAGAACCTATACGGCAGCATTTGCTTATCTTTCGTCTTCTGGAGAAGGATGATCACCCTGAGGTTTTGCTTTAGCAAAGGCGTCAGGTTGGACACTGGCTCCTTCTGCATGGTCGTTGATTGCTGTATCTTCACCCACTAGCAGGACAATGGGAGACCCAGGAGGGTGGTTGCCCCAGACAGGCGCTGGCTGCTCTTGCAGCGCCTCTTCTTTGTTTCCTTACCTGCTGTATCCCACCTCGTCAGCCAGGGAAGGAAGGGAGTGAGCCTTGAACTGCTACAGCTACCCTGGTCACGTGGCAAGGGAAGGAGAAGATTTCCTCTGGCTGTGGCAGAGGAAGAAGTCAGCTTCCATTGTTGTCCCCTTAGTAAAGGTTTACAAATTTTGGGGGTCTGATCAGTTGAAATTGAAGTGTAGCTAGTATTGTCAGAAGTTTATCACTCTAACATCCTACTCAGTTGGTTAATGAAATAACTTCTTTGGTGGCATCTCTAAAATACTCTGGTTGGCTTAGCGCAATTCCTTGTGGGCACGCTACCAGCCTGAGAAACTCACCATTACCACCACTGCATGATACCCTGTTGGCTGGCAAGAGATTTAGGGAAGGGCTCAGCCTCATGGCTCTCTCAGGCCCAGATCTCAAGCGGCTCTCCCAGAGCAGGAGCTGCCATAGGACTCCCCGCTGGCAGTGTGCATATGCCAGCATGGCATTGGCTGCTCACATGACAGTGGCAGGTCTTCCTGAATGTACAAGCTGCTCCACACAAGGTCTTTCCTGCTCGTGTGGTTGCCGTATATAATGGTTTTGGCGTAGAGATGATGCCAAGTACCTTTTTTTTTCTATAACTTTTGTGTAAATCTCCATCCATAGTTCTTATAACTCCCCATAATAAATGCTTAAACCATTCCAGGCCTGCCATCCCCATGTGGCATTTCCAGCTAGCATAGTCATTTGCAGAAGAAAAGGAGAAACCTAAACATACGCTGAATCCCTGGCCTTGAATCCAACAAAAAACCTCAGTAGAGCCTCAGATATGCAAGAGATGCATCCTGAGGCTGAGGTACTGTGGGAGGGCAATAATGACATTTTACCTGCCGCTGTACCCGCTCTGTAGCTGAGCGCAGGGTGCTAGCATCCCGTGCTGTTGGTGTGCAGGATCTTTCATCCTCAAGACTTCCCTCGTGAGAGGGAGAGGGGGTAGGAAGTAAAAACACCTAACTGAAGAACATGTGCTTTTACCCCTGTATTTCCAGGAAGCACTTGGAGAAACAGAAGTAGTTGGGATATTTGGTGTGAACCATTGTGCAGAAGTTCGAACGATTATGTAAAGTCTGTGCAAGCTGTCTAAGCCTGGAACCCCACCTAAAAAATAGTGTAAGAACAGCCCCCTGCATTTTAGTGGTGGTATTTTCACTTGCAGCTAGAAACTTGGGAGGTGGAAGGCATCCAGACCTAGCCAGATGTTTTGAACCCCAGAAAATATATTCTGATGTACCCAGAATTTGAGACAGCCATCCTTTGGAGCCTGCTCATTCCTCTATCCTTACAGTGACTTAACTCAAAACAAAAGACTTTTTTTTTTTTTTAAGAAAGGTTTCCTTTTTTTTGCAGGATATCCTCTCTTTCACTTACATTATTGTGTTTATAACAATTACAAAGTACTAATATTTTCTTGGCAAAAACTCCACTTAAGATGACAAGATAAACAGGGAATGAAATGTAACATGCCCTGCTGAAGGGGTTTGCAGTTGCAGTTTGCCTCTACGAAAGTCTGTAGATGAAGGTTTATTTTTTTCAAAGAATCCTCTCCTAACTACATATTTTCAGACTGTGCTGATACATCACCCCTCTCATATGAACTGACCAGCAATGGATCTAGATAACTGATTAAATACCTATTTGTACATGCAAGCAGATAGTGAAATTATGTATTTCTGTTTAAGGACACATTTATTATGGAACTGCGTAACTTCTGATTGCTGCAGAACAAAACAGTTCAACTTAAAAATTTTGTAGACCTCATACTTATAGGCATTTTATTTCTTCTCTCTGCTCCTTAGTTATTATGTCCCTGTTAATGTGGGTGCCTGTAAGCTCTGTCTATGGTCTTCCCAGATTTCCTCACTAATTTTCTATATGTGAGGAAACCAGTGGACAAATAACCGTATTTATGTTCCCGTGTGTGTGGTATTTCCAATTGCTTTGCTGTACAAACGTGTTTAAGCTGTTATTTTCAAAGTCACTGGAAGCAGGTTCTGGTTGTCCAGCAGAGCTCAGAGCTGGGTCTGTCACGATCCTGGCTAATGCAAGGTACCCTTTATTTTAAAACTTCGGCTACTTCTGAATGCCTGGACACAGGCAGTCAACTGTGGATCTAGCAGTTGATATAGTAGGTCTCCACCTTCTCTAGGTAGCTCCGGCACTAAAAATACTTCTAGGGAAACAGTCAACAGACCAAATAGTGAGTTCTGCAAAAAAAAATACGGGATGAAGTCATGTCTTTAGAGCAAGGCTGTAAGATGAGGGGAAGAGTCCTAATACAAGAAAAACAAGGGTGTGAAAGCAGCAGAAGTGCAAGCCTGTTGTCATAGCAGCACAATGCTGCAGGGCTAAAATGTATCTTATGCGAAAACAGATGAGAATTTAGATATGCAGGTAAGATCTGGGCACAGCCAGGGAAGAGGGAAGATAAGTAGCACACTGCAAGGGCAGCGTGGAAGCACGTGCAGAAGTGCAGAAACCCCCCTGAGCTCCCAGCGTGGTTCCTGCAGGCGAGAGAGTTTGATCTCTTCCGCAGTGCCAGCCAAGGGCTGGAACAGAAGTCCTGAAGTTGCCAGTGCCTGGGAAGATGACCACATCCAACTGGTCCCCACTGCCCCTTGCTCTGCTCCAGCATCACCAGCCACCCCAGCTGGGACTCTCCCTCCTGCGTCCACTCTCCCTCCTGTGTCACACTGCAGTGCAATGCTCCCTTATGACCCTGCACCCCAAGCTGCCACCAGCTTGGCAGCCCATGCTGGGGACACCCAGCACCTCATATGGCATCACCTTTCCTGCCTTGGAAGGTTAGACCTTGCCTCCCATCTAACGGAGCTCCCGTGGGACAGATTTTCTTAATACATGGATGGACGTGTGTGATGGGATGTCACCCCTCTGGGTGAGCCTCCAGGAAAGTACAGCAAGCAGGCAGGGCAAGTGTCGGAAGCCAGGGACTTTGGTATGTCACAGCTGCCTAGGCCAAGCCGCCAGTGTCCCAGGTAGTGCCACACGGCTTGAGGAGAGCTGCCAGGGCTCCACAGCCACCACGTTCAGGCATCCTGAAAGCTGTGGCTGGTCTTGCCTTTAAGTTGGGGTTTAGAGCAGGTGAACCCCCTCTCTCCTGTTGGAAGGGAGAAGGGGGAGCCGAGTCATAAATTAACACATTGGGTTGTGAAGTTGCAGCTATTGAGGTTTTCTGCAGCGAGGAAGGGACTGTTGGTCATAATTCTGCTGGAGGAACCCTTCCTAAAAACCTGCACCAGCTCGCTGAGGAGTACTGTAAGGATGGGAGAGGTGTTTATGGAGAGTTCTGGGGCACACAGAGAAGGCCACCACACAACTGATGTAAGATCAGCAGCTGGAGCACAGTTTTCATCTTTTTTCCCATCATGTAAAATCTGTCTCAGAGCCGTGCACCAGGTGGTGCAGAGGGGTTTCTGCTGCCCGGGCGTCCTGTCCTCCGGCAGCAGTCAGCCCAAAAAACATAGTGGGCTTCTCTCTGTGGGACAAATTTAGACAGAATTGCCAGGGTGATGGTCAGAATTAAGATGATATTGATTAGAAAAGCTTTTCCACTTCAGATTAGAAAAATCAAATCTAGTGATTTTCTGTAGCTATCCAAGAAGGCAGATGGAAATGTAAATTCACGCACATCTGCCAGTTCGAGTGCTAATAGTTGTCCCTCAGTTGATGACATGTAGTTTGAACAATTTTTAGATTTTATTTACATGAAAATAGTTTGGAGAAAATACAATTCACCATGTTTTGGGCAGCTGAAAAAATCAGTTGTGAAAATACATGTCTTAGTGTCTCCTCAGGAAACCCGATTGTAAGACTGCTAGGAAAAGCTCAGCTACCGATAATGTTCCTTGCTGCGTGATCTCCAGCTGCAACTTCTAATGTTTCTCCTGTTAGAATCTGTTGTCTTCCTGCATTGGCTATGCTGCATCCCTCAGCCAGACTGGCTTGGTCAGGAGGCTGCTGCCCACCAGCACCCTGTGAACCTCCACCCTAGACCCATGGTCTCAGGCTGACAGCAGGGCACAGCCCCATTCAGGAGCTCCCGTGCCTTCCCTCGCTGCACCTTCTGCTGCTGAAAATACACTCTTAATAGTTTAATTCTGCCCATGTCTGTAGGGCTCACAGTGTTTTCTTTCATGAGTTAAGCAGGGAGCTGTTCAAGTCTTTTCCCTCTCATAACCCTTTTACATTTTGACTGAGGCCATCTCTTGACGTGAATAAAAAAGCATTCTGCTAAGATATGAAATGCCAGAGATTACTGAGATCATAGAAAAAGTGGAGAAATTTATAGCAATCCATTAAAGGCTTTTTCTCCTCTTCATTTTCCTTGTCACAAGTTACCTGTAAAAATTACCAGAAGAGTAAACCAGTTTCAAATGAAAGTGAAGCCTGTATTTAAAGTCATTGTCTTCATCCTGCTTTCTAGCTTTTTGGTCTTGAACCCAAAACAGTGATGAGAATTTAAGCAGTAATAGATAATGAGTTCATTCTTCATTTTATTTTTGAGCCTTCTCAGGCTTTCCCCCATAACCATGAGACCAGACATTTCTCTATTTAATGAAAGCTGAGGGGTTTTTTTAAAAAATCACAATACTTCAGGCTCCAGGGTTCAGAGAAAAACCAGACTTGGTGAAAATGACAGTAAAAAAATTGTAAGGGTTGGCAACACTGACTAGAGTGAAGCTCATTTTTAATTTGAACCATCAGCTGTAGACTGAAAGACTAAATAGTCAAGTAATAGCACCATCAACAACAAAAAGTAATATGGCATTGCAAAGGTCTTACTCCTGTGAGTAAAACATGTCTCTTTATGTGCCAGATCACTCATAGTACAGGAGGACATGCGTATATCTAGCTGGTTTTGTCTAGCTGGCCATTCATCGGCTATACGTCAAGTAACAAAGCATAGTCAAGTCCTTAAGATGAGTAATGTCCCCTATAAAGCACCGCACATCACTGCTCAGCAGCAAACCCAAACACATTTTTGCGGTATAGATGATAAGCAGAAGGTAGTTGTACACATCCTTAATGTTAGAAATGGTGGCTGTGACTCTGATGCAGCTCCCGCGGGAGTCAGAATGTCTTTCCCTGAGCTGGCAATAGGAACTTGGCGAGGCTGAAGGGTCCCATCTCATGTTACTGTTGCTCTCACCGCTGAGTTTCCCTGGGAGCCACGCTGTGCTGCCAGTGAGGAGAGACCCCAGTGGGACACCCGTGGCCATTGCCAGGTCCTTGTGCCTCGTCCCCTTTGCCCATAGCTTTGATCAGAGTAGCAGATTATGTAACGTGGACTTGAAAGATTTCTGGGGTTGGACCATTTTGCAAATGAATCAGCAGTTTCTAACCCATCCCTGCTGGGATGGGATCTGTTTGCTTTGCAGGGAGGCTGCAGACTTTTTTTGTTACCTGCTTGAATTGACAGAATTCTGGTAATACTTGCTCACTTTTGAATTAAAGCCAGGACTTCTCAATGAAGCAAAGGGGCTGGAGGTTTTCCTCACTCTTTCTTCTAGCTCCCTTCATCTTTTGCATAGACTTAAGACTAAAATCAAGCTTTCCTTTCTGTCCTGAATATACATCTCTAAGTACTACCCTTTTGCCTTCAGATTCAGCTTTGCTGCCATTGCTGAAAGCTGTGCCAGGCTCTGTACGGGGAATAGCTGTCTTGCAGAGCCCAGTGTGGGGCTTGGCTGTCCCGGGACAGCCAAGCTGAGCCTACTGGGGGGCTCTGGTTCCCAGTGCCTGCCTTCCTCTGCCGATGGCAGAGGTGGGAGGACCAGCAGCCAAAACCAGCTTGAAGATGGATTTGTAGCCATGACACTCTGAGGCCCTGAAGCAAACGCTTTAGCCCAGGATAAGTGAAGGGATTTTAGGTTTTGCTTCTTGGCATCCCCTCCTGGGCCTGCAGGCAAAGCCAGCCGGCGAGGTGGTGCGATTTTGCCACATCTCATCTGTCAGCTGTGCCACAGGCTGAAACATGGCTTGGTGTGGAGACATGAGACCAGTACAGCCCTCACCTGGAGGTATTTGCAGAAAGGGATTTGTCTCCCGGTTGAAGCCATCTTTCCTGTCTAAAATAAATAACTGAGTGGGACTTAGAGTAAACAAAGACCAGGACCAAGGTGTTACCAAATGCAAATGGCTAAAGGCTGGAGGAAGAGAAAACTCTGTTCTAGAAATTTCTGGCTTGGTGCGGGACACACATAAACACCGTTTTCGGAAGGGAGAGGGGAATTGCAAGTGACGGTCACTGTTTAAACAACCATGAAAGGGAGAGGTGGAAGTTATTATTTCATGCCTGAGCGCTTTCAGGGACAGTGTGCCACCGTGGCAAGGGAGCACAGGCGATGCTGTGCAGCTCTCATGCTGCAGTGCTCTGGCACCTGAGCAGTAAACTGCTTTTTGGTTCCTTGCACTGATAGGTAGCTGAAAAAGCTGTGAGCAATGAGCAAGCAGTGCATGTCTCCCTTCAAGAAAAACCATTCATTCAACTTTTGTTATTCCTTTGAATCTCCCTTTCTCCTAATAGGATTGGTAAGGATAAGAAAACAGCTGGATAAATGAGAATCTGGTGGTCAGTTGTTTGCCCCAGTACTAGATGCCAGGTTTATTCAGAATATTGTTACTTGCTATTAAAATCTGCTGCGCTAAGGAGTGCAATATGCATTATGCATTAGCATATTGCTAATGGTGTCCCCATCACACAACAGCCTTTACCATCTCCTGTTAATGAACTGAAGTCTCTTGGGGGACCTCCTGGTCTACCACAGGCAAGCCAAATTGCAGACCGTCTAATCCCTTGAACTTGTAGGATATGCCCTTGTAACCTCTTGGACTTTCTGTTTTCTGTGGAAGCCAGTCACCTGGGGCTGTGGGTGTGAGTTCTGGATGTGAGTGGAAAAATCTGCGTGGCCACAGTTGAATCCCCAGCATGGCAGCAGAGAGGAGAATGCCGCAGGTCTGCAGCTTTTGGCGAAGAGGCGACAGCCCCACAGGCAAGCAAAGGGAGAGACAGCCTGCAGCCGTGCTGCAGCGCACCCTGACCCAGCACTGAGGAGACAAGTTTGTTTGCTAGGGTCTGGTCTGAAAAAGCAAAGTGCAGGTAAAGCGATGTGCTTGTCTCAAAGATGAAAGTCTGAGTCAGGCTTCCCGGAGCTGGATCCGCGGGTGTGCTGGGGCAGTGCTCAGTATACTGTGCTGGGATGGAGGGAATGGCAGGTTTTTGTCCTGTTTGGCTGTTCGCCTCCACTCCGAGACCAAACAGTGTGGCCACTGTCAAAGCTCAGAATACATCTCAGAGCTGCTCTAAACAGCAGGAGCCTTGAGAAGGCTCTGGGGGCTGTTCAGCTGCCGGGATGCGCCAGAACGCAGAGCTGGCTGCCTGCTCCCCTCTCCTCCCCGAAGCCCCACCGCTTGCTGGCAGGTGCGATGGGCAGGTCCCCACCATGCAGTGCCTGGTCCAGCCCAGCACAGCCTCAGATGAAGCACCAGGCCACCGCCGCAGAACAGGCTTCTGAGTCCGAGATGATCGTTTCCAAGAAGAAATGAGTATTTTAGGTATGACATTTAGCTTCTAGCCTCTCGCTAAAGGTGAAGTCACAGCTGTGACAGATGAGTTTATTTTATAACCGAAGTATTAAAAGAAAGTGCTTCAGATGTAGAAGGCAGCAAATGCAGCAGTGAGGCAGGATAGGTAGATAGCAACAGACGTTGTTTGATGGAAGTTGCGTGACAGTTTAGTTTCTTTTGCATTGTGTCACTCAATGGATCCCCTCTGAAGGAGTTGTATTGTGAATCTAATACAGGCAGGAAATTCCTTCTGTTCCTCCTAGTTGTCCTCAGCTGTGCTTTTTTATGAGGCATCCAATTTTACAACCGTTGTAAATGAAAACGATGCAATAGCTGCCACTGTAAAAAAATTAAAATCAGCTATCTGTCTTTCATTGGTAAATCAGGGCTTTCCCCCCAAACTGTAATGACATACGCTTGAATTTGTACTCCAAAACAGCTTTTGCAAAGCAGAGCTTTGCAGAAGCAAACTGGGAAGATGAGGAGAATTCCCCATACAGGCTCCTTTCTTTGGCATGTTCCTGCGAATCTTTTATTTTGTTTAGTTTTAGAAGAAAGTTGTGCAAAAGCCCCTAATCTGTTGCACAGACCTGTTCTCCCATCACGATGGAGAATTTTGCTTCTCACGACAGCCAGATATTGTGTTCTCACAGTACTATGAAAAGATTTGTTAGCTCATTTCCCTTCTCAAACCTATCTTTCTAATGTCAATACTGAACTGTTGTTCTGTTGAAAATAAAAACTACTGAAATGTGGAAAAATACAACCCCAAGCTGCTAGAGAAACAAGTTGAGAATATAGGAATTTTGTAATCTTTCCCTATATGATGCCATGTCATCCTGAGGAACGGAGGCAGTGTAACTAAATTTATACCCATCACAGATTATGCAATGTAATCACAAAACAATCAGATTCATAGTATCGTAGAAATGTGGGGGTTTTCTGCAGATAGTTCTGAAATAACACACAAAAGTCGCTCTGACTATTTAACTTCAACGGATGCAGGATTTTAGTTGTGTTTATTAGACATTTTGTCCATTGCCACCAGATGACTATATAAGCTCTACTGCTCTCGTGTACTGTATCTTGTATTTTTTTCATCAGTGTTTGTCTTCAGAAGGAACTAGTTCCATTAAATACCACCTAATCCCAACCACATGCTTTACTGGGCATAATAGCCTCCTGCCCTGTTTGGATTGCAGTGGAAAACAGCATATGCAAGGAGAAAAAAAAAGGAATCATCTCCCCATAGCCAGTTTTAATTTTCTTGCTCAAAATCTGAAGATGGAAAAAAACTATCCCCCTCTTTAAGGAAGAGAAATTATAGTCATTCTTAATTTGGCTCTTCAGCTCCCCAGAAGAGCTGTTCTTCCAGCTTTGCAAGTGAAGGAGGGCTTCTCCTTTTTATCAGCCCTGGTTGTGTCACCACACCTTGGCAATGCTCCCACGACCATTTCCCTCAGTATAAAAGGAACTAGCCGATCCAGTGATTTTCTCCCCCCACGGCAGCAGACGTGGCCACCTGAGTGACCAGGCTGTGCAGGCTGGGGTCGCTGGGACCAAGCAGCACAAGGGGCATGTGCCCCTCTGCATCATCCCTGTGGACACCTCGGGAGAGTCATGTATCTCACCAAGCCATGCACGGAGCACGCACACAGCGGCATTCAGGGCCCCCTGGCATTTGGGATGTCTGGTACCCCCTGTGCCAGCTCAAAAAGAGTAGTGGGAGCCCCTTCCTGAACTTCGTGGCTGCCCATGATGAAGGACATCACAGCCACAGGGAGACTCTGCTCAGACTTCTGCTTGTGGGTGACATTGCCTTGACCTCGGCAGCATCCTTACGGATGGTCTAGGTACTCTGCACAGTGAGAGCAGCACAGGCACAGTTAAATGGTGATGATGGTGGGTGAGGCTGGCACTTTCTGCAGGGAAAACGTGCAGAGAAACAGCTTGCGCTTTGCTAGGGGTCCCAATGTTAGCAAACTCAATATTCGACTTCTGAAAAATACTGTAGCCTCAGCCTATTGGAGCTATTCCTTTACCGTCCTTTAGATTTCTGTCTTCTGTGTTGACTAAAATGGATTCAGAAAAGGTTGCAAGAGTTTTCTGTATTTTTTCAAGAGAAGAGGGTAATTTTTCTGCCCTTCTGATGTTTAAGAATAACTGAATGCATTTTGGGTCAGAGCTGAGGCATGGCAGATTTCAGAAGGGTGCAGAACAACTTACTAAGGAGGCTGCACTAAGAGCTGCTAGACCAAACAATAAATGGTAATAACCTGCAGGCCCTAAAATTAGGGCCTTACCTGATTAACACAACCTCCCGGAGAGAGGAGAAAACCAGTGTTGTTCTCTGCCATTACTTCTTGTTCTGACTTTCTGAAAACAAAAGACTGGAAAGAGGGAGGGGAAAAGAGGGCAAATTAATTAAACCCAGCTATCTTATTCCTGCTATGCTGACAATCTCCACACTTGGGATGTGCAACTGTGGTCTGTCTTTTACTTGGAGCCAGCTGCTGGGCTGCCAGCACATTCCACCTGGCTGGCACCCCCCTGTCACACTGTTCTTATGCCTTCTGTACCTGAAGTTTGCCTGTGCAGAGAGTAGTTAGACAGCCCCCAGCACCACAGTGTCCATGGACACCGTTGGGCTGTAGCTGTCCCTTCTGTGTTCACCCATATCACTGGGAAGTGGAGGTTGGGGCCTTTCAAGGTTGCTTATTTAGGGAGGCCGAACAGCAGATGCATGTGGCACAGATGCAAGGTGTGACATACCTGAGTTACCAGCAAAGGACCTAGGGGAATAACGCTGCTATTTTAATGCATGTTTCCTTTTTTTGCAATGAGTGTGTTATTAATACTGCAGTCACCAGAACTTCTGTTGTTGTTGCTTAGATCAAATAGGAGAGGGCCGGAGGTGAGGAGCCGCTGCTGTTCTGGCTGCTACTGTGCGAGATGAACTGATGAATAACGTGTGTGATTTCTCTTTCCCTTGTAGTTGCACTCTGCTGTGACCAGGATCCAAGTTCAAAGACCTGGTTTCAATTACACGTTTGCCCATATATGTATCCTGAACAATGACAAGACATGCATAGTGGACGACATAGTGCATGTACTGGAGGAATTAAAGGCTGCTCGTTCTTCTAATCGAACTAATTTTGCAATCACTTACCCGATTACTCACTTAAAGGATGGCAGGGAAGTGTATAACGGGCATCAGCTTGGTGGGGTTACTGTGCACAGCAAAGACCGGGTGAAGTCTGCAGAAGCCATTCAGCTCACCTACTACTTGCAGGCAATCAACTCCTTGAATGACATGGTGGCAGAGAAGTGGGAATCCATTTTTTGTGACACTGTTGAACTTTTCCAGAAATCCAACAGGAAAGTGAAAATGTATCCTTTCACTTCTTCTTCGCTGAAGGAGGATTTCCAGAAGACGAGCAGGGTGTCAGAACGCTACCTGATCACAAGCTTGGTCCTTGTGGTCACCTTGGCCATTCTCTGCTGCTCCATGCAGGATTGTGTCCGCAGCAAACCCTGGCTTGGCCTGCTGGGATTGCTGACTGTGACCCTTGCCACCCTGACTGCAGCTGGGATCATCAATCTCACTGGTGGGAAATACAATTCCACCTTCCTGGGAATCCCCTTCGTCATGTTAGGTAATTATCTCCTCTCTCCTCTCTCTTTGTGTGTTTGTGCCTCCCTGACGCATTCCCCAGCAAGCAGAGAAGCATCACTGCATGGCTCCTGGTGCCTTCCTCCCTGCAACGCTGCCTCGTGCCAAACTCACATGGCCTCCTTGCCTAAACTGTTTGTACCATGCCGGGATGTTAAAATCATTCCTGGAGCTCCAATGTGGCATAGTGTCCTGCCATAGGACACTGTGCCTGCACGGTAGCAAGGAACGAGGATGTGCAAATGCTGTGCCTCGTGCAAGGGGGGAGCCCGGCGGCTGCTTTTCTGTGGGCGTTTGATTTTGGGTTTGATGGCCAGCGTTGGAGGGAAACCTTTGCAGAGGTCTCTGTGCCACAATGACAGCATCAGCCGTGCTAGCAAATCAACAAGGCTGCACGCGTTGGGCATTTGGAGGTCACTGGCTCCTTCAGGGAGCAGAGCGGTGCTGCCCTGGCTCGGCAGGTGCCTGTCCCTGGGATAAGAGCAGTGGTCGGTTCTGGGCTGCATTTCTCCAGAAGCCCCTGTGTTGGCTGAGCAACCGTAGGGAGGGTTTCACAGCCCTGGGGGGAGAGCTTTGCCTCCCCGGGTCAGGGACGGACCCGTCTGGTTAGTGCCAGAGCATCCCGTGGCTTAGGGCTATGGAGAAAGCAGCGTCGGCTGCTCCCTGGCCCTGGTGCCAGCAGAGGCATCTTCATCTCACTCGTTTTCATACTGCCATCACTCACTGTGGGGTACGAGGTGGTTTCATTTCATTTTGTTTTCCTTGAAGGTAAAAAAGGGGAGGAGGGAAGGGCGGTCAGTTTGCTCCTGACCTGAAATGAGTGCCCTCTCCTGTTGGCACCAGGGCGTTTGAGGGGATGCCACACGTTGTATCCAAACAGGCAGGAGGACTTCACGAGAGGGAAAACGAGAGCTCTGGAGAGCTCACAGCCTCTTTGTTTGTGTTTGGTTCATAACCAGTGTGAAAAGCTTTGTGCGCTGTAGGTGTTTAATATGTCCTTGTGCGCGACGTTATTCATTTGGGGAGAATAATACATGCATTGATTTGATCACAGCTTCCCCAGCTGAAAATCAGAGCTCAGTAATACTTCAGGTTTCAAGTGTAAGAGTGTCTCCACTGACTTAGTCACATTGTGTAGTGATATGGCACGTTTCAGCACAGCTATTTTTATATCCAGCGCCAGGTTCCTATGCCATGCCCATACAGTAGCTGTGGTATTGTTGCACTTTAATTAAAGATTATGCTTCAGTGCATTGTGCTACCAGTTAACGAACAGCATATATTCAGTGACAAAGAGAATTCAGCTACATTACATCGGCTCTCATTTTCAGATGACATCCATGAAAATTAAACTGTATCATAATCTAGAGGAAACGCAGCACGAGAAAGAGGCAGAGAAGGCTAGCTTTCTGACCTGTGTCTTTGCTTTCTTTTGTGTTTTTTTATGCCTGTGCATGTATTATAAAATTCAATTCCCCAAACTAGGTAGTGTATATTACATACAATATTACATAGGAGGGGATTTCCAAATGTGTTGCAAGCGTAGTAGAAAAGCAGTCTGAAGTCCAGCCATATGAAATGAAAGTACCTGGGAAAAGCGACTCAAAAATATGAAATATTAGCTCTGTTTAGGGATCAAAGCATCTGCTCACTGGGACAACCTTTTAGATCTTTAATTCACTAATAGTGACTATGCTGAGACTTGGAATCCTTGAAGGCTTACCGATAGCTATGAAAAGTTTCACATTTCTATTTTAGTGCCCCTTTAACTGTCGAGCTGTATTGCCAGCTCTGCTTCTTTTTTCCTTTTTTTTTTTTTCCTGGGTTTTTTTTTGGTCTTGCTTAGTTGAAGTATTCCACTCTTGAAAGGAGTAAGTTTCAGATACGCACCTCAGCTCTCACTGTGAACAAGTCAAGACAGAGCAGCCAAATTCATGTGAATCTTGCCTGCTTCCCCAGCTGCATAAAATCTCCCACGGGACAGGAATATCAACAGGTGAACAGAAGGCACTGAAGACATTCTGGAGTGCTTAATGAGAACTGTTTTAAACCAGCAGATAGCTGGAAATGCAGGGTTTCCTTTTTTTCCTGCAGTACAACAGGAAGGTGAGCATACGTTTCAAAATCTGTTTAATTCCTATATGTTGTTTTGCTTATAAAGGATGCTTTAACTCAAGGTAACTGAAGGTAACACAGAAACCACCCTCCGTTATAGCCCACTGAACTGCTTCCACTTACTTTCAGTGACCATCAGATTAGATCATAACTGACCTATAGAAAGCTAACGGGTTTCTGGCTAACAGCATAGCCCCGTAGCTGTTACTCATGTTCTCATGGCTAAAAGCAAAACTTAGTAAAAATTACTACACTGGACACATTTCAGGCAAGGCCCCTTTACTAGTATAAATCATGAATGGAGTTTCCCGGGTTTATAGCAGCTGAGGATTTTTAACTTTGGTTAGCATCACAGAGCCGGGGAGAGGGGGACACTCTCCAGACGTCATCTGCCCTCTGTCACAGGACAAGACTGCGTCTTTCCTAACACATACTTCTCACTCTGCACTTTATCTCCTCCTTGGGCCGCTTCCCCCTGCATTTCACTGTACAATTGCTATGGCATTTGCATCCTGTCTAACCTGAATTTCCCTTTTGCAACTCAGCTGTCCTCCTTATTTATCCACTGCATCTGGAAAATTCTTTTTCATTGCATATTTTGGACCACTCTCACTTGTCCGGTCCTCTTTCCCTTCATCCTAGGTTTCCTCAGGCTATGCTTACCAGACTTCCAGCAATCCTCTTGCTTTTGGCCCCTCCACATCTTCTTTGGAGTGTGGTGCCTAAATCCAGGCGCAGGATTCAGGCTGAGGCTTTCAGCAGCAAGTAGAGTAGGAGGATGATTTCACACATCTTGCATATGACACTCCTGTTCATACATCCCCATATGACATTAATTTTTTTCTCAGCAGCATGAAGTGGTTGGCATTTGGTTGGTGGCACATGGTAACTGACAGATCCTTCGTATCACTTTATACCTTGTTTGCACAATCAGATATTCCAACCAACATGTAGAAGTTTGCCCTTGTCTGTGCTGAATTATAGCTTCTTTATCTCACATCATTTCTCCTCTTCATTAAGTTCATCTTGAGACCATCACTGCTCTTCCAAGATGCATTAACTGAAGTTGGTCAGCGGTGTTTTGCTATTAGCAACTTTTTAATATTTTCAAGAAATACTGTCTGAATAGTTTCAGTAGTTTGTCCAGTCACAAGCCCATTCTAATAATTTAGGCAATATGTCTGCAAAATACTCTGTTCAACATGCTCTGTAATACCTGATTTCATTCATCCTGTTTTCTGTGACATCCCTTCTGCATCAGCCGTTTCCAAGAACAAACTAAAGTGAAGGGTACCAGCCTCTGAAGGTGTTTAATCCTTAGTTTTTGCATCAATAGAATGATTTTAAGTTATTAAATTACCATGACTTACCAAGTTGCACTCCTAAGCTCAGGCTGTGTAAGTGTAGGCAGGAACATCTTTTGCCTACTCCACCTGTTAAATCTGACATACTGGTTTAAACACTTCGTGCTTTGGGTTTAATCACCTTCATGGTAGTTTATTCTAATTTATTTTACTCTTTAATTAAGGCAGGTTACTGTAACTCAGCTCACGAAAGGTAACTCATTAAGTCAGAATAACTCAGTTGTTGATGACTGTACGTAGCCTGAGTATGTCACTATCGTGGCGATTCTTATGTTGTGGCAGGTTTCTTTTTAGCCCTCACTGGTTGCTAACTGAATGGCAAAAACTGAAGCCAGGAGGGGTCCAAGCCCCCACGGAGGGGCTGTGCTGGGCGTGAGCTAGCAGAGCACAGGCTCGCTGCAGCTGCTCTGCTCTAGGGATATCTTGTCAAGTCAAACTGGGAACTTTTCTTCTTGGCGTCTGGATTTATACAGGTACTTCTAATGTGAAAGCGAAGCCTAAAAGCTGTGAAACTTGGCAGGCTCCCACCATTCATCTGGGCATGTGTTGAATTAGCATATGCCTTCGTGTTTTTTTAAAACCATCATCTGCATTTATGAGTGTGTAAACAAGTAATTTAAGGACAAGATTACTTACATGCCTAGTTCATGTGGAATAGTTTGCTGAATTGAGGCTATTTATTCATTTTTGACCCTAATAACAAAAAAAATTCTTCAATTCGGCTGAATTTTAAGTAGCTGGTTTATGGTGTCAGCTGGAAAGCAGAATTAAAATTATGATTTTTTTTATTCCCTGCTTCACTAAAAACTACAGATGTTTGGTCTGGCACAGAGGCTAATGTATTCATTAAAAGTTTCCCTTACGCATTAAATGCTGTTTAATAACTGCCAATCCTTTAAAAATACCAGTTTCCTCAAAAAACCCTCAGTGTTACCAAACAAACCATTGGACAACAAACAGCACAGGCAGAACGGGGTTTTGGCGTGACATTTTTTTACCTCCCAGAGGTGGAGCACAACATTTAACTTAAAGAGTCAAAAGAAAATTGCAATATTGCCCTTTGCACCGAAGAGAAAACTAGCAATCTGTTTCCTATTCCTCTAGAAACTCCTACGGCTTGTTCGGAGAGAGGCATCTCTCTTCAGCTGCCAAGTTGAAAGCATCGTCTCTGTGAAATTGCGGTGGAATGCCAGGCGCTGCCAGATACGGGCAAGGACGCAGGGCCAGCTCCACAGACTTATATTTAGCCTCCGATGCTGGCAGGGGAAAACCAGTTAGCAGTTATGAGAGCGGCTTGAGCTTGCAGCTTGCTGCAAACGGAAATGATAGCCAGCCTTGTGTGAAACTCGGCAAAACAGGGACAAGTGCAAATACTTCTTGCTACCTCCCTCTGTCCTCCCATCGTGTCCTGCCCTGTCGGTATGCCCTTTCTGGGAAGAAAGAAAGGAAAAACGGTCAACTGAGCAGGTCCAAGGAGGAACAATTGGGAAGGAGCAGGTGGAAGTGTCAGACAGGACCCAGGCAGGGTTCTCCTGGGGTTCAGTCATGGGGAGGAAAAGTCTGGAGGAGAAAGAGACTGCAGAGGACTGTGTCAGGCAGGAGGCGGCACGGGAGTAGGAGAGGTGCAAAATGCTTTGGGAGGCACCCAGAGGTACCAGGGCTCTAGGAGCACCTCTGAGATGCAAAGAATCAATCGCTTCTCAGAAACACAAGTTTGTTGGATGCACACCTTCCACATGGCTTGCCTGGGGAGAGCCATGCTGGTAGAGAAGTGGGCTGAGGTGTCAGCACAGGGGCTGTGTGGATACAAAAAATACCCGTTTTGGAGTGACGAAGGTGGAATCTGAGGTCAGAGACAGTTGGGAAAGAATGTCAGAAGGAAAACATTAGGAAAAAGAAGAGGGGATTTTGGTTTTTTATGATGGAAGTGAAAAGCACAGGAGGGCAATTAGAGGATTCCTGAAGGCTAGGGACCATGAAGGGAACAGGTAGCTAAACCAAGCAGGGCAGCTAACAACAAGCATGAAAACCCTGAGAGGATGAAGGTGCTTGGGCCAGCACATGTGGCTCACTGGAGCTGCACCTCGGTGCCATTAAGGCGCCTGGCCTCGCTCCTTCAGATTTCTGGAAGAACATGCTGGTAGGGAACTGCGACATATGCCAAATTGGTACGCCCTAAAAGCAGTCATTATCCGTATCAAGCACCCAAGTATTTGCTATGTTCAATAATCCTGAAGTGTCAACACTGGCTATAGAGAGAAGAGTTTCAAAGAGAGAACCAGCCGCTGCACAGGTCTCCCCAGTGTCCTTCAGTCCACACATAAAGGTAACACACAAATGTTTGTATAGTACTTTTCCACCAATTTTCCTGTTGCCAGTTAATAAAAATGTGAAGCTTACCGAGTCTCTCTTGTTTTTATTCCCTGAGCTAAGCTTTCTTCCTCTGCCTGCCTGTCTGCCCCTCTGCCGTCTCTTTGTGCCGGGAAGAAGCGTGCCTTGTCTCAGCTGGCTGCCTCAGCTTGCTGTCCTGGTGTCCCTTTCTCCCATCTCATCCATCTCATTTGCAGTCTCTGGCAGACTCCTCCAGCAGGTCTCACCTGTCTCCCTCCCCCAGACCACGGCATCTCCTTCCTGATGCCTGCACAGCTCTCAGCATCTTTGGTCTCCCTGAGCTTCCTTCATCTTTTCTCCTGTTTTCCCCATTCCTGCCAGCATGCCCCCTCTGCCATTTTCTTAATTTTTTAAAAAATTTCTCTGCTCTCCTATCCTCCCTTCTCCTCAGCCACAGTTGGGCCTATAGTTCCCACCCTTTTCCCTATATTCTTGAACAACTTCCTTGGCTCCCAAACAGGTCCCCACCATACCTTGCCATCATATCTCAGCTGCTTCTGATTTCCCAGTGATTTCCACCGTTCATCCCTTTTTTTTTTGTGCTGTCAAAGGATTCCAAGTGAGCCCTGAAAGTACACTTGGGTTTTTGACACTCCATCTGCTCAGCTTTCCCAGTTCAACACTGCACAGCTCAGTTACACTCCTAAAACATTTTGTTTTGTTCCTTTCATTCCCCATCTAATAAATAAATAAAATTATCTGGTTTTATCTACTCTGAACAGAATCCCAGACATGTAATTTTCCTAGTCATTCCTCTTTCCTCTCCTTTTTCTCTCCTCAGTCCCTAAGCAGCCATACATCTTCTGCAGTCCCTCAGGCATCACCCATTGTTTCTGTTCCTCATGGGGAAGAGCAGAAGTAGGCCTCCAGGCCACCTCTCCTCACTCAATGTACCAGTGAGTCCTCTCACTGAAGTCAGTGTTTGCCACCTGAAGGCAGGGTGATTAGCCACCTACTCCACCTGCTGGTCTCCCTCTCTCAAATTCTCCTGAAGGAGGATGCCCCAGGCCCCTTGAGGAACCCAAGCACCAAGAAGCCACTAATGCACGGGAAGGAAATTGTCCCATGCAGTGCAAAAGCAGCAAGTAGAGCATGCAGCCTGCTATGTGTGGTGGCGACACAGCCAATATGTGTCCATGTTGCCCCCTCACCACCACAAACCCCAGTGAAATCCTTGCATGCATATGTGCTTCTTGGCTTCAGAAGAGTGTCGATGACTCATTAAATACAATGCTTTTTGGAAAAGAGGAGCTGTATCTGTAGGAAGTCAGTCCAGATAAGAGTTTAATATTGAAACCAAGTACTGTACAATCTTTGAGAAAGATCAGGCATTGCCCCTGGGCTGGTGGTGCTCCAGTATGCACTTATTTCATACAAAAAGTGTGTTACAGGTGATGCAGTGCATTTAATGAGCATTCATTTATGCAAACAGCAGCAAAAAGATGTTACACTTTTACTGTCTGCATTATTTGAACTGCAGAGAAGTCAGTGCATGTGATGTTTTAATGGAAGGTCTCATCAAGAGAAGTCCAAAACAGTCAAAGCTACTGAGAGTTTGCCTCTGATATCCTGATTTTCTTCAAGTAGTGAAGTCCCTCAAGAGAAACTTCCTCATACATGAAAATATATTGGAAGTTCACAGCTTAGAGAAAAGAAACCTTTTACTATCTCTATAGATACATTTAGGAAATATATATATATATATACATACACACGTATGTATGCTTGTGGTATAGCTTGCACACTGGACTCGGGTGGTCAGTGAAGGTTAGCAGGAACTGATGTTTCATTTTAGGTCTTCCTGTGAGAGAGATGGTGCGTGTTTTGTGCAGCTAATAAATGACATCCCCAAAATAGGTAATAGCTGAGAGGCCTGTGTGGCAGGGAGGAGGCCTACCATTTTAAAGTCATGAGACCTCTGTGTTCTGGCAGAGGACACTGGCAGAGATTAATTAAGTTAAATTGGAGTAAATAAAGTCCGGGTGCTTGGTGGAAAGCCCAAGCTGAGTTCTAAACTTGCAATGATTTTTCTTTTTTTTTTTTTGTCAGTAAAAATAATAGGTCTTATGTGCTTTAACTGAAGTTTTGCAACCTTTTAAACATTGTGTTTCGCATATGGTTGATCTATATATAGTAAGTAAGAATAATGACAAACATCACTTAAACAGGAGAATTTAAGGGTATGACTGAGATGTTTTGGTTGCAGCTTCCTAGCCAGAAGAGGAGAACTTGAAGTGTGGTAAACTAATCCATATTCCACTAGGAAAACACTCCTAGAAGCAATTGATATTTTGGCTTGTGGGCTTAGAAATTTAAAACAGATTTAAAGCATGATTTTGCCCCAGATACACTCACTGTGTTTTACTCTGTCTTCAAGAACTGTCATGTACTATATGTCACTTGGCTATTCTGTACCATGGTAAATATTAACCTTGCATGAATGGTCGCAGGTAGCTTTCATTTACCTTTAAGTAATTTTTTTTACACAGCATGAATAAAATCTGTCAAAAAATCACTGCATAGGGAAAATCAGTTTGCAATTTTGTCTGCTGATACAAATCTAAGCATGTCACGCGTGAGACAAGCCCAGTGGTACTGAGCATAAAACTATATCTAACCACCTCCCTGGCTAGGGAGGCTTGAGGTACATACATCATGGAGGAAATTAATCTTGCTGGCCACACCTGTTCCTTTACCTGGCACCAGAATTTACCATCCTGTGGGGTTCCCCTGGTGCGGAGGGTGGTCCTGGCTTGCCCCGTGCACCCCAGGGTCCGTACCCCACATAACTGCAGCCCTGTGCCCTCCTCCTCTTGTCATCCTCCGTGCTTAGGCAGGGCGCTGGGCTTCCCAGGGGATTTTCTGATGTTGCTAAGTTCAAGATGGTGAAGAGGCGTTGCTGAGAGGAGCAGGGGACACCAGGCAGGGAGACCCTTGGAAGGCCAGCAGGAGTTAGATGCTCCCCTGTTGTTTGCCCCAGCTTGCAGGCTTGCAGCGACAGCACAGGTTTGGCTCAAATGCTTTCAGTTCAGATCTGCGTGCACAAGCTGTGGGTAGCTGGGAGATGAGTGGTCCATGCAGACATAAATATTCAAGCAGCTAAAACCAGATTTCACTAACATTCTACTCCTTCTGCTGTGCTGAACAAATTGCAACTTTTAACTTTTGCCAGGTCTTTCACGAAAACAGAGGAAAGCAAGTAACATGCTTAAACAGAATTGACAGCATGCTATTTAAACGCCAAAACAAGCCCTTACCGATTCTTAAGTGGAATTCAATGTTCACTTTATATATAAAAGTAGGTTTTGAACCATAACCTGCTTAAAATAAAAGAGCCACTCAAGCTTTCTCCCAAATGTATTTCTGTTTTTAAAATGTGCTTATCTGACATTCTTGCTGTCACTATAGCAAAACTGCAAATGTTACATTGGTTCAATACGAGAAAAGAGTGACCTAAGCAAAAGCCCAGCGTTTTCCCATAGCCTAAATCAGTAAGTTTTAATCTATTGAAATCAATGGGACTGTTCAAGATTAACCACCTACCTGCTGAATTGCACATATAATCATTGTAATAAAAGGCTATTGATTTGAACTATATTTGGTATGATTTTAAAAAATTATTTGAAAAGGCATTATAAAGTGAGATAGCTTTTTTATAATTAATAGCTTTAAAATACACATACTCCAAAAATAAAAAGTGGTGAACCATGTTACTGCCATTGCTAACTAGGGCTTGTGGTGAAGACTAGGACTATGAATACTGAGGCATTGTTTAATCCTATTTATTTAAAATACTTCTCCTTCTCTTTGTTTCTTTTCTCTTTATATAGGTAGAAAAATTACAGGAATGTCTACGTGTCTCGTGTACGTGTATGTATTTCTTCAGAGCTAGAGATGTTTATGTAGAATGATTTTCATTTCAATAGTAATATGTAGATCAGGCCCTTAAAGTTAGCTTGTGATTTGTTCCATTTTCTAAAACATCAGCTCATTGTTGCTTGTTTGTCACGATAAAAGATAGTACTGGGGAGTTTATATTTGGGATGCATGGTGTACCCCAAGCATCACTGACCGTTTAGGGTGAGACCAAGCACATCAGGGTGATGTGTTTTTGTCAATGGATTCTTTGTGCAAGTGTGTACTTTTTGGTATAACTCAGAAAGGGCTGTGCCTGACCAAAGCAGACTGTTTCACAGAAGAACAGAGAGCTAATGCGTTTAAGTTTAGGAGTGTAGAAAAGGTAGGCTATTATGGCAGGCATTCATTGCCAGCAGACTGGGATCAAAATTACTCCAGTGCAGCAGATCTGTATGAGTCTTAGGAAGAACCCAGCCCCCTTTTCAGCTGTGCTTGGCAGCGCTACACCTGACCCAAATGAGGTATAAACATGTCCTGGATTTCCAGATGCACCCTGTTTTCCTGCCTGTGCATTGATTGAGCAATTTGAGCACAGGCTTAACAGCCCAGAGGGCCTTTCTGCAGGACATGCAATTAAAAATAACATCATAGTCTCATAGTGTGAAGCACTGAGCACCAGCTGAAGATTTCTTCTCGGCGTGCTCCAACCAATACATTGTGTTGTATGGGGACACTCTTCAGCGGTGCGCTTCTGTGGGCACAACCACCCACAGCTGTGAAACACAGCAGATACTTGGGAGCATATTATTAAACATTTCACTTTCTCTTACATTGTTGCCAAGTAGATACAGCACAAAACACAACTCTCTCTCTGGGGATTGAGGCAGATTTTTTCTGGTGTGAATGCACCGAGATGCTGGTGTTTTTGATCCAGGTAGCAAGCTGATGAATACGTGGGCATGCCTGGGGCTTTCTGACTGGGATGGCTGTTGCTATCGTAAGCAGGGTTGGAGAGATCAGCCTGACAGTTAAGGGTGAATGGCTAATATTCAAATGTAAAGCAATCCCAGAGACTGACTGCTGGTATTATGCCTAGATGCCTAACAGACTGACATATCTAATTTCAGTGTGTTTCTCTTTTGCGAAGATCCCAAGTCAGATGTTAACATCTGGAGGCACAGTACACCTTACCGATACACATGTAACGTTTAGTAGTCTTTAAAGCAGTAAGTGCAAATACTGAACCCAAAAACATTGTCATCATATTTTTGAGGTATGTTTTCATATCTGATCCGGCTACAATACAGATGTAGTGTATATGTGACAGGAGTTAATGAAAGCGTTGCAGTGTGTACAGCCTGCACTTATACCAGTACATCCCATCCTGTATCGCTCTTCATGTGTTCTTTTTAATCCAGCTATCATGCCTGTACGTAGCCTTCATGCTTACTTGCCCTTTGAACCTGTGCTGGGAAGTATGAAATGAAGTCAGGCTGGGTTTTCACCCACTTTGCAAATGAGGATGCATTTAAGACCTCTCAGCTGTCTACAGCCCTCAGTGCCCTTGCGTCAGTTCTTCCGAGACAAACACTGCTGCCTGGAAAGACAGATGAGTACCTTGTAGGATGTAAATATCCTATAGGATTTTACTCTACACTGTGAACTGGGCCCCCAGAGATACTCAGGCAAGCGTAGGAAAAGCAAGTAGGATTTGCAGTGCATTTTCTTTGCTCTGCAGAAATGTTTGGGACGAGCACGTCTGCACGTGGTGGGATGTCGAACAATACGCACCTTCTTTGAGGTCTGACATTCATACAGCAGACCTGTAGCGTTGCAGCACCGCTTAGGGACCACGAAGGCAGATACCAGTTAGAGTAACCCACAGTTTGTTAGCTAACGAACTAGCAGCTAACAGCATGCTAATGATGATTTAACTGTTCGGCTCAACCCATGCCACTAAATGAATATAAACGCAGTGACAACTGTCATATAAGGTAAGCTTGGTGCTAATTCTGTCTGCATACTGAAGGATCTTGGTTAGCTGCAGTGTTTTATTATTTTAGTGAGAACAGAGCACGAAGCCAGATGTTTGCTTCAACTGGATGCAAATTGTCATGCTCTGCCTGCATATTCAGTAGCACTTTGAACCTGCTGTATGTTCTGAGGTAGAATTGTGCCTGCTGGCAGAGGCCTTGTGAGGCATGTCGCGTATTTAGTCAACAACTGGTTGATTCCAGCTCCTGTGGCAAAGGGAGTCCGGATTAGCAGTTTCACTTGGCTTTTCAGAGGACGGGAGCTGGTGAGCTCACTGATCTAGCTGGAAAAAGTAAGTCAGCAGGGGGAAATTATCTCAGCCTCTTTGTTGACACTACTGTGAAAAGCAATCCCAGAGTTGAGCAGTGTACATATTGTTATTTTTAATACTGTCAGCTAGGAAAACTCATTACACCTTCATTGTATCATATGTTATTACAGGTATCATTTTGGAAAGGGCAATTCCTCTGGTATGATTCTGATCTCCCATGTACTCATTTTGCACAAGTGCAGTTCTTGAGACCTTGCCTGCATTGGCAGCAAGCTGGGATATGAATTCATAGCATCCTAGCTATTTCATGTTAATTCATCCAGTGTTTGTCTCTACGGATGATATTTCACTCCACTTTGAGTGTAAATCAAGTTGTCCTTCACAGATTTCCACAAAGAAAACTGGTGCAACATAGCTAGCCCTCTGCAAAGTCACACACCTTTTCACAGCACACTAAATTCCTGTTGCAGACAAGCGCTCCTATTCAGTGGGATGATTTCAGGCTTAAATCAACCTAAGTGATACAGCATTTGTCCAGCTGAACAGATAATGTTACAAGGATGCAGCTATTACAATACAAGCAAAACCTTCAGTCAAAATCCAGACTTAACCTCAGTAACTCCGTCACCGTGTGCTTCCGCTTCAGGTTTTTGCCTACCCTGTTTACAAGGCTCCCATACATCCTACTGTGACTCATTCCCAATTTCAGCCAATCTTTTGTGCCATCAGTGTCAGGAAAAGAGTTCAGATTAAAAAGTAATTCACAAAAAAAAAAGGTTGCTGATGTTTCTAAATCCAACCATTCGTTTAGTCCAATTTAGACATGAGAAAGGTGAGTTAGTAGCAATAAGGGAGCAGCTGACATTGGTAGGGGAGGGGAAGGAGTGCCTGAGAGGGAGGAAACACCTCTTAACCTGGCTTTGCTGCTAGGATTCTGCCCCCTTAGGAAGACAGTTTGGTGCTTTATAAGTCTTAATTCTGGCAGTTGGTCGGCAAAATACGTACTGGTGCAGCATTCAGCCTCACTGAGGTGGAGATCAATCACTATTAGCGTTTTGTGTGCCACTGCATTAAGATGGGATAAATAAAATTAATTACCCCTGACACATGACCTTCCACACAGAAGGCTGGAACTTCACAACCTGTAAGTGAGACTTTATTGAGAGAGATCGTACTCAAGTATCAAACACACATGCATACACACAACCTTCAAAACGGTAGGAAGAAAATAATGAGAGCCACAGTGTACTGTTACTCTCTACTTTCATAAAGGGGTAAAACTGCAAGAAGAGAAACCAAAACATTCCCCTTACTTTCTCTTACAGAAGTCTATTTGAATACCCAAACCTCATCTTACCACGATGAGGTCGAAACCTCACATGATTTTAGTGCAAAATTGAACATATCCCTTAATCTTTAAACAATAAAAGCAGGCAGCAGCAATAGGGAAGCAATTAAGCCAAGCTAGCAGAGAGCTGGTCTGTGCCTCTGGTGACCAGGAAGTCACTTTGCTGCCTTCTGGGCTGCTTTAAATCCCTGCACCCCTCTCTGCTTCAGTCCTGCCATTTGCCAGGCATGAGCCTAGGTTGCTGATGCCCATTCATAAAGACCTTTTGCTTGAACAACTACTTAGCAGGGGAAAGGATACATTTCTGGTTTTAGGTTTTAAAATGGTACTGAAAGGAACAGTTTAAGTGCCTGCACATAAGTAGTGTTTAAAATGAGGTAAATAAATTATAGGCAGCAGAAAAATTTGCCTTAGTTTTCACAACTTCTTACAAGTGCTTTTTTTCTCTCATGCACGCTCCGTATTGATTTTGCAGAGCATGTGTAATTGCAAGACTTGATTCTGAAGGAGATAAATGAATCTTTTTATAGCGTTTTCAGGCTACTCATAAAAGCACTGTATTTAAACTAGGCATAATTTATTGTTTTTATTGCTGATATTGTTATTAGCTTCTAAAATTAAAGATAGCCCACCTTAGCCTGTAAAAAATCTAAGCCTCTCAGAAATAACAGTGACTATCTTCTTAATTTTCTTTGGCTACATAAGCCAGAATTTCTGTCCTCGGTCATCCAAGACATGTGGTAGGAGTAGTAGAAATAGATAGCAAGGAAAAAAAAAATTTGGTCCCCATTTTCTCCAATACCTTTCTCCTACTCCCATAAGATTTTCCTTTGACATTCAGAACCTCTTTTCCTTAAAAAAAACCCACTTTCCCTGCAGTCCTTTTTCTTAGCTCATGGTTGTACAGCCTGACTGTAGGGCATGACCAGTGAATCATAATATTAAGTATCAACAGGAAAAGATCTCCAATAGTTCATATTTATTATTTACTGAATGACTGTGAATAATGAACAAATTGCTCTAAATCATTACAGATTTGTGGCTAAATCTCTAGTTAAAAGGGAAACTCAGGTAAAGCAATTACAGAATTTATTTACAAGGAAAATTTTCCCTTCTTTGTGTTAGTATTATGTGAGGAAGAAACAACACCAGCAAGAGAAACAATCAGTGCAAATCGGTTAGGGATACAAAAAATGGAAATTCTGAAAGGACAGAATAGTGAAAGAAATTCTTACAAAATGCTTCCATGGAGCTATCTGCCCTAATCTGTGTGGATTAGATTTATACAGGCATCAGCAAGATAGACAACGTTGGAGTTTGTCACCTCAAGTTGTGCTTGCAGTCAGTATTTAGAGGAGTAAATTAGGTTAGGTAAATCCCATTCTAGCTAAATAAGGCTAATCTTTGGACTGCCATGCCTAATTTGTGCATGAGTTTGGGCTTAATCTTTTCCTCAAAGGATACTGGGTCAGGTCAGTAGTGCCACTGATGCAAAAAAGTGTGCAAGTTTGTCCTTTAGGACAGTTTTGTAGCTGTCATACAAACGGACAGAGGAATCACAAATTGTACAATTGAAGGAAAATACCAATTCCTAGCACGCAGATTGTGTAGCAAACAACAAAAGGAACCTATCCTAAAATAGAATAGTATCTAAATGTTTTTCTGTTGGCTTTGTGGAGCACATATGGTGACGCCTCTTCATACATTTGCTTGAGCAATTCTCTAAATCAGATTCCATTTTAGGGTAGTCTTGAAGATTACGTAAGACCAAATTGTGTTTTTATATTTCCTTCTTAAGGAGAATATGCGGTATCAGGAGTCATGTTATCAGACATTATCTGAAATCTTACACCTGTTAAAAAGTCATGCTCAGCATCATATTTAATTAGCTCTAAATTCTTTTGTTCATCACAAAGTCAGAGGCTTTCCAAATTAAGGTAGCTATTTGGGTATTTTTTGGCAAGAGCCTATTAAAGCTGAAATGTTTTTTTACAAAAACATGCTATAGCTAAAGCTCACAATGGAAGTAATTTGTAATATTCAGTGACCTCACTTTATACTGTTTTGCTCACTCGACACTAATGCATATGATGCCATGTGAAATTCTCAGACAAGCCTGTCTGCAGGACTTATGGGAGCCATAAATGGATTAAACATCTCACTCCCTGCTTTGGCAAGTGATCAGTTACATTTAAATAAAGGTCAGTCTGTCTTTACAAAGAACACACTGAAAGCAAGCTTAATAGCTTTCCCTACTGAGCCTAGAACATAACTATTTGAAGCATAATTAGCAACGGGGTGCCAGTCACTGATTGTGCTTTTTGCTTGATTTTACGTCTGGGGAGTTCCAGTATTCCCCATTAGCGTTAAGAGGGGGCACCGTGCTAGTTATCAAATTGACAGTCTTGACCTGGCCTCTGAAAGCAGCTGTAAAACATTGTTTGGGAAAATTAAGATGAATGCCAAATGCCATAGCAAAACCAGGGGCGTAATATGGCTACAAATTGGACAGTTGTGGTCCATGCTGTGGCTCCAAATAACAATGTAGTTAAGGTTATCTGATATTCATGAGAGCATGGACTTTGCTGCTCTAAATACCAGGTGACCATGATAAGGAGATACACCAGCTGTCCTATTATCTCATCTCATGACCTCTGTATAAAAATTCTGTATATAGAGCTCTGTATAAAAACTCTGTATATAAATTCTTTATAAAATACCCCATACCTATTCTTCTCAGCATTAACACAGTGATCAGCTCTGCCATCTGCTAAAATGTAGATAGGATATTCCTTGCAGGAAGAGTGCTGCCCCTACAGTGAAAGGTACTGACCACAAAGGGGTTATTTTGTCAAGTTAATTAAATATTTAGCCTACATGAAGCACTTAAAAATAAACATGATCATAGAAACATAGAATGGTTTGGGTTGGAAGGGACTACAAATATCATCTAGTGTGAGCCCCCCTAATATACTTTCTGGTTTCCCGACTGGTACTCATAACCCTTGTGGCAAAAGTGACAATAATCTACAGGTGGAGAGAACAGAGCCGATACAGCAATTTTGGTACTCTGCAGCCAGCCTGAAATTCTAACAGAGATCTCTGTATTACCCTGACCCGCCTGACCAGAGCTTCAGCTTCAAAAATCCAGTGATTGTACTTCAGTGTCATTAGCAACTAATTCAGGACTGATTGTTTTATCTAATGTTACCAGGGAATGGGTAAGAGCAAAACACGGTGGACTGGATTTGGGGAATTTCTAGAGGCTATGCAAGAGCAGACCAGAGAGGTGGACAGGGGACAGCAAAACCAGCAAAAGAATAAGGAGGAGGAGTAATCAAAAAGCACCTGAGAGGGTGGGATTAGATGGAAAGGATCTATTAAGCAAAGACAAACATGATACCAATTATTAGGAGAAAATATTAAAGTCTTACCGTTTAGTTGTGATACAAAGACTATATTTTTACGTTCGTCTCTGTGTAAAACACCAACCTACTTTTATCTCAGCCACTCTCATCTTATAGCTGGTTGATGGCTGCATTCCCATCTCGGGTACACTATGAGACAGCAGAGGTCTGTGCCCTCCAAGTGCACCTTGGTTATCAATCACAAAAAAGAAAGCATAAGAGGAAGGTGATCAACCAAGGATTAAGATAAAACCATGCACCATTCCCGATTTACCTGCACTTGGGAGTTAAACACAGGATTTTAGATCTGCGGGTCTTTATCTCCTCTCATGAATGTTATATCCATTTTAAGAGTTAATTAAATATATTACAAAATGTAAGAACTGCCAAGAAAAAGACAGTTGTATTTGGTTTTACAAGCCCTTAGACATATTAAAGAAGATCAATGCTTCAAGCAGGTCTGTATCAGTTCTACCGTTCTGCATCTCTAAAATTTATTTGTGCTTTTTTTGTTTGCTCCGTTTCTAGGATTTATTTTTCCTGGTGGAAAATTTGTATAGAAAGTGGAGAAGTCAGTGACTAATTTACTTGACAATCATGCTTATATGAAGGTTTCATTTTTTTACAGATGTTCTACAAAGTGGCTAACCAATGCTCTGCTTCCAGAATAGGCAACTCAAGGTCGTACTTCTTTGTTTTCACCACAGTTCAGATCCCATCACCGGGAAAAACTAATTTCAAAGGATCTTCCATCACAGGCACTCCAAAATAATGAGAAGAAACAGCCAACCAGAAAAAAATCCTTTCTCTTTAACCCATCAACCCTGCACCAGTGATGCAGAACTCTCTGCAAACTCTGGCAGTAAGGTTTGCTAGGCACGTAGCAAATGTGCTCCTGTGGCTTAGACCTCCATAATAATTTCTCTCTTCTGCAGGACATTTATTTCAAGCATTGGTAATGGCCAGCTGTCTCTCCTTTGAGTCTTTTAGCATGTCCACGTTACATTTTTCCGTGTGTTGATTCGAGTACTTTAAATACTCGCTTTGTTCTCTGTTGTAGGTCATGGGTTATATGGGACTTTTGAAATGTTGTCCTCCTGGAGAAAAACTAGAGAAGACCAACACGTTAAAGAGAGGACTGCAGCTGTATTTGCAGACTCCATGCTCTCATTTTCTCTCACCACTGCCATGTACCTGGTCACTTTTGGAATAGGTGCCAGTCCCTTCACTAACATTGAAGCAGCCAGGATTTTCTGCTGCAATTCCTGTATTGCAATTTTCTTCAACTACCTCTATGTACTCTCCTTTTATGGTTCCAGCCTGGTGTTTACTGGCTACATAGAAAACAACTACCAGCATAGTATCTTCTGCAGAAAGGTACCAAAGCCAGAGGTATTGCAAGAGAAGCCTGCATGGTATAGGTTTCTTCTGACAGCCAAATTCAGTGAGGACACGGCGGATTCAGAGGAAACAAACACTTACGAGAGTCATCTTTTGGTGTGGTTCCTGAAACGCTATTATTGTGACTGGATAACAAATACTTATGTCAAGCCTTTTGTAGTTCTCTTTTACCTTGTTTATATTTCCTTTGCCTTAATGGGCTACCTGCAGGTCAGTGAAGGGTCAGACCTGAGCAACATCGTAGCGACCGCCACACGGACCATTGAGTATACAACTGCCCAGCAGAAGTACTTCAGTAACTATAGCCCAGTGATTGGGTTCTACATCTATGAGTCGATCGAGTACTGGAACACCAGTGTCCAGGAGGACGTGCTGGAGTATACCAAGGGCTTTGTGAGGATATCTTGGTTTGAAAGCTACTTAAATTACCTTAGGAAACTCAACATATCTACAGGATTGCCCAAGAAGAACTTCACTGATATGTTGAGGAACTCCTTCTTGAAGGCCCCTCAGTTTGCCCATTTTTCAGAGGATATCATCTTTTCCAAGAAATACAACAACGAAGTTGATGTCGTGGCCTCCAGGATGTTCTTGGTGGCCAAGACAATGGAAACCAAGAGGGAAGAACTTTATGACCTCCTGGAGACCCTGAGGAAGCTCTCTCTCACCTCCAAGGTGAAATTCATTGTTTTCAATCCATCGTTTGTGTACATGGATCGTTATGCCTCTTCAGTGGGAGCCCCCTTACAAAACTCCTGCATTAGTGCTTTATTTCTGCTCTTCTTCTCTGCATTCCTGGTGGCAGACTCTCTGATCAATGTCTGGCTCACTCTAACTGTTGCCTCAGTTGAGTTTGGAGTTATAGGTTTTATGACCTTGTGGAAAGTGGAACTAGATTGTATTTCTGTGTTGTGCTTAATTTACGGAATTAATTATACAATTGACAACTGTGCTCCACTGTTATCAACCTTTGTCCTGGGCAAAGAGTTCACAAGAACTAAATGGGTAAAAAATGCCCTGGAAGTGCATGGGGTAGCTATTTTGCAGAGCTACCTCTGCTATATTGTTGGTCTGATTCCTCTTGCAGCTGTGCCTTCAAATCTGACCCGTACACTGTTCAGGTGCTTGTTTTTAATAGCATTAGTCACCTTCTTTCACTGCTTTGCCATTTTACCTGTGATACTGACTTTCCTGCCACCATCCAAGAAGAAGAGGAAAGAGAAGAAGAATCCTGAAAACCGTGAGGAAATAGAGTGTGTTGAAATGGTGGATATGGATAGCACCCGAGTGGTTGACCAAATTACAACAGTCTAACTTGTTTATTTGTTGCTTTTCTACACTAGGTCTTACTGAGGGAAAAATAAATAAACCGGTACTGACTAAATACCTGGGGAGAGGAAGGGGTCTGGAGGTTTTCCCTCCCCTCTCTAAGCTAAATCCAGGAATATTCAAAATTATGGGAGAAATTAAAAATCAATTAAAAAAAAAAGAGCTGGGGGATTGTACCTTGTTCAGCTCCTATAACAGGTATTATGAGAGAATTTTTGCACACACATGCAAAGAAGGGTTGAATGTTAGATGCATGAAGTCAGATCTAATGAGAGAAGTTTGGTTCCTAAGTAGCCATCTGCATCGCCTGTACTGCAGATGCTGCAATTATTGTGACTAAACCCTATCAGACTGAAAGGTCAACTGTCAAGGCTGAAGTAGCACTAAATGTTCGCTGGATGTAAAGGCTTTACAAACTTTCTGCACAGCAATAACTGAAGTCAGTGAGTCAGCTCTTATGGGTCTTAGCCATCACATTTAATTTTTCTTTTCTCCCCTAAGCTAAACATTTATGCAAAATGTAAAAGATAGCAAACTGTGCTGGGAAAGGAGGCAGTACACAGCAACCAAATGCTTTCCAAACACTTGTATGTTATAAATCACTTTTTTTTCTAAAAATATCATTTTAAAATGTAAATCATCCCTTGTAACATTTTTAATCATGGTTTTATAGCTGTTTCTTTTTCTTACAAAAACAAAAAAAAGAAAAAAAAAATCCCAGTGACTCCGTCACTCTAGAAAATATATAATTCTATTTTATACATGTCTTGCTACTAGTTAAACACATAATCTGCTTTACCAACCGTAATTTTGTTAGCGCTCTACTAACACATGCAAGTGGATCTAGCAGCAGACAGAAGATGGGGTACTGAATATTTCAGCACCAAAATCCATGACACAAACCTCAAATACTAAAATGTCATCAAGAAAGTGAATGTTAGGCCTCTTTTAGTGAGAGCCTATATCAGGCTGTTCACTGGTAATGCACACTAAGAGGATTAGTGGGTAGTTTTACGTAATGTGTAACTTAATCCCTCGATCTTCCTAGAGTACCTGTAAAGCAATAGACCTTGCAGCTATAGGCTCTTCCAAGAAACAGTAGACAACGTGAGTTGTATGGAGCAAACGGAAGGTTGGGACTGCAGTTTAGCAGCAGCAAGTTTAATGACATCCCCAAAGAGCCCGTATCTAAGAGGCCTATTGAAAACACCACATCTGAGGGAAGAAAAAAGACACAAAATACTTAAAAAGATTACATTACTGAGCCTTTTTGGAGCTCTGAGTTCTAAACCAATAATTCTGTCAGCATCTGGGATGTGGAGTAATGCAGGTGAGGAAGCATCTCTTTCCTCCTCCACCCCCTCCACCCTGAAGACCAACAGGCTCATTACTGTAAGGTTTTATCATGCAGTTGAACCCCAGTGAGGATACCTAAGCCAATTCTGTGGGTTTTGCTGAGAGTGTTCTGAATATACATTGCCTGTGAAAACCCAGTTGCAGAAAGCTGGCTGGTGTGCCAGGTGGTCTCATGAATATATGGACTATTGCTTTGTGGTGCAAGGTGAAAGTATTGCCACTGGACTCTTTTTTACAGCTCATCTGGAAAGGAAGAGTACTTGGAAAGTTTTCAGCAGTTGGCAGAGCATTTGCCTCAATCACAGTATCTGGAGACCGAAGGGATATTGCAGGAGCCATGGGGCTTGGACCACTGGCAGCCTTGTGCCTTGGGGGGCTGCCTGTGTCACCCATGTGGTGATGAGCACATCTGTGGTCACAAACCCAGGGTATGCTGCATTGCATGAAACTTCTCTTTAGCATCCAAACCCAGTGGCCCTCTCCCCCCCAATGCCCTGTGCAAAATCCGCACATGCCACCTACTGAATATTAATTTTCAAGCAAAGAGATACTTCTGAAGCTTCCTTCCTAGCAGAAAATAAAATAACCAGGTATTTTGCCCTGAAACAAAATGTTACATACTGACTAGCAAAACAAGTCAGCAGTGCAGCTGGCGATGTTTACTTTCCCCTGGGTAAGTCCCTTCTCTGACCAGCAGGAAAGGAAGCTGTGTCCAGGAATGCTCAGGCTCTTTGCTTGAACAAACACTTGCTGCAGTAGCAGCTTAGGAAGCTGTAACAACATCTTCAGCCTTGGCAGAAATCAGGTGGGCACCTTGAAGACAGCCAAATGAATGTGAGGCTGGGGGAAAGATCTTTTCCCCTGTTTTCTTTAGGCTCAGGCTTGGGGCTATGTTCTTCCAGCCAAAAATCATTCCTTAAGCATACTTCACTAGATTTTCTGTGATGGTCATTGTATCATTTAAATAAGAGTCACCCTATCTCCTGGCTGTTCAACAGGCAGCTGCCGTGGCTTTTAAACTTCTGAGGACATTAGCAAATGTCATTAGTTGAGAGTTACCATGGAATTGCAAACGTTTGGCAGCAGCCATCTACTGGCTTGTGGGACACCTGGCTTGTGGGACACACTGGCTTGTGGGACACCTGGAAATGGGAGATGTGTGAAAGAGGTTGTTTGTACATTGCAGAGAGGAATACATGGCAAACACTGATTTTACACGTCTGCTATTGCTGATGCTATCACTTACAAACACCAGAGGCAAAGGTGGCTACCATAAACCTCTTCACATCTAAGTGCATAGATAGGAGCATCTTTAAAGAGATGTCCAGAGACAAGCTTGTAGTTTCACAGATCTCTCATTAAATCTTATCATGTGAAGCCTTCAGAGGTCTTCAAGGAAGGTGATAAAACCGGTGATAAAATTACTTCTCTATCTCCGAACCTGTCAGAAAAAGGATGTGGAGGCACTCCTATGGCAAAGTGCCACTGGACATGCTTGGGTGTCCACAGAAGACAGGGTGAGAAATCGTGCACCCCACCCCATTGTCCCAAGGCAGAGCCAATGACATTTTAAATAGTTTCTGAAGGATGTTTGTCCAGCCCTTTCTTTAAAATCTTTTTAAGGGCAGATTCCTTCCCTAGCAGTTCCCCCCAGTGCCGTGTTACCCCGGCAATAACTAGTAACTCCTGCCAGCCACCTGGGACTGGAAGAGGGAAGAAGAGCTGTGTCCCTCTCTGCACAGGGAGGGACAGGCCAGGCAGGAGACAGTCTCTGAAGCATCCCCAAAACAGAGGAAACCCAAAACAGAGTCAAAACCAACTTACATATATTTTTCACAGTGTTTCACCTCAAGTCACCACTCTGCTCCCCACTTCCAGGCTTGGCAAGGTAAAGCCGTGAAAATGTCCAAGGTCCATGAGATTGCCTCAATCCTGATGTGTTTGAGAGATGCACCAAATATTTCTCTACAGGTAGCTTGAATACCTCAACATGAACCAGAAACGGCATGTGCTCAAGGTTTCAGACTATGCTAACCCACTTTGGCCTTTCTCCCCTTTGACTTTTTCCTCTGGAGCAATTATCTTCACCAAATCAATTGGTCCTCACTCTGCCAGTTGATCAATAGGTGTGGATGCTGTGCTCTGTTTGCAGTCCAAAGCACTCCCAGTGGCTCACTGTGCATAAGATTTTACTGGTGAACTTCCATTTTGGAAGATTACCTAGGCTTAAGCAGTTTTTTGTCATACTCTTAAGTGGCTTTTTAGCCCAGGTATCACTGTGGTTTTGTTTGCAATATTGATGACCCAATTTTTGTATAAATTCAGTGAGTATTACGGAGTATTATACACTGTCAGGCACTGACTAAAATCTAACAGCAAAAATTTTGACTAAGGCTAGCAAGACTATATAGGACTGTGGCTCACTGAGCACATATATCTTCTAGAAACATTAAAATTCCCATACAGTAAGGTATGGTGTACAGTATATTTTTACTATGGGGCAAGCATGGGGAAAAAGAACCAACCTAAGTGCATATGACCATCAAAATCAGTCCAATTTTCTTGTAACATGATTCTCAATGTTGTCTTAGCACAAGTTCATTTTCAATTTACAAGTACTTTAACTGGAGGAAAAAATGAAGAGAGAAAAGTTGGTATAGCTGGAATAACTATGCTATAAAAATTAATTGATGAAGCCAGAATTTTCTGCCCAAAGGTTTCAGTGAAAATGTTCTAGTTAGATTAAAATTAGAGCTGTGAAGACTGAGAAAAACCTGTCTGGCAAAGAAAAAGAGCTTCTTTTCCAAAGACGAGCAAACACAGTTATCACGGTCGACTGCATGAACCTGGAGGGAAAAGAGTACCAAAGTGGCCTGAGGTTATGCTGAGTCACTTGAGGATTCACATCTGCTCTCAGCAGCTTTCTGAGCCAGCACTGAATTCAGGTAAAACGTGCTGTAAATTGAAAGGTGTACTGTTAAATGCTTTTCTCCAGGCTGACTGTCCTCCTCCGAGCCACCCAATCCCACCTTAACCAACACCCTGTTTATTTTTATTCAAAGAGAAAACAAAGGAGAGTGGCGGCATGACTGGGCAGAGTTCAGAGGAGTCAGAAGGACGATCACAACTTCTCTTAAAAACAGTGAGAAAGCCAGCAACAGCTCTTTAGCAAGTGGTGTTTGTGGGAGAAGAACTGGTTGATTTAAAACTTAGCAAACTGGCATTTCTCCTATTTGTTAACTCTGGAAGCAGACAGCGTATTTGAGGAGATGCGGGGAAGGGGTGCAGAGTTACCAGGAGCTAGCCTTGGGTTGGCTGTGGACCCGCAATTGCTGCAGCTACCCTGCATGGTGGGGAGCTGGTGGCACGAGGGGCAGAGGTGGCTCTGTTGCCTGGGTGTTGGGGACTCCAGGCTGGGCACTGCAACAAGGACAGTCCCCATGTCACCGTCCCACATCCCAGCCCAGTGGCTCCAAGAGGCTTGAGCAGCCTGCAGCGTGCACAAGCACTTGTGCACCCAAGAGTGAGCTCCTCACACGCCTCATGTTATGACAGTGCTGATGGGTTTTGCTGAACCAGAGCTTCTGTGGTAAGGGACGAGCCCTGTGGGAAGCCACTTTTTGGAAGACTGATCAGAAAGGATTACCGAGAGACTTTTCCTCCCCAGCCTTCACAGGTATTAAAACCCTGATCCATACAAATCAAATTCTACAATTAGCTACGTAGGGGCAAAGTATTTCTTCCATGGTTTTACCCCTACATTTATCACTAAAACTACTTGCAATATTTTTAAATAAGTAAGCCTTCCCAGGGTACACAAAGCTCTGATGACAGGGGGATGTGGAGGGGAGAGAGCCCCTTTTGATCCCCAATGGTAGGCAGCATCCTCTGCTCACACCCAGGCACCACACCATTGCCACAGGGCACCCCCAAGGGCCCCAGCCCAGGGCAGGGGAAACTTTATCCTCCCTTGTCCCTTCCCCAATCTCATTAGAGATTTGGAGCTTCAACTCCAAATTGTGGTGGGGATGGGCCCCCAGGGAGCTCTTGAGAAACTGATCTGCTATCAGGAAAGTGCAAGGGAGAACTTTGAGGTTTGTTTTTGGTTTGTTTTTTTTTCCAAGAAAAACATGGCAAAGGCATCCCAGGAGGAGATTCGAAGACATATTCCTGCCCATGGCACATAAGTTGGGACAAAGTGGCATGCCCCAACGTGCCACCACTCACCCCGTCATGGTCCTGGCAGTTTCCTGCCTGGGGACAGGGCACCTCAGCATCACTTGGGGCTTCCTGGGGCAGCCGCTTCTCAGGCACGAATCAGTCTGATGGAGTTCTGCAAGTCATCACCTTTTTTTAATTTGGGAAAAGAAAATAAAAAGGTCAGCATAAATAATTCTAGATTATTTAAGCTCCAAGAAGTCTTAATCTTTGCGTCAAATAAATGGCTTGCAAGATGTCAGGGGTTTTTGTTTGGGGTTTTTTTAACCTATTTTTACTATTTTTGTATTAATTTAGGGGAAAAATTGTATAATGAATCTCAATGTATAGCATAAGCCTAAAATAAAATGGCTGTCTCTCTCTTTGCTTCCTGTGCTCCCAAACTGCTACAGAAGTCCCATGCCATCGCCAACATAACAAACTGATTTACCTGGCCTAACTCAAATAATCAGACTGTGCGTCCTCTCCAACTGCCATCAGAGAGCAGTGGTGGAGCAGTTCAGGGGCACCTGCTGCAGCACAGAGGTCCAACAGAGTTCCCAAAGATGAAGGACACACTACTGCTCCAGTAGCCCCTCATGTCCTGGGCCACACACTTGCTCAGCAGCAAGCACAGGGATAATGCATTCACTTCACATCTATTCATTTTCATGTTATTGAGATCCAAGTCCTTTTTGGTGGGGATTCCTAGCTAATTCAGCTTGAGCAGGCGAAGAACAGCTAGGGTAAAAACCTCAAACTGATTTGACCAAAAACTAACGTAATCTGCTCAGACAAGAACTAGACTTACTGAGTCTGGTAGGTAGATCTGAAGTATTGCTATTGAGCAGAATTATTACTATTAAATTTTTTCTCACCAGCATCCACAAAGTTAGGAAGCCCCATCATCACTGAGACCCACCTTTATTGCTCCCCAGCAGAACCGCAGCCACTGCCCCAGGGTATTCCGATGACTGTAGTTCATTATTCTCTTCTTACACCCATGTAGACCACCCATTTACACTTTTTCCCAATGTTTTGAGGAAGGGGAGCAGCACCCCTGTAGACCCACCTGGAGCAACCGCTTTGGTGGAGAAACAAACCACTGCACCAAGTGACAAGGGCGATAGTTACAGCTTCTCTGTCACACCTGGTTGCAGTAATGAGATGAAAATCAATTTACTCTAAAAAGCAGGTTAGCCAGACACAAGCCCGAGTCACTGCAAACAGCAGCAGGCCTGAGAGCTAGTGAGCTTTTGGCTGCCAAGGGCTTTCGTCCACTTTATTTTAATGGGTAGTTTGGGTCTGCAATTTAAAGGTACTCCTGTCACCTGTTACAGCTCCTGAACTTGTCCCTTCCAGTTGTTTTTTCTTATGTTACCTTAAATTCAGGATCCACAAGCACTGTTGGCAGAAGTTCTGGCTGAAACAGAAAATCAAATTATATCCATTTTCTAATTGCTAATCTAATGTAAGAGAGGCTACATCTAAGCATTGCACAGGAACTCAGAGAGCAAAGCTCCCGTTTGAGGCTGGTGTGCCTCATTTGTCTACGTTAGCAAGAGCTGTTCATGCAATTCTCCAAAGACCTACTTTACAAAAATCAGGCTTTCCAAATGTGTAATCAGTACATTTTATGCTGAAAATTCATGTGTATGTATACCTTCAGAATAAAGGCATGTTAAGTCTGATTTTTAGGTTATCAAGGAATACAGCTGAGCCTTACAAATGTTCACAAACAGCACACCAATTCCATGTGCAATTCTTGCACTGCTATATGGAAATTGGAATATTGTCATTCCAAAACACCACGGTTCCTTATTTGTACAACTAATTTTCACACAGAACTAGGCAGGAATATGGACTCAAAACCAGTGAAATGTGCTTACATTAACATTCATCCTGTAAACAGCACTTAAACATATAAAAGTTAATGGCAATATAGAACTTGTTGAGGAGAACTCAATTTGTTTTGATCATTTCAGTTTACTGGCAGAGAATAACTGAAATATACGCCGAGCACCTAGCTAGAAAGAACCAGGGAATAAGGCATCTAACAGTCCATCAGCGGAAATAAAAATCCACTTGAAAGTTTTTAGATATGGTAAATGTAAGAATCACATTGAAGACCTTAGTAGCTGGGTATCTGGACTATATACAATAGAATATGTTATGAATGCAGCATATGCAATTCTGATTTTCTTCAGCCACATTCAATCCCCTTAAATATGATTTATTCTGTGAACAGACATACTTTTGAGCAAGACTGATACTTACCTTCCTAGAAATTACTGAGCTGCGCAGGTGAAGTTTGCTGGGAACAAAATTTTAAATGTTTACAAACAAATTGATGCCAGAAAACACAATTTGCAAAAAAATATGCCTTCACATGCTGTGATTATATTTCATAATAAGCAATCTGTTCACTGATTCTACAAGTAAAAATTTTATATTTGTCAGCTATATTCAGAAAAATGAGATGTCCCACTAATATATATAGTGCATACACCCCCATACCAATTATGTATTTTTATACGCCCAACTCAAGTTGGCTTCATATAAAAAGGAGGAAAAGCCAACCCAGCAATGTAGTTGAAAGCTGGTAGGAAGAATGGTTTAGCTGTCCTGAAATTAGTAGTGAATCAGCATTGGGATGGCAGTGGGGCAGAGCAACAGAGAAGTTGGTGAAGGGTTTAGGAACAAAGAAACATGCTGCAGAAACTGAGTTGCAAAGGGAAGGAAGGGAGGTCTAAGGCAGAATGAAGAGTGAGCAAAATTATATGAGTGTATGTAAGATTCGCAGCTGTAATGTATATTAAGTCTGTTCAATAAAGGACAGGGTCTATTCATGTATGGAAAATAAAAATTCACAGCTGCCTAATTATATGAATTTGAATATAGATTCAGTACCTCATTGCTTTGTAATAAAAGGTGGATATCATTCATAATCTAATCTGGAGCCTGGAGCTGGAGACTGTAGCATGTTATATATGCAATATCATAGAGGAAAAGAGATCAGTCAAATAGATTCTGGCTCATAACTGACTGAAAAATAACAAATGGACCCTCACTCTTTCGTACTACAATTCTTAGAGAAGAGCAGCTGACTTTTAACGTTTCTGAAATAGCCATACCCTCTCGATAAAATACCCATGTGTTGGAATTATTTTTTTTCTTTTCTTTTGAAGATGCGATTAATTTTCTTTCTGGACAAAGTGAGCCCTCAGGCACATTACCTACAGCAGGAAGTGGGAAATACCAGCTCTCTTAAGGTGATTTCTCAGTCAAGAACATCTGCAATTGAATTTCTCTCTTTTCTCTCCTCTCAGTATGCTATTGCAAGTTGTTCCAGGCTTGCCTGTTGACAGTTTTACCAATCAGTTTTACCATACCCCTGGCTGCAAGACAGGCAGGATTCTGCTGAGCCTCTCCTGGTATTGGCTCCAGAGGCAGTGGCTACGTTATAATTTTAGGATTATTCCTGACCCTCTGATGGGACCCATTTCTGCCAATAGCTTGGATCTTGCTGGAAGGGCTGTTACAGTAGCTACCACAGCAAAGCCAACAACATTTTGCTGCTCTGACATACTTCTGATATATATGAGTGACATGACATATATTATTAGATCTAGAAAGGAGAAACATTAAAAGCTCAGTGTCAGAACATTATATTATATTTAATATCACCATCTGTGTGGATGCTATACATCAGATTTATAATATAGAAATTGCAGGAAGGAGGAGAAAGAGTAAAGAGAGAGCGAGAGAATACCATTTAAACTACTCATTCAGCACTCTCCAAACCTCTCTGTCAAAGGAAGAGTTATTGCTTCGCAGTCAGTGGTGACACCAAGCCTGAAGAATCTAATTTACAGGAAAAGGTTAAAAGAATCAGGCTTAGAAAGGAGAAATTTGGAGCTGAGATATATGACTTCAGAATTACGGGAAGGATTGCTAACATCAGTGAGTTCCTTTTTTTGCCCAGTGTGTTCTTCAAAAGCCAAGATCTCAGAATACAAAATGTTTGAAGTGAGAAGCAAATAATAAATTTATGGAGAACATTTCACAGGTAGAAATGATGAATGCATATTGGAAACAGGAAAGCAAAGGGAGACAAAAAGTCAACCCAGATGAGAAATGCTTGAATTTGTTGTAGAGAACTGCATAAAAACCTGCACAGGAAAAGCTCCCAACCCTAGAGAGCTCTTCAGGTGGTCTGTTCCAGGAGCAGGCTGAAAATAAGGTAAGAGTTTTAAATTATTGAGAACTGCAACCAATAGAGCTTTAAACTGTGGAACCTGAGTAAGGAAAAAATGGAAAAAATTACGGAAAAAATATTTTAATTATATATTCTTTGTGTACATCAACACCTTTTCACAGACTTCACGGGAGTTACAGCTAATAACACTTGTTTAAAGCACAGCCCGTCACTTTCCAGATGACTGTTTTCCTCTTCCCCTTGAAGCCAAAGGCTGGGTTTTGTTTTGTCAGTCCACTTGGTAAGGCAGACAGTCCCTCTGACACTGCCCAAGTGTCAGGACACGGAGACGAGCATGGACCAGCACAGGCGTAATGGGAAACAACCCATACCTGAGCCACTGCAGGGCAAAGTTTTATTAATCCTTCATCAGAGCACCGTGTAAACAAGTGTATTAATATTTGTAATGTTCTTTAAAAACTTTTAAGAAAAACTGGCCTCTGTAGTACTCTGTAGGTGCACTGAGATGTAGATGTGCTATGGGTGCTATCCAGGCATACTTACACTTGTGCTGTTCCAGTGCTTGGTTGCCCTCAGCCTTTGGCTTCATGCCATGCAGCCCATCCGAGACTCATATTGCAGGTTTTAGTGAGATAACTGTTTGGTGAAAGAGATTTTGTTTAGATCAAACAAATCTTTTTAAATATGAACTGCTTTATTCACCCCAAAAGGTCTTCCACACCTGCCATCCCTATCCTCTGTCAGTACATTTGGAAATTTAGGTGGCCATAGTGGGAAGAAGAGCATTGGAAAGCAAGTAAAAGTCCCATTATTTTTGCTAAGTGGCAGCTAATTTTATGAGGCTCAATTTCCATTGATTTTGTAAGCCTCATTTTCCACTACCAAATTTTCAAAAGGTGCTTAATATTCCACTCCTAAGCCAGGAAGAACTGTGGGTTTTCAGTGTACTCCAAGCAGAGGGTAACAGCTGCCTTCAAACCATGTTGCCCAGTGGAAGTAAGACATTGGAAGGGGGAAGAGAGGAGGATAGAGCTGTTGGATTTGAGATTTTCAGCAGAAAATATTGAGTTTTCTTTTTTAAAAAAAAAAGTTCACATTTTTGCCTTTGTTCTGATAAGAAAGTCTTACTGAGTCTGACAAATTTGAAGCATATAAAATAATTTACAAAAACTTCTGTCCAGGAGGGGAAAGGCAGGAGGGGAGAGGCAGAATGTGAGCTGAGAAAAGATGTATCTTTTCTAGCTTACTTCTATAATGTCTCAGCCTTGTCACGGACCCAGGTAACAGCAGTATGTCCAATATCAAAGCAGTGGGGTACCTGTGTTTGGATACAGTCATTTTATGGAACATTTAAATGGTAAATAGTTCCCCAGTAAGGCAGATACCCACCAAGCTTATTTCAAAATGCTGCCAAAGAAGAGGAAGGTGTTGAGCTCTAAATCCACTGGCCAGGGAAGATTGGGCCACAGGTGAGCAGCACTTAGGAAGGCAATAGCAAATGCAGACAATAGCAAACCCAGTACACATGTTAAAACACAGATTTGAATGCAGAATCTGCTAAATATTACCGAAAATTCCCTCACCCAGGAAAATTAAAGTCAGGGAAAGATCATCAAAGCCCAAAACCTCTTTACAGTTCTTAGGTTCTTGTTATGTCATATCTGTAACGTCACCAGTTCACTGGTGTCACACACCCCATTCAGATCCATAATTGGTTTTTTAGACATAGTTCCCATTAATATACATTAAATCAACCAGTAAGCAAATATAAACCGTGTTTAAGAGGCCAGTCATAGATATCAAGTAGTCAGGGGTCATCTTTCACAGCTACCGCCATCCCTAAAATATGTATTATATATATTTCACAGAATAATGGGAAAAATCTGTACAACATACAAATCTACCTGGAAACAACAATTCGCTTTAAATAGGCCAAACAGAATGCAAAAACTGTTTCCAGCAAATACTTTTATAAGCTCTAAATGTGAAGGTAATGTATCTCTATTCAAGCCTTCTGAAGAGAATTAGAGCGAATGAATCTGAAAAAGCACATGGAGTGTAATTTAAAGAAGCAAGCAAGCAAATCATGACCGGAGTATATCTATAAAACCTTGGCAGTTGACCTTCACCGGGTGAGGATGGTAAGTAGTTTGAAGAATCCACATTTCATCAAGTGGTTGAGTATATTTTTACCCTTATCATAATATGAAGCAGTTCTTCAAGTAAAAACTGATCATGCAAGTTTTGTCCATTTGTCTGCTCTCAGTGAGCATGAAAAAAAAACCCATATTCCTAAATGAACCTGTGATCTCTGCTGACTTTGATTTCTTCAGATATATTTATTTCTGTTAACTGCTAAGGGGAAGAAAATTAGAAATAAAAATGCTCCAAAGCTTTAATACTTTTTCTTTTCTCAAGAATCTATCCCACCCTTCCCATTAGCTTCTTCTTTTGCTATACCAGACCTCTCTTATGAAATTCTCCAATTTTGGCCAATCGGCTCAAGCGCTCCCCTAATACACTCTTGCAATTGTAAGTACTCAGGGGTTCCACTAAAAGGGTGGCTGGATGCAGCTTCAGGACTAATTGTATCCTATGAGTTATAGAATTATGCACCAACAGATAAAAGGACACAATTACAAGGTGAACTATTGTGACACACACTGTGTAATGTCATACAATCAAATGCAATGTTTAGTAAACATGAACCTCTTTGTCATTTTGTATTTATTTATACAGGTTTAAAAAAAAATAAAGCACACATTTAAAAATATCCCTTTCTCCACTGTGTCTCGGCAGCATTATGCAACTTCCCGGCGAGGCCAATGGGTAGGCAATGACTCCGTCAGTGCCTGGGGGAATAGGCAATGACTAGCGAGAAATATGTGATGCCTGTTTGATTGAATTACACCTGCAAAGAGAGAGCTACAGCCTTCCAGAGAGTGGGAGAGAAAAGGAGCAGCTTACCAGGGGTTAGGTATGAGCTGCCTAGGTGGGAAACCCAAATTTCTGCAGGCATAGGAACATTATCTAGGTCACTGCTTAAAGGACTGCACTTTTCCAGCAATGTGTTTATGGCCCATTGTGCCACTAATGAAACACCAAAAGGTTTCTAACACCTGGGCTCTTTCCTCCCCCACAAAGCCCACGGAAAAAGGAAAGGGGGGTAAAAATCTTGAATGTGTAGTTGAGGGGTGGGTAAACTGGCGCACCCTAAAAACAGGGAGGTGGCGTGCAGCTCTGTGGAAAGCCAGGCTCCTGCCAGTTTGCCCAAGGACCCACAGACTGTCCCACCAAGACTCCATGGCACACAAAGGCACTGCTTCACAGACCTCCATCAGGACTGTCCCCATCTTCTCTGCAACTGACAACACACATTTCCAGACAGCTCTGTCTTTCTTTAGAGAAAGATTTCCCTGGCACCTTGCCCTCCCGCACTGACATCCTCCTCCTCTCTCCTCATTTATTCTCATCCTCGTTTATCACACACACATATAAGATATTCCAATGCAAAAGGGTGATCTCAGTCCATTCCCCTACAGCTTAAGCCAACACAACTTCCATTGGTAAAGGAAAGCAAACGTATGTTCCAGCAAAATGAACAACTTTCTCCTTTCCTCACTAAACCACAGAAAGAGAGAAAGATGATCTAATGACTGATATCCAAAATACTGCTGAGGGAGCAAGGGGCAGGCATGCTCCTAATTTTTACCAGCAATATACTGCGAGTCTAGAGTAAGTGCAACAAGTACTAGAATTAAATCACATGTGGAGAGGCCATATCATTATTTTTTTCAGTGGTGATGGGAACATAGTAATTTTTGTGGTAGCAGTTTTGATCTGTGCTTTAAATACAGAACAATTACAGTGTCAAGTGGCACTATCTGGAAAAAAAAAAAAGTGACTAGGAAATTTAATTGTGTTCAAATCCCAGAGTTATTGTGGCACAATAGGAATTGTCATGTCAAATTTCAACTCCATCTTTGTACTCTGTCACTACACATTTGCACTGCTTGTGTGCATATGCATATGTTTTGTTCACTCTATGTTACCCTAAGCAGACACATGAAAAGGAGATCCCACGTGGGCTGTCCAGGGTCAGCTCTATTCATACTACCAGCATGGATAGTGGAAGGGATGGTACATTAATAAAATACTGTCTGTCTAAATCAGGAAGGACGGTGGAATTTCAAAGGTTGAGAACAGAAGTCAAAATGCACTTGACTCATTGGAAGAATGATGTGAAATTAACAATAAGAAATTCAGAAAAGGCAAATCCACCTGGCAAAGAGAAATCAGTGGTGCAAACACAGGGTGTGGAAAACTGGTTAAGTAGCAGCTCTGCAGGAAAGTATCAGAGGTTGCACTTGGTCACTGTTTCACCACGAGTAAAAGTGCTGCAATGTTACAGAGCCACCACATCTAATCCTTACACAATGTATTAAAAGAATAACATACAGAAGATATGGAAAACATTTAGACACTTTTTTTCTGATCTTCTTGGAGCTGATGAGTCTTCAGCTGAACACTGTAGGCATGACACTTGGAAAGAGTACAGAATTGAAGGAGAATGAGGAGGAGCCAGGAAAAGCTCAGGAAAGCCTGCTTAGTCTACAAGAGATTAATTTGAGGAGAACCACAGTAGCACTTTCTGTATGAAAAGGATGTATAGGAAGGACAGGTATCAAATGTTTCTCGTGTCCCCTGAAGGTGGGACAAGACAAAACCAGCTTAATTTGCAGCAAATATAATTCAATTTGCATATCCTAATTCCAAGAATAGGCATGCACTGGGAATATGCTGCCTAGGCTGGCTGTGGAACCATCTTTAGCTGGGTTTAAAGAACAGGTTACACAAAAAAATGCTTGAAACAACCTAGATACTGATTCAGCCCTTTTTCTGCAAGAATCCAATATTTTCCACCATGAGTATGGTATACCAATTTAGGTTGCCCTAAGCTATGTCCCTTTAAATTGACTCAGATTGGGTATTCAGAAATAGGCATCTAGAACAGCTTGTCATATTACTTAATATAAAAGCTGGATTCCTGGCCTGTAGAGGCTGGGTTGTATTTTAAAAAATGGGAGATTTATGTATCTGTAGCTAATACTTTTAAGTATGGCAATTTAAAAATTTGTAGCAATTCAGCCACGAGTAAGTGGAGAAAATGTGGTGTCTTCTGTTTTCTGATGCACTTTAATATGTAGCTGTGAAATTCAAGTTCTTTGGCTCACAGAAAACTCTGCCATAAAACATTCAGTAAGGGTGGTCCAGGAAGTACAGAATGACAGCAGAAAAAAGAGACAAATACATTTGCTAGAGAGAAAATTACTGAAAGTTTAGGAGAAGAGAAATATCAGACTAAAGACTTCATACCTTTCCTCCTTGCAAATCATTCTTTGGGTTTTTAATATTAGAGTTCCTATCAGCCTATGCAAATAATTCACAATGAATAATTTATCTGATGATTATTTTCTGTTTGTGGGATATCTAAAAGTAAATTGGTTTCCTCTCATATATTCATTATTCAAGATTATGTTAGCACAGCTTTAGGTGAGTGCATTTTTGCTGCAGTTGCTTTGCTCCATAATTGAGTATTTGTACTACCCACCTGAGGCAAGCATCCCAGCAGATTCCTTTTACCCTTGATGCAGAGGTTGAATTAAGTTGAATTAAGGTCCTGCTTTCAGCAGGCTCTGCAAGATCTCTCTCCTCTCCACTGATGCAGTGGAGAGGGTTAACCTCCTCAACTGAGCATCTGAATTAGTTGTGGGTATATGGATTAAGTTGGCCAGCAGGAATTGCTGCTGGTGCCAAACTAGGGACCCTCTTTGGACTCCCACTTCCCAAATTAGCTGGCTGAAGAGAAGCAAGATTAACCGGGGAAACAGAAGAAGCACTCCTCCAGGCATCTAATTTCTGCCACTTATGTCCCCCATATCTTCCATAGTTTCAGCTGAGCTGTCCTCATTCACCATCGTCATAGAATCACAGAACAATTTATGTTGGAAAAGACCTTTAAGTTCATTGAGTCCAACCATATGTTACGTATATGATTACATTCAGTTTGCACACAAGTGGTTTCCTTCCCTACCCGAAGGAAACTACCACCGTACTGAAAGTCTCCCCTGTTCTGGGTCAAAGAGGATGGTAGGGTACACTGACCAACAGGAGGAACACTCCTTCTGTTCCTTGGAACAAAGAATTAAATGCTTCTGTGGAGAACTTTCAATTCACCTCTGTCATGAAATTTAGGGATGCCAGGTAGACCAGCTAACACAGCAGGCATTGCTGCTGTCATGTAACACTCTGATGATGCCAAACAATGGCAGAGAACTGACAAGGTCCTTCAGCAAGCAAAGAGGAAGGAAAACTTAAACAGGGCTACGTTTGTTTTTCCAGATGTACTCAGATCTTTTGACGATCACATTACATGGAGGTAGTTCTATAAACTTCCCTGATTTCAGTGGAGACAATTAAGGGTTTTGTTAGCAGAACACTGTGAAATATTTGTATTACAATCAGAACATGATAGCAAGACCCACTGTATCAGATCTTTAATGTGCCCAGCCCCATCAGACACCTTCTTTAATCATGTCTTCTTCAACTTTTTCAGAATGGAGAATGTCATTACAACACAGCATTTGGCTGTACAGAATTGTCTTCCTCACAAGCCCACCTCAGACTTTCTCTTTCACCATTTCAAGCTGGTAGAAAAAGAAGTCATTCAAAGTTATGAACAACACTTTTATTCACAAATAGAAAGACTCGTTTTCTTTACTGCAAAAGATAGGCCATCTAAAATTGCTGACTGTTTGTGGCTGACCTATTAATGTAAAAGTGGGAGAGCTGGCATAGTGGAGATAAAAAGGGGCAAATGAAAGAACAGAAAGCGTGCATGGAGAGAAAAGAGATTAACAGAAGAGGGGAAAAGGGAGGCAAAAAAATAAATGGAATCAGAAAAAAAAAAAGCAGAAAAAGAAGGCAAAATATACTTTAGTGATGCCCTCAGTAGAAAGGAAAAAACAGTAAAGAAAAAAAAGGATATTGGGAACATGCAGGGATGATATCAGATCTTAAAATAATTCTGAGAAAATAGAAAGTGTTGTCAAAATCCCAGTAATTGAATTTTTGCCTTGAAAAGCCAGTGACAACTTTGCTTAAATGCTTAGCTTCATAAAATCGAACTCCATGTCTCTGACTGCATGTATTTCTCAATGAAGTCAGTGAGAATCGACAGCAACAGCAGCATTCAAATCTATGTTGTTTTCATCACAGAAAATGTAAACTCAATACTCTTTCCATACCTGCACCATTTTTCTGTCTCTTTGTAGCCTCTAACACACTCCTAATATATGTCTATCCCAAAACCACAATTGTTAGCCTTCTATTATTGATGGCATCCAGCTGAAGAGAAGCCAGAAAGGGCGAGTTGTTCTTAAGTCTGTTCTTAATAAATAATCATTAAAAGATAGATCGACAGCACCGCAGTATTCTCCAATACTTGGTCTATTTGCCTTGAGTCAGCTGCTCTGTACTTTCTCCCTGCTCTTGCATAACTGAATACTACATCTTACCTCTTTTTTTTCTGAACAAGGACTGCTCTTATCTGAAAAATAGTGTAAATTCATTCAAATTTCAAGAATCCACACTGAGCCCAATGCAAACTAACCGGGAAGTGGTACAGGAAAATCAAATAAATGAGTAAACCGACACCTCTCCACTACTCATCAATAGTTCTTCATTTGCTATTCCTGCTAACTGCTACCCAGGCCTGGCTAGCCTTCCTCACCACTTTGCAAAGGACACTGAAAAATTTGTGAGTAGCCAAAACTTACTCAATTATTTTGTCCTCTTCAGACTTACAGCATACTGCATAAAGTGGGTATTCAAGTGCTCCAATTGTCACGTCAGGACCCCATTCTTGGACCCTTGATGTTTCCGTCCATCTACCTGATGGGTCTGATAAGATGACCTGCAAACAGGGGCCAGACGAGGTAGCAAGTGTCACATAAGAGTTAGAGAAATGCTTCACTGGTGGCACCAGTTCAAAGATTTCTTGGCAGTTCAAACAAAATCTGAATATGTCTATTCTAAGAGCAAATACGCTAGTAGGTCTCCTTTCAGATGGTGGTGAAGCTCAGATGGTGGTGATGGAGGGCTGTGGATAAGCATATCAAGGCACGTGGTCAGGGTACTATGGACAGGGAGACGTGAGGTCCATGCCAATCTGTAGGGGCTGGCAGGTGGCCAGATAGTTTCTGGAGTTCATGGGGATGCCTGTTTCCCACCATCCCATGGACCTCACAGACAACGGTGTACAATCTCTCAGATTATTTTATCTCTCTGGTGGGCCTTGGATCTATAATAGGGGCAAATGGCACCAGCCCCCCAGCCTTGCTCTCTCAGGGATCCCAACCCATGCCCCCTGATGAAGGGGACCAGGCTTCCAGGCTGCCCTTGCACTGCCCCACACCCATGGCACAGCTGCCATGGGGCTTTCTCCCAGATATATGGTTTCCACCAAATCAACTCAGGTGCTCCATTCCAAGAAGGGGACAGGCAGGAGCACCGCAGGCACTGCTACCAGCAGGCTGCCCGATTGCCCTGCCTGTCTGCTGGCACACAAGGAGATCAGCACATGACACCTCGTGCATCAACATGAATGAGAAATACTGATGTTTGAAAGCACACCCTAAAATGTAATGGGCTTGGGTCCTCAAGACCACCTTGTCAGTGCAAAAGCCTCATGATTCTTCATTTTAATGTTAATCAAGATATCAGAGCCATGACAATCTGTAGGGAGCCATCAGACTTATGGACTTATCTATATGTCTTATTTGGGATGGGAAGACAGATAATATACATATTAATTAGCCAGAAGGAGTGACTTACAGTCTTGTGTACTGTGTGCTTTGAATTCTGGCAACAGCTAAGCAAGGGAACAAATTCAGATATGTTCCTGAGTGGCCTATACAATCAAACATACCTATATCCAGGCCCTAGAGAAGGAGGAGGACTTGTCTCCCTTTCAAAAATCAAGGTCTCTAAGTACATAATATTGAAGGAAAGAAAACATAATACTTCCCTCTAGAAGTCTTTCAGCAAAAGAATGTCACAATGACATACAGCAAGTAGGGCAAGAAAACAAATTTGATACAATAAAAATACTGAATAAAGATTATTTTTAAGGACACTGTCCTGTAATATTTTTGGTTATGATGCAAAAGCACATCTTTAATTTGCACTGTATGAGCCTTTCCAGAAATACTGCATTAGTTGTAAAATGCCAAGTAGTAAAGCAGAATCATCCATCAAAAAGCAGAACAAGCAGATCTCTTATTTAGAAAGGGATAGAATTCACCAAAGCCACGAGGTCAGGTGAAATGAATAAGCAAAATTCTCAGGATTGTTCAGTCACTGATGTTGTGGGAAAAACTGCTTCTAAATTCTTCGCATTTATGTGCCTGTTAGGTATCTGCACAGCTGGAGGTTTCTTGTACACAGAAAGTAGGATACATTAATCATGAGGAATGGAGGGCCTGGAGCTGCAGTGTGCCACTCCACATGAAAAACCTCTAAAATATGCTAGTGCCAGATCTGCTTGGGCTGAAAATTATGTACTGTTCATAATGTTGCATCTGAAAAGAGTAAAATCAGTTGCATGCTCTCAGAAAATGTGCTGCACACCTACTCCCAGTTTCTTTCCATTTCTGCCCTACCAAAGCATTGTCATTTTGATCTCTGTCTTAAGCATGCCCTTCCCATATCTTTCACCAGACCTACACGGGTCCCACCTGCCTCTCTCATACCAGTTCACCTCAGCGAAATTACTGAGGTGAATAAGGCGAGTAAGATTTTCCCATTACCTCATGGGGAATTCATCTGCTGAGATTTCATTCTCTGAAATGTACGGCTGCTGTTGCTGGCGTCCTCCTCACACAGGCACAATGATAATCTGACTTTTTGATGTGCTGCTTTCTCTTCGGGTACACCTGCCAGATGGTGGTGTGTATAAGCTCTGAAGGCGAGCACTAAGCAATAAAACCTACTTGTTGTCATGCTGGAGCAGGAACAGCCTCGGCCATGGTCCCAAGTACTTATTCTTTGTCTGGAGTTCCTCAGATGTTTCAGTGCCAGCCATACATCACAACTTTAAGAGCTGAGGTGACAATTCAAAATATGAAAATCATTGCAGAGTAAATGAAGCAAATGATCGTTTTTGACAAATACACATGAGTGTGGCACTCAGAAATCTGGCTTGAATGTCTCTAAATAATTAAATTTATCTACCTCAGTAACTACATTTGAATTGCAAATTAACTCTCCAACTCATCCTTGCCGCATATGTGCGCACCTACCAGTACCCTGAGCTCTCTCTGGCTGCTCTCTCTAAGGTTCACGAGCACCTTTGGGCAAGTGCATTTCAGCACAGCGAGCACCCATGGATGAGGACACTTGCCACTGCTTGGCAGGAGCAAGTCAGCACCACTGCATGGCATTTTGTTGGTCACTCTCCTTGCACTTTTGCTGCCTTAACTTGGCACTGCCTTGTGGAGCATACCCATGAGCCAAGGAGCAGCTGGTAGTGCCAACCACAGGACTCCTGAGGTAAGGCTGCCTTTGCAGACCTACCTTAGCTCCATCATATGGGTGTTGTGGCATCCTTTAACCACCTGGTCATATATATCCTCTATGCAACGCTCCTGCCCTTCCTCTCTGCACACAGAATAGACTAGGCATAGGTGCTCTGCTCATACTCCTCACTGGGGGAATGGCAAAAGAGCATCCAATGCTGTTAGAGTTAATTCCCTGTATTGTTTCCATCTTTGTTTGGTGCTTCACCAATGCCTTCCTTATTACAAGTTCCTCAGACTCTGTTGTAGAGAAAGAATTATCATCTCCCTACATACTCCTCAGCACACAGGCGTTATCCCCAAAATGATGGCTTTGTTCTCCCAAATGTCTTAGAAATGGGGAAACTTCCTTATGTCCATTTTACAGACAGAGGCTTGAGGCACAGAGATATTAACATCAAAATGGCTAACTCATTAGAGACATTTACAGACTTTTTTAGGGAACCTAGCATTTTATTGCACTGTATTTCTCTAGAGCAAAGCACAGCTCTCCTGGTCTCCATTGGAAACTCCAAGTGTTCTTCATTTCATTTCAACAAGTCAGACTGAAGGGCTCAGATAAGAAACCAGAAACTGAAGAACACACAGGCATCACCTGTGAAAAATGTCAGTGAAGTGATGTGATTTAAACCCCTGTGGAATTCAGGCAGCGTGAGGAAGAAAATCAAGTTCTCTGGGGCAGTATTTAACAGACTATCCCAGGAGATTTCCCCTTGTTCCATCTTATTCACTGCACAGTTTCCCAGTTCCTGCAGCAAATAATGCAGAGGTCCTGGGGGCAAAAACATTTTTCTCCCCATAGCCGTGATACATTCCCTGGCCCACGTACCCTGAACCATTTGCATGTCTGTGGAAAATGCTGTGCGTAAGCAGATAACCCAAGACTGCATTTGTTGGCCTTTAGGAGAATAAGGTCAGATTTGCACAGGCAACTTTCAAACTGATTTGTTTTTCTTGTCTCATGACTCCTTCTGGTGCTGTGAGGAACCCCTTATGGCAAGTGGCTAGGAAGCTCCCAGGTTGCATGCTTTCAGCCCCAAACTGATCCATGAGGCAGGAATCCCTGCTCTCAGGAGTCACAAAGGTGCCAGTGGAAAATGGCTGCTCTGGTTTCCTAGCAAAATGAGCTACACTCTGCAATGGCAACAAGTGAATTTCTACCCTTGCACCCCGTACCCTGATCTCTTCTATTCCTCAGGCCAGGTTCAACCCTCCTGGCAGCTTATGACTCCTGATGCCTCCAGCTCAGTCCCACCTGAGCCCTGTCCCCAGCCCACGGGACTCAGTCCTGCCTCTTGCTCCTGCCTCCTCATTCCCACCCATCCCCTACCCGCTTCCACCTACCACTCCACCACAGACACACACACACAGTGAGCATGCACAGCCCTGTACATGCAGAATGAAACAAGACAGCAGAAATCAGAGTCTCTCACAGGGAGACTAAGGGACAAACCCTGACACCAGACCAACTCCCCTCCCAGCTTTCCAGCCCTGCTCTGGAGCTCTGCCTGTGCTAAATTGTTAGGGGCTTTTTCACTCAGGCAAGGCAGTCATCTCTTTCTATCAGACAGCTAAATTGTTTCAGAGAACAGAACTCGTGCACACATTTTGGCAGTGAAAGTTTTAAATATAAACTCTTAAATTTGGGCAAAGTTATAAAACACACAAAACCAATTATATGTATATTGCTCTGTCTTAGAGTGGGGCTTGATTACCCAGCTACAGTATTTAAGGAAAGCTTTTACAAACAGAAAGAATATGCATGTGGGCTCTGGATAATCAGATAACCTCAGCTGACAAAACAGTAACTAAATGACCACACTATTTACTGTAATTTTCTCCGTCAGGTGGCAAATCCTCTGGTAGCCAGAGATTGCACAGTAAATTTTCTCTATATTGTCTTTTCTTTGCAAACAAAAGTAAAACCCAACACTTTTTAGCAGCACTTCCAATTTATCCTTTCTGCTAACAGGCAGCACCCTGTCCAAAGTATTTTCATCTCTCTCTACAATTCTAAATTACACTGACCTAATCCAAACTGAATCAGATGATTGTGCCCATTTGTACTGCAGAGGGACTTACAGACAGCTTCAGTCAACATAAACAGCATCTGTTCTGCAAGCATCATACCTGGTATCCACACCTAAAAGCAGTTATGGCCAACTGACAAACATTGTTTTGATAATGTTAGCCCAACCATATGTTATTTATTTAAATAATCTGTTATATATATATGCATTTATATGTTTCTTTACAAATAATATATTATTATAGTATAATAATAAATTATATGGTTTTATTTATTGATTTCTATAGTCAATTTATAACTTGTTAGCCCAACTACAGATTTAGGTGTATATAGAATTATGGGGCAACTATAGGCTACCTGATGCCATATGTCATAGTTACTGATACCACGGGTGCTGCAGAGGTCACTGATAGCCTTGGAAAGGGGAAGAGGTTCGTGTGGGCGTGCTCCATGTATTTTTAGAAGGAGTTTTGTTAAATCTGTCAAATCCATCCAATGAAGAAAGGATGTTAGACCAATTCCAAGTGACTCCATTACTGTAGCTGGATACAAAGTGCCAGGGTAGCCACACTGCCTGATCATGGCTCACAGTCTTACACCAGCCAGGTTACAGCATCACCTTGCAAACACAGACAGACACAGCTTTCTGTAGCAAATCTAGATTGTCATCGAGGCCCAAGCCTGAGGTCTGGGACCAGACACCAGCCTTCAAGAGTCCCAACCTGCCCCACTGCTGCAACGGCCAAACTACTGGGTGGTAATGGCTGCATCAGCACTCACCCAGCCTCAGAAGAGCCGGTGCTCCAGCTAGACCCAGGGAGCTGGCAGCTTCAGATTGCCTCCACTAGCACAAGGGAAGCTTTGGAAAATGATTTGGCCTGGCAAATGTTCATTTACAAAGTAACATGTAAGAAGTTGAAAGAACTGCTGTCTGAACAGGGAGCTTCCTCTCACTCAGCTGAAATGCTGTGACCATCACCGAAATGGTTCACACTTCTTAAACAGCTCCAAACCTCTTTCAAATCCCAGAGCCTGTGCCCCAGGTTCACTCACAGCTGAAGTGTATATACACATATATACATAATTATATATATTAGGTATTTTTAAACATACATATATATGTAATCATTTTTTCCAAGATGACAATGAAAAAATATTGGCTTTTATCCCCTTCTGAGATAGTTACTGAGCATTGACAATTATTTCACTGCTTGTTATATGAAACACTGAAGTGTCTCATATGTAAGTGGTGCTGTTCTAGAAATAATTATCTTTTTGACATAATGTTATATATATGCTTCTTTGTTTAGGCATCCTGCAGGTTAATATAATCAAGAACCAGATGCCTTGAGACAAATCAGCTGTTTCCTGTCAATAAAATATAATGTTACACACTTAATTTATAGAAAACACTGGTGCCATTAAATGCTTTGTGATGTCTGTGCTGCTCATCCCCACGGAAGCACTGTTTTTATTGCAGCCTTACTACCATCTAGCATTAGTCCATAAACACAGAAGAGTTTATCTAAATAAGAACCATGAGCAATATAAGATGGTTCTGCACTGAAAATATCCATCTGACTTTGAATTTGCCTAGTCACTCTCCCATTCATTTTTCATCTACAGGATTCACTATATTCCCTCATAAAACCAGGATATTTTTACAAAGGTTTGAGTAATGACAGCAGTCTGCAGCTGTTTGGTACTGCTGCTGAAATGGCATTCGTGTTGGTAAGATCCCTTTGATGAGACTAAGTGCTCATCTAAGCAGCCACACAGTTGGTAATAGAAAAATTGAGAGAAAAGTAAATGAGAGAAAGCAACAAAAAAATTAATAACTTTCCTATCATCCTATATTTTTCTTGCATATTTACAATTTATATAGGGTCGTTCTCTTCTCTGGGCTCTGGTTAAGAAACCTTCATGCTTCAGCCTAGTTAGAAATAAATTGCTAGCACAGTTAATTTTGGAAGACCTTTTGCCATGCCATAGTTAAGCTGCATTATGTTTTATTGTGTTGTTTAACATGCAAAACACATGGTGTCACTCTCAAATGTTTACCACATACTTTCTTTTCAAAATTTGACATTTATGAGGTGTTTCAAGACAAACAGTAATTTAGGCTCTAAGTGCTAAGTAATTAAAAATTAGTCCAAAAAAGCCTATGTTTTGAGTTTTGTGATTTTTTTAAACTCTTCTACATTGACAAGGTCAAAACAGAGAAAGAGAAAACATGCAAATACTGAATGTTTGGTGACTTCTCAGTGGCTCTGAGCTTATTTTACTCACTAACAACAGCCTTCAAAATTCTGCTTTTCAGCAGTTCAACCAACATAAAACAAAATTTCTGTCAGTTTCTCACACCCTTCAACACAATATGAGAAGCCATCTTAAACAGGTCAAGAGAGAAGTACAATGGGACCTGTTAACACAGGACCTTCACTAAGGCTCCCTGCCTCCAAAGTCAAGGAGATGGAAATAAACTCTGCTGGGTTTTCTTTAATATCAAAAAATATTTTAGGGGGCATTCACTGACAGTTTGTTGAAGACAAATTGGAAGACCTGATCTGGCCAACAACCAGTTTAGTGGAAATAAAGAAATCTGCTCATTAATCAAAGCTTAGGACTTCTGTGGAGTGCCAACCCCACCCCCATATCCCTTTGATTTATAGCACAACTCATGCCTTGAAACAGCTCGGTTCTTTGCACTCCCCTCCTGAAATAACTGAACGATAAAACCAGCCAATAAAAACAAACAAAAAAAATCCCATTTTTTAAACAATAGTGACCTTTTCCCGAGAAAATAACAATTTTGATAAAAGTTTATTGTTTTTCCCAGACTCCTGGTGACCAGGGAAGAAAAGGTCATGTTCCCACTAAAACATTTTTCATCTGAGCGGTCTCAAGAGGATGGAGAGCTCAGCTCCCTGAAGGTGAAGTCCCAGAGGTGACCATATCAACCCAAGCACTGGCTGCCACCAGCAGTCCATCGCACTCCCTCTAGACCGGGTGCCCACAGCCACCATCCCCCTGGCTGCCTCCCCTCCTGCCACAAAGCAAAACAAACCCACCAAAACACAACCTCACTGTGTCACCCTGACAGAAAGCTCAATGAGCAGGAGAGGCTCTAACAAAGTGAAAGACCCTTTTTTACACAGAAAAGAAAGTTCTGCTATGAGCTATGTGGCTCTATGAGGAAAATTGAACATGGGAAAAAAAAATCCCAAATCTTTTCCCTCTATCTGAGTGTCAGTTATGATTAGATGCACCCACCCGGGAAAATTATGGTACATGGCAAGGATGTGGTACCATATTCCTTTCAAAAATAGTGGTGGTCCCAGCATGGATTCCTCAGAAGCCCCAGTTGACTCCTCCCAGTTCTGCTGTGCCCCCTTTACCCCTTCCCATATCAAAGCCCACACCCCTGTCCAGCTCCTCACTCCTACACAGAGCACTCCTACACCTTCAACTGGAAATGGCAGGAGCTGGAGGAGTCACAGCTCACTGACCTGAGCCCTGCAGACTGGAAAACAAGGAAGAAAAGCAGGGTGAATAATATAGCAACTTCGGTGGAGCAGGGCTATGTGGATACTAAATTGCAGCAGAATACAGATTAAAAGGCGTTGAACCTTGTTTGGCATGGAAATCCATCCACATCTATTGCCTCTGCAAAGTTATATTTGGCCAATCTGCTTATAGCTTCTGGGAAAGTTTATTTATAGACCAGCATTTCATTTTTGTTAATGCACAATTATGAAGTGCTGAGAGCTAAATTATTTGCAGCTAATGGAATTCGAATTGAAAGGGAAAATGCTTCCTAATAACCCATGGAAAATGAGTTCCTGGTATCTCCAGCAGGCATCTTCTGTTCAGCACCTCTGGATTATGCATGAGTTGCAGCCCAATGTGCTTTGGCTGATTGGGGAGCCCTTTTACTGTCAAACATCCACCTTTTAAGGTTATTAGAGGAAGAAAAAAGCTTACCAGTGCATTTTATAAAATAACTGGAATTTGTGCATGTGAATCTCCTCACTAGAGAACCTACTCATACCAGTCAAATCTCAGTATAAAGAATATATACAGAACCCAACAGGTTGTTTTCAAAAACCCAGTATGCAAGGTATGAATGGGAAAAAAAATTAGTATTTGATGCATGTTGTCACAGTATTCAATTTGCTCCCTATTAAACTTTCTGTATTAAGGAAAATTATAATTGGGTTTTAATTCAACAGCATCTCCAGAAAAAAAGATTTATACTTCATAGTTTCGTATTTACCGTGTCAATTGGTAAAAACAAATGAGCATTGTCATGTTCTGTCACTGAATAAAATGTCATGAAAGCCAAATTACACATTTAGAATTTACAAATTTTTATTCCAGGAGAGAGACAAACTGTTAAATACAGTTAAGAAAAAAAGTAAAGAAATCAAAACAATGAAAAAGAGGATTTTTTGGGCTTTATTACGTCTAGAATTCCAACCTCTTCTATTTAACAGCCAGGGAAACAAAGACCTGTCATCCAGTATCTTCACAAATTACAGTCCTACCAGTAAATACAAATTGAGCACTTGATATGATGTTGAGGTGTTTCTATTTTCTATTTAATACTGTTTCATGCATTCATGTGCTAATAAAGGTTAAACTAGATGACCCTTCAAGCTACCCTCCACACTTTATCTGCCAGAGATATAAAAGGCAAAGAAAATTGGTGCATTTATATTGTGAAAAGAGAAAGACACCAAACGTTGTAATAAAGTAGAGAATATTTTCCTGTGTATCATTTCAGCAGCAGTTGTTTACAACAAAAACATTTAGTCAGGACTGGATTTTTATGAGAAATCCTTATGTGTTACTAATCTCCTGCTGGCATCAGACTGATTCCCCTGGATCTTTCATTTGCTCCTGGTGAATCACCCTGCTCATAAGGCAAATTGCCTTGTCCTGACTTTGATTTCCATGCTGATTTTCAATGTGGCTTCAGGTACATGCAGCAGTTTACCATTGAGAAAATGCTAACACAGTCTTCATCCTAAATTAACACACATAACCAATGTACAATGAACAAAAGACAATTACAAATGGGAAGAATTAATTCTTAAACTCTTCTACTCCGGAACAGCCTTTTTACCTCAGACTCCAAAAACACAACCAGATGTGAAATTAAGTCCAAGATAGCCCACATAACCACAGATGAGAAGCAGACAGAAGTTTCTATCAAGCTATCTGCTTATCCCCCCTCAGCTTCCCAGCCTCGTCTTCAGACTCCCTAAAAAATCAATTACTCCTCCTTCATACTGCAAATACACCAACTGCTTTTTAACCTTCTCAGCAGTCTGAAATACATACCAAAAAACTGCTCTGTAGAGTCCCACAAAGAACCTGTCGGCAAAAAAAGCAGCTGACTAAAGCCACCCCCTCATATCTCCACATCCTTCAACATATAAGAGCAAGGTCATGAACATAAATGGCTGGTTTGGCTGAGAAGTGACAGATTTGGATTAGAAGTGCTATGAGGAAAAAATTTAATAAAAACCTTTATAATACATAGAAAAATGTAATCTCAGATTGCCCTATGGGGAGAAAGCCAACAAAAAATATGGATAGAGAGGCTGGGTTTAGCAAAAGTGTTGTCACTGTTTGACCAAATAATGTTTAGCTGAGATAAACATGAAATATCAAATCTTGATGAGTCCACTGATCTGGATAGACAAAGAGTTATCATTATAGAATAAATGGTACTCTCCTTTGGACAGAGTTGGTAAACAGCAGTCTACAGGAAAGCAAAAAAAGCAAGCATGTCCATTGCAAAAGAATTACAATAAAAAACCCATGTGTTACTATAATGTTTCAAGATCATGCAGGATGAGCCAACACCAACTGAAGGCCAATTTCTGCTTTGAAAGTACAAGCTAGTCTCCCATTTACAGCAGCAATGATAGAAGAAGCAAATTTTGGCCATGACCTTGTCTTTTATTAACATCCTAGGTGCCAGAAGCCAGATTTAAAAAGATATTTTTTGAGCTAAAATTGCCCATTGACACAAATTCAGGGATTTGCAGAAAATCCTCACAGGATGCTTGAGGTAGTTTTAAATTTTAAACACAAACAAATGAATCCTGTTAGAAAGAGTACACAGAAAGAGAACTACACCAGCACAGAGAGTTTTAAGAAACCTAAATTAAGCACACCAATTCTAGGCACTGGAAGTTCCTTCTCTCTGTCATTTGAATGTACACACAGTTTGACAAGTCACTCCCAAAATTAAAACATATATTTAAAAGAGAAAAAAAAGAAAAAACAACCACACGATGGCAATTTTTAGAAAAATCTGTCATGGTACAGTAAATTCTTTAATTATTTTCTCATCATTTCAATTTAATCTGAAAAATGCACATGACATTAAGCCCTTTGCTCAATAAGTTTTCTATACATTCAACATACAGTAGGAACTACTCTTCTTTAGACATTTTAAGATCTATAATCAAGCCAAATCTGAGTTTTTCCAACAGAATTATTCTGAACTACTTCCTTTTTCATATACATGTATTGACTTAAGTTGCTCTTTGCATTTGAATTGGAGCAACTGAAATTGGAATTGAGCAAAACATTTAATTTTCTTAAATCAACAGATTCTTTACACTTTCCAAATATGCTTTTATTCTTTTGGGGTAACAATGTGAGCTATCCTTGCTAACTCAGACTGCATCTGGTAATTTCCCTGTACAGCAGGCTAATCAGTGCCTCTTTAGTTTAGAAAACAGCCCATCTTTTAAAATATTGAGTCATATTTTTTGAGTGATTTATTTTGTCACACCACGCTGGGTTGTTGGGGTTTTTGTTTGCTGAAATATCTTCCTTGAGTGCTTTTTGACCTAAGTTGGTAAAATGTAGATTATCTACATGTCTACAGTTGTCTGCATCAACCTTCTCTATTTACTGTAGTCCAGAGCTTGAGAGTCTGCATTTGACAGCAGTGCCATCACCCAAGACACTTATAGAAAAAACAAACACTGCTGTTACTGCAAGACCTTGAACTCATGTGCTAGAGGGTTTTTGCATGTCATAATTATTGTTTGTTTTGAGGTGGTGCCTACAGTTCCCAACAGCAAACTGATCCTTCCTAGGTATCAGGTGATGTGTGATGAAAACCAAAAGGGAAGGTGAGAATAATAACTTGATGACTGGTATTTTTTCCCCAGCTGTCATTTATGCCCACACCCATGCTTTCTTTTCTGTTTCCAAGTTAAGTGTTTTAATTTTGGCTGAGCCGGTGCTGAAATTCAACACAAAGCTGTTTAAAATATTTAGGGTCCAATATAATTCCTATTCAAGTAGATGGAAAGAAAGATTGATTTAATTTCTCTAAGAGCTTCAGGTTCAGAATAGAAAATGTTCCTGTATTTCTGCTAAAACAAAGGCCAGAGCAATATGTCAAACCGCTACATTCAGTCATGTCAGAAGCATTCTTCGTGTGTGTCTTAATAACGCAGCATACTGGTGTACCCAAAAGCCCTTTTCCAAAGCAACAGCACCACACCAGTCCTGTCCTAAGCTCAACCTTACTCCTTCCTGACCCGAGGCAATTGCTCCAAGTCTTGTCCACATTTTTTTGTATTCACTTTCCTAATATTTACTGCCCAATTTATACTGGCCTTGCAATGAAGCCAGCCGAGTCATTTTGGTTTGTCTTGAGAAGAAAAAGGTGGGATTTTCTTTTTGTAAATAGTTTTTGCATGCACAATATTGACAGTCCTAAAGATGAACTGAGAAATCTTCTGTAAGGACTGAGCAGCAGTTTTTAAAGAACTTGCTCAGTTTTACTGCTGGTGCTTTCTTTTTCCCTTCTCTTTCACTGTCTCTGTCACCAGCACCAACCATTTTTACTCCTGACATCACCCTGTAATTTAAGAAAGCCCTTGTTCTATAGTTTAAAAAACTATTTTTATGACCACAGCTATTCAGATATATCTTCTTCTAGTCTCTGTGCTATAGCTATTGAAGCAAGCAGGAGTCTCAAAATGTCTGTGAAACGTGCTTATTAAAATTATTGTATCTATAATAGACCCGCAAAGAAATCTTTTCACAGGCTTTGATCCCATGAAGCAGCCATGATCTTCCTCCAAAATGTGTTGATCAGGGAGACAAAAAAAATACTTAGAGACAAATCAACAAAAGAAAAAATATAATACAGAAAACACTACCCTGAAACAGAGTTTGCATCCCACTAAAGAAGAAAGTCAAGGAGTGCATATTGCTAGAGTGTTTGTTGTTGGTATTGATGTAAAAACACACATCTTTGGTGGGATGAAGGATGGTAGCACAGACCCTTGAGAAACAGGGCAGCATCTGAGCCCTTTATTTTAAGCATAGACTTAAGGATCACCCTGAACCAGGCCACCAAGGCAGCCCAGCTCTTGATAAGGAGCCTGGGAGACCTCTCTTACTGCACTTCCATGGCACAGGAGAGGTGTCCGCTGAGATACAACAGCAGGAACCTGATTGTGTTCTCTTGCATGAAAGATGTTAAGTTCTTTAGCCACCAACCTGTCACATGTTACCAGTTTGTATACTTACATTTCATAGAATCATAGTATGGTTTTGGGTTGGAAGGAACCTTAAAGATCATCTAGTTCCAATCTCCCCTGCCATGGGCAGGGACACCTCCCACTAGACCAGGTTGCTCAAAACCCCATCCAACTTGGCCTTGAACACTGCCAGGGAGGGGGCAGCCACAAGTCCTCTGGGCAACCTGTGCCAGTGTCTCACCACTCTCACAGGAAAGAATTTCTTCCAAATATCCAATCTAAATGCCCCCTCTTTCAGTTTGAAATTGTTCCCCCCTGCCCTATCACTCCATGCCCTTGTAAAAAGTCCCTCTCCAGCTTTCCTGTAGCCCCTCCAAGTACTGGAAAGCTGCTACAGGGTTTCCCCAGAGCCTTCTCTTCTCCAGGCTGAACAACCCCAACTCTCTCAGCCTGTCTTCACAGGAGAGGTGCTCCAGCCCCCTGACCATCTTTGTGTCCCTCCTCTGGACTTGCTCCGACAGCTCCATGTCCTTCTTATGTTGGGGACTCCAGAACTGGACACAGTACTCCAGGTGGGATCTCAATAATTTAAATTTCAATAATTTCAATAATAATATTGAGCCAGACTCCTGTGAAGCAGGAGGAAGACAACCACAGCACAAAGATTTCTCAGCCATGGTCTCCCCCCATCTACAGAGCTGCTTCTTCTGGCTCCCAACACAAAAGACAGGACCCCAGAAAGGGAATTAAGAGATGGGGGGCACAACCTCAAGGAAGCTCTGCTCCCAGAGCAAACCAAATTATCTTGGGAGATCAGGGACAGAAGACTAGGCAGGTTTGAGTCCAACCTGCTCTGTTATCCCTGTGTGCGCACTGAAGGAAGTCCAGTGTTCACGACTGCCAGAGGCACAGTGTCCCCTGGGCTCCCACTGCAGCAGAGCAGCTTTGCTCTGCCCCTTGCACAGGTCTGCAAAGCCTCATTTGAAGCAGTTAAGTACGATGAAGTATAATTTTAAGTTCTATCTGTAACTCACACTGAGCTATTATTAATTACTTATTAAAAGGGGAACATTATCCATATTATAAATGTTACATGAGTAAACGAGGAATATGAATGAGTGAGATCTATTCATTTCAATGAGCACATCTCTCCCAGAGAGTGTTACAAAGCCACAGGACGTCTCCAAGTTTCAGAATTTGCATTCCCACCTCTGAGTTAGATGAAAGACTTGAAAAAGCATATGTATCTAGATAGCTCCTTAATGACTCTGCCTCTCAGGGGAATTTTGCACATTGCTTATTCAGGAGAAAGACAGCAATAGGTTGTACCATGCACACGTACCAATAATAAGTGCTATTTAAACAGCTGTTTTGTTCTGAAAAAAAGCTTAACTGGCACCTACTATCGATCCTCAGAATGAGGAAAAGGTACAGATCTTCCAGAGATGCAGATAGGGAGCAGCAGGGTAGCTACTGAAGCCATTTCCATAGCCTAAGGCCATGTCCACATTGCAATTAGAAGACACATGTGGAGATAAACAGTTGGTGCTGAGGACCTAATGCCAAATTATTAACAAAACAGGGAGGGTGGGTGTGGGGGGTACCTCAGGCAAGCTCTGGTCATATGTGATGGGCTGAATGGTCATTAGCAGTGGGAGTTCTTGTCTCGGTTTCATCCAGGAGGAACTGAGCTCATGAGCTCTGAGACCACCCTATAACGCAAACTAAATGATGCTAGTGCAGACAACTGGAAGAGCTGCTTCAAAATGCATTCCTAATCTGAACAAAACCACTAATGTAAATGCACACTTCTTCAACCTGTTTCTCAATACCTTCGAAATCACCGAAAAAAGTCACACACAAAGGCATAACTCAAGGAGAAAGATTGCACAGTCATTTCTCTTTTGCCCAAGCTCTTACACCTTTCGTGTTGCTTTGATAATAAAGAGAACGAAAGTCTGAGGCAGAGCTATTCAACTAAGCTACACTCCATTGCCTGACTCTGAAGAAAGAAATTTCAGCCTTTTCTACCTTAGCTACTGATTATTCTAAGACAGAAAATTTTCTATAATTTTTAAGTTTGTTTTTTTAAATTTTCCTCTGTGTTAATGAGACACTTTTCATTTTATTTTCCTTTGTGAATTCAGCAGTTTTCTCAAGAGAACCATTCCATCTCTGGTTTCTTTAACACACCTATTTCTGCACAGGAAAAAAGAATAAGCTGCTTTTTGTTCAGCAGCATCTTTTCAGTAGATGCTGCCTCTGCAGTGCTGAGCACCTCTCACAGCAACAGCAAACTCTTATTCACGGGCCTGCAGTGTCAAAGTTGTACATCAATTTTGTTGGGCCAGAATTAATGCTCCCAAAGCATTCCCCCTGCAGCATTAACAGGGAGACCTCTCTTCTGGGGAAGCAACTGTATCAAGGGCAGGCAGAATTACAGACTCTCTCTCTCCTGAGTACTTTCAATTCTATATTTTGCACCTTTATTACACTGAGGATTTCTTATTAAAAAAAATAACACATTAAAAAAACCCACCCTGACTACTTCTCTTTTCCCAGGAGCTGAACAAGCAGAGTGAAAGCTGGTTACAAACCATGCCCATGCTGTGGGTGCCCTACAGCAGCCCCCCCACTCCACCCAGAGCTGCCCACTTGTGTAGGCAGCAAGTAGCTCTTCCCTTGGGAATTGCAGTTTGCTTCCAAAGCTGCTGTGGCCCGAACCTCAACCCTCCTTGGGTGTGGGTGGCTTTTTCCTCCTGGGCTGGGGAAATAGCTCAATTCTAGTTTTAACATTAAACTACTTGTCTAACAGATCTCCCAGGGTCTAGGCACGGTCACAAAATGCCCTGGCTACATAGGGCCATAGAATTGTTTCAGTTGGAAAAGACCTTTAAGATCATCAAGTCCAACCATTAACCCAGCACTGCCAAGTCCATCATTAAACCATGACGCTAAGCACCACATCTACATATCTTTTAAATACCTCCAGGGATGGTAACCCCACCACTTCCCTGGGCAGCCTGTTCCTGTGCCTCACAACCCTTTCAATAAAGAATTTTTTCCTAACATCCAATCTATACCTCTTCTGGCACTATGTCACCAAAATTTTTACACCTAGCTAGATTAGAATGTTAGGTGGAGAGCCAAGTGGCATTTTCATCTAGGAGTCAAAAGAAGGGAAATGATTGGCCTCACCATGAAAGAAGCATAGGATTCACACTGCTTTGTGACCAGGTCTTTCTGTGATGCCAGTCTGAGATTTGCAAAGGAGTGGGGAACATCTCCACTGACTTCACATGATCCCACTTGGGGATCTTAGACTCAGCTTTATTATATTTTTTTAAAAAGTCCATTGTATAAGATAGGTCTGTTCCTGCTCCTTCAAGATATGTATGACAGCAACACAGGAGACACACCCTTAATTTAGTCTCTGTAAAGCTCTCGTGGTACTGCTTAATGTAATCAATTACTGAGTAATCTAAACTGTGCCCACAAAATGAGCATAAATTGGCATCGAAGCTAGGACAATGTAAGTGGTGGTGTTAATTCCCAACCATCTATTGTAATCCTGTATGCACTGGCAAAATTTAAAAGCTCTTTACACAAATGACTGCTTTCCTTTGATGTGGAGCAACAGGAAACGTCTCTTTTAGCACTAAGATTATACAAAACATACTATGCATATATGTAAACAAGCACAACAGAACAAACAGTATTTATAGAGATTCTGGACTCATTTGCTTTAGTGGATATATACCAGATTTAGGTGAAGTCCATATACAAAAGTACATGACTTGTCCATATATATATACACATTCCTTCAGTACAGAAAATCCCCTCAAGAGTTCTTTAGCAGTGCACTTTGCATTAACTACAAAACAAGCCACATCCACTCTTGCAGATGACACACAGCAAGGGGGGGAATGAATTGCATTATTCCAGCACAAGGTAAGGCAAGCAGCGTGGGAGCCCTACCCTCCTCTTAGCTCCATTTTCTCCAGGGAAAGGAGGGAGCCAGCGATGTTGGGAAGGCTGCACGGCCACACTCACGCACTCCCTCACTCCCTCTCCCTCTCGCTCTTGCCGGTCTTTTCCTTCTCACACTGCCGCAGAGCTTTCCAAATGAAGAAGCTGTTTCCATGACACCAAACCCTTAATTTGAAGCATACAGATAAACAGCCTAGGACTGTGATCACAATGCACCGTTTCATATTTATTTTCTTCTTTTTAGGTTCTGCTTTGAACAGGCACAGGCAATCCTTATCAAACCCAACGTAAAAATTACTGGTTATAACCAGCAAGGAGTTTCACCTTTCCTGTTTTACAAATACCTTGATTTTGTTCTCTATTAAATTTTTTGTCATGTTTAATAAATTTAAGAAACAGACCAGTTGATTAATCAGACTGCTTTGTGTCTATGCTTTGTAGTTGTAGCCAGATCCATCTTACTGGTGCTTTTCTCTTTTGGTGAGGTCTTACCTCATCACAACCTTTCTCCTCGCTGTTTACTTTTCCTCGAAAGCTGTTTTTTGGTCACCCTCTTCTTTTCTCCAGGAAGCTGTTTTATCATCTTCTATCGTGGCAAACATACAGTAAGGAACTACAAATGTAAATATTCTTTTATTTATCTACATCATTATCTATTTATCTAAAAGATAAATACAAGAATATTCTCCTTACAAGTAGAAGCTATAATAAAACACGTGCCACATTAAGAAAGACATAACCTTGAACTGAGTAATGAACAGCACTACCACCAATGAAATATACCCAAAAAAGACATTTTATATTTTAAATTCCTTAATTATATCTACTTAATCACACAGATTTGCTTTGTTTTTTAAAGAAAGGCTTTAGTCAAAATATCTTCCAATTAAAATACTGTAATCGTTTGACTCCCAGCAGAATGGAAGTAACAAGTAAAGATGACAGGAGAATGGCAGTTTTGTGACTCTGTAGCATCCCCTCTCTCACCCAACTACTGCTACAAGTGAACTGCAGTGGCAGAAGCATTGTGTAATAGCAGTTAAGTATTATTCTTATCCTAAGCTTCATTAACAAGCCCAAGACACCTACAGCACAGACACCCACACACATGCTAAGTCAACAGGGATGGAAAGCATGCACTTGCTGAATGAATTCTTTCCCACTGCTCAGTGCCTGCAAGGTCACTGCCCTCTCAATGCAGTGCCCTCAGCTCACTTCTCAAACACAGCAGCTTGAGTCACACTGCTACGGGGTATGAATTACCCTGTAGCTGCAATTCACACAGCATTCCTAAGCATGCAGTGGGGATGCAGGGAAAACGACAAGATGGCACATTTCCATCTGGCCTTCATTGGTATGCTCACTATGGAGTAGCAGCTTGTACCATTGGGCCAGATATTCCACTGTCCTGGAAGACATGAAGCAACAGAGAACAAAAACACTGCGAGCAGCATTTTAATATGGAGGCCTAGAGACTGATCCCAATACCAGAACACAAAAGACAGCGTTAAATAAATCAAGCGACTCAGTGTAAGAGCAAAACCAGCTCTGTCCCTTTTCTTGTTCCCAGATTATCATAGAATTGTAGAATCATTTAGGTTGGAAGATCATGTAGTCCAATCGTAAACCTAACATCCAGAAATTTCTGTGCACAAAGGAAAGTCACAAACTCAGTGGTTTATGGGACCAGGCAACCACTGACATATTTGCAAGCAGAGTGATATATTAGGGTAAAGGATGCAGGGGGATTTCAGAATTGGAACAATAAATTATTTTATTGATATCTTTTCCCTGTACATGGGGGTTTCCTTATAATACAGACTTTTCCCACAAAATCAGCCTGTTCCAAAGGCCAAGGAAGGCAGCAAGAGGCACTGATGACACTGGGCATCCCACCATGTCAAAAATGTTGTGCGTTGCATGGGCCGATGGCTGTAACATCAGCAAGGGTACATCCACAGAGCCTCGCAGAAAGCAACAAGATGATCAGTGAATGAAATCCACTAAATAGCAGAAAAAATTCAGGATGTAGAATTGTAAAACACACGAGCAATCAGCAAATTCTAGGTGATAGCACCCAGAGCTGAAGGGGACAAGATCACTAGGTGACCACCTGAGTACTTTCACACCTCTGCTACTCACTTCTTCCGCGTTGCTACTCCAGCCAGACATGATCTCCCCTCCAGCCCAGTCACTAAGAGGTGAAGACAGCAGACAATGTCCTCCAGTCCTGGCACTGCCATGGTGAGTCACCACCGAGGGGCATCTTTAATTTGCTAACCTCTTTCCTAACACAGCACCTGCTTCCCTCTCCAAGTGGGGTCACCTCAACCCCAGGCACAAAAGCTCACCAAAGTAGAGATGGTCTTGGATTGGAAGCAGTGGACCATAAGCCCCATCTCAACATCCCCTCATACAAGGGGCTGTATTGTCCCCAGAGGCTGCTGTGGAAGAGGATTGGTTACGTACAGTCTGATGAGTCATGAGCAGCAGTGACATCCTCTCCAGGCAATTCATGCCAAGCTAAAGGCTGGTGGAGTCACTGACCCAGTAAACATCAATTTCTAAACCTGGCCAGCTTTGAAACACAATCTCAAGTATTTCTGGGCACTGCTACCCTATATATATATATATATAGGCTAAATAACCCACAACTGCTGGTTTATTTAGCCACCGCTTTGTGGGAAGGCTAAAAGGAGAGGAAGTAGGTTGCAGGATTTGTGGTGCACACGAGACCACAGAAGAGCCAGGCTCAAGCCTGCTCCACTACAGGTTTTCTCTGCAAACCTCAAAAAAGATCTTCAGTCATCTGTCAGAGAGGGACAACAGCAGGGCCACACATCACAGAGGTGAAGACAAATATGTGGGAGCACACATGAGCCTGCAACAGCAGGTACTAAGTGATATGGAAACCTTAAGAGAAGCAGAAGGTTTGGGGTTTGCAGCTTCCCCATCCCTGCCTTACGAAAGGGCTATCTTACTGTTGGGAAAACCTCAAGCAACGAGATCATCGAGCCTGGAGGGCAAAGTGCAACTCAAGCTCCACTGAGGGGTCTGGATGCTGGGCCATGTGCTGAGGGCTTCTTCATCACTTGTGGAGAGCAGGACAGTCGCCAAGATAATTTGGGATGTGACAAGAAAATGAGACAATGACACATTTGAAATTCAGCTGTAGGGAAGAGATGGGGTGACTAAGGAAGGACTGGGTTACTTGATGGATCATACAGAAAGGAAGACCCCAGCGATAAGTGATTTGAACTGCAGAAAAGGCCTTTTCAATTGTGGGGTAGGGTTTATACCATCAGGATGCTGCCTTTCTGTGTGTTATTCTCAGGGCTATTCATGCACCTCTATCTTTCGGTTGAATTATATTTTTTCCCTTTAATAAACCTGCTTATTAAGTCTCACTATCACAACAAAGAAGTAATTTGGATTTAATTTATATCTCTCTGTGTGCTTTCCATAGCCATTACTCCTTTTACTTTTTCTCCCCTATCTGCCCGTCTTTTTAATTCTCTGTCTTTTGTACGAGCCTTGTAGGCCCAGGATCATACCTACTTCTATTTTTGGAAATGACCTACAGGGAATAAATTATGGTAATTAAGTCCAGCAGAATTAGATTGTAGTGACTGCCAGACATGGAATAGTCACTGTCAGATATCCTCAGAACAAGATAATCTGGTTTTTGCCCTTAAGGAAGAGAGAAACAAAGAAGATGCACCAAGGCAGTATTATGAAATTGCCTCTAATCTCTGGAAAATCGCATGGTGAATGCTGCCCACAGCCAGGGACTCATGGAGAGAACACCAGGCACTTGAGCTTTACCTTAGAAAGGATATAATAACATTAGTGACTGCTGAATTTAAAATTGAATTCTACTAAAGTTCCCATTTGAAACTACACTTATTCCCTTGCTCAAGGCTTTGGGGGTGTGTTAAAAAATCTTTGAATGCAATTTTCATTTTACACATTTCTGACATTTGAAATCTTCAAAATTATTGATGTTTTACATTTGGCCTCAGTCCAAGGGATGGCTTATCTAATATTATGTTTATGAAAACTTTGAAAATATGAAAATACCATTTCCCATATTTTCCAACTAAAATCTGTCCATTTACATAACAGAAAAAAATGGTCAAGTGTCCTAACATCAAAGTAAGTGTGTGGCATAGGCCTCCCAGGGAAAGAAAAATAGATTCCCATGTGAAGGTGCTAAGTTCAGTAGTTTTAAGGTGAAGGATGCTGAAGCTGAAGTAGCTGCCCATTTGACTCAGATACTTCAGGCTGCATTGGCGTGATGCTCTAGCAGTGAGATAATTTAGGAAGAGGAGGTGCAGACTGAATTGCCCTAGCTTGCTCTTGACTGCTTTAAGCACTTTTCCTCTGCTGGTGCCTCTAAAGGTTTAAAGGTGACCAAAAAAAAAAAAAAAAAAAAGTGCTTGTGTCCTTTCCTTGTTTCTTCTTGGTGTATTAAACACAGCTTCCAGAGCTGGAAGTCTGGCTTGTTTGGTTTGTACTGGATTTTTGCATCAAGAATGCAGGTTTTGTTTCTTGTGTGAGTGGCAGTCACTTGTAGCCAGGGCCGTAAGAGTCCCACCAACTCCTGGAGTCTGGCTTTCACAGCTGTGGAGCACACTGGCACCCAGCACCCAGAGCAGGTCTGGGTGTCTGCGTATATGAAAATTAGATTATTCTGAATGTGATTTGCCTTTTTGTCTAACTGATGGGACCACAATAATGTGGATTAAAATGTCCATATTTGTCTTCCTGTAGAAAGTATCAGTATAAATTGCAGAGCTTCACAGACTTTTACCATAGTGTGTCTGTTTCTGTGGCCTCTCTTCCCAGATGGATGTTCCTAAGTTAAGGAACTAGTATCCCTGGAAGGGTTTTTCTTTCCAGTAGCAAACAACTCTGCCACTCTAAGAGGAAACTGGAATACTCCAAATATTTTTCACTGTGCTGAGAATCACGAAACACAAGTGACATGATTGATGAAGCATCAAGAGAGCAGAAGGGAATAGACATTTCGGGTATGTGACAGATCTTGCTTTGGGCTGTTGCACTGTGAGCCTGCCTAGGGTGGTTTTGCTTCTTTCCCAGCAGCAGATGATCCCAGAGCAGCAGAGCTGGTCCGCAGTGCGGTGCTCTGAATGAACCCAGGGCAGAGCAGTAACCACCTGGAGTTCTCCCAGATGAAAGAACCTGCCAATATCTGCCCAAAACCTGAACACTTCTAAATAAACATGAGAATGGATAGGGAGATGCATCCCTCTTTATTCAGGATTTAAATTCTCTTGCATTCATGCTGCAAATGTTTTGTTGCAGTCAACCCCTTTGAAAAGAACTCACAGATTTCCATGATGGCTGAAATAAAAAGGGAGGATTTTGGGCAACACTTAACTCTGTTGAAATCAGAGACCTGAGCCCCACAGTCTCCAAAAGGCCAGTATCTTCCCCTGTGAATCTGTGGTTGATTGCAGATATTGATGTCTCCTCAACCACGCATAATAACCTTCAGTAAGGAAGCATTTCAGGACATTAACCTCAGTAATTAGTCTCCTGTATCACGTCCTTTAAAAGACATACACTGGAAAGGAGGCAATAAAGGGGTTCAAACAAATTGGCCCTTTTTCCTATACCTGTTCTTGCTTCCTCAGGCTGCCACTAAGCAAAAGAGCAATTTTGCATTGATGGCTGACAACCCTCTGAAGATTAAGCATTTGATGCTCTACTCCTTTCCCTCTGTTAAGGAGGAACTAGTTTTTTTGCACTTGTGTAAGCTGTTGTAGATATTTCTTTCAAGACCTCTTGGCTGAAATAGTCCCCCAATGTTTTCTTTCCTTATTCCAATGTGCTTTCAAAATAGCTTTGTTTACAAAAACAAAGGCAAAATGGCAAAGCATTGTGTACAGCCAAGCAATTTGGATGGCTCTGCCCAGCAGCCCTCTCTTCATCACGGCTTAGCATGAGGAAGTCTTCATGATATTTGCAAGATGTTTATCACAAAGATTTTTACCTTATTTTTTACTGTCAGGATTGCTGCGTAGTTTGAAAGAAAGAAGCCAAGGTTGCTAAAAACTCCCCCATTACATGACTACTCTTCATCAATCACAGATTTCTGAATCACTCAGTTCGTTCTGTCTTAATTTGTCTTCCGGGTCCCTACCACCACAGCTAAAGAAGCCCATATTGGATAGGAATAACCTACATAAGCAATCAACACATCTTACAACAACGCCATAGTCTGCATGTGTTCGGGGATAAGGAGCTGCAAGATACGTGACATACAATTGACAAGAAAGCAGCACCATGCCCACAGTGTGCACACGAGTGCACTCCCTTCAGAAACAGGAATCCCTGAGATGTCACGGTGTGAGGAACCTACAGCTCACGCTCTGTAAGAGAAGAGTGGGAAAGTCTATTTTCTCCAAGTGTTGCTCACGTAGGGAGCTGTTGAGTGGCAACTACCTATGTGGTAAGCAGCACCAACTGCATTTTACACTATGAAACCATATGTCTTTTTAATTTAAAAAAAGGTTGTCTACTTGAGGTTATTTATATCCTTATTTCCTATGCAAATTTTTATAGCCAAATAGCAAACCGCTAGACAAAGAGATTTATAATAGAAATGCTGGCAGACCTCTGCCTGTAACATTCTAAACTGTGGCTTTATAGCAACCTACGCAGAAGTTTCTAGGCCCACAGAGTTTCAGTCCTAGCCCAACTCTTGGGACTACTGTATTCCACCTTTCAAAGCAAACATAGCAATCATCTGTATACTGAAGGATAAACCTGGACAAGTTACACGAACATTTTAATTAAAGCACATCTTGACAAAAGATCAAGAAGAGAATAGTGAGGTAACATCCATAAAAAATGTGGAGACAGCTCTGATGTATTTTCCAGTCATAGAAAAGGTAATTGGATGAAGTGAAGGGGAAACAAATTCAATGTGATAAATGTAATAGATATTTATTGCGACAAAGGATTAGCTGAAATTACCTTCAAGCACAAGCTTGATCCTAGATATGATAATTTGATAAGTAGAAACTGCCTTTTCCTTTCACATTATATCAACTCCTTTTAATATGATGTAGCATAAAGGGGAAAAAAAATCACATTATGGATTTGCTGGCCTGTGGGATAACCTTGAAATTGTGCCACTGAATTTCTACATCTTTTTTTAGATCTCCAGGATGGGACCAAAATAGTGTTGAAAGTACATGGAAGATTAAAGTGAGGAAGACTGCGGGTAAATGCAGAGTGTGATCTTGTATTTGCACAGAAAAAGCCCCCACAGCTTTCGCGCATTGGAAGTCAAGGCACAAATGAAAGTGCCTAAAGGGAGGATAAAAAAAATGTACCCAGAAAGATAGCAAAACTTTCTCAGCCGTGAGCATTCCTTATCGAATGAGATAAGGATTAAACTACCTCTATATATATTATGTGTATGTAAATATGGGTGACATATTCATTTCACATCTATACTAGTTCTTTGCCACAGGTTGTAATGAAGCACATTGCATTTGTTATTGTAAATAATGACTCATGTGCTATCTGTAGTAAACTAAGCAGAGTGGGGTGGCACGTTAACTACAAATACGGAACAAATGTGTGGTTTTTGTATTTTCTGTCTTCTTGTAACTATCCTCTTTTGCTCTCCTTCAAGAAAAAAAATAAGCAGCAGTTTTGCTTGGAAAAGGAGTGTTATAAGCAAGTGTTATAAGCAAGAAGTGTTATAAAGAGTTGAGAACCTGTATTTTATCTGCAAAACAGACTTGCTGGCATCTATAGCACTACAAAGTAATTGGATTCTTTCTAGACTGCAAGTTATGCAGAGGTGGGACCTGATGTCTGTAAGACTGTTCCTAGCACAGTGAGGTTAATACTACAATATTAATAACAAATTATATGCATAGCCCAAAGGGTAGGACCTCTTGCTTAAAGTGAAAAAAAAAGCACTGAACAAGTGTATGATACCCTCAGACACACTCCAATTTGTTCTAACTCAGTATTGACATTTTTCTCTATTATCCATCACATCCATGGTATTTTATTATAATTATTTCAGAACATTGCTAAACTCTTGTCTGGTCTTGGAAATATACCAAAATAGCTACAATTATTCGAGGTGGTTTATTTCGATATAAATCCCAAAGAGGGCACTCATATTCCAAAATAAGATTTCCTATTTCCAATTTAATTTAATCTATTTCTAAAATATCCTCCTGGGAGCTTATTCTGGAATAGCTATTTCGGTACATTTCCAATTGTAGGCAAGCCCAAAACCAGGGATTGGAGACTGGAGTTTGTTGAAGAGAAACCTGTTTCCACTTAAAAAAATCCAAACAAAATAAGTTTAAGAAATCCATCCATATCAGAAATACAAGCCCTTATACAAAAATAATATGATTCTATTTCACTAATAGCAGTTGTTTAATTCTGCACATTTTGTTATCAATTAGTATTTCACCTCAAAAATCCCCATCAAAGGAGCCACTCACAGACCTCCACCGCCCCCTTTTTTTTCATCTAAGCATCTACTGTCAAAGCAAAAGCAGAACAGAAAATCCAATACCAAATGGAGAAAAACTCCGAAATGCCAAAATCTCCACTAGCTCAGGCAAAGGCTTCACACCAGCTGTTAATTTTCCAGCAAAGGGATTCAAATGCTGAACTGCTAGGCAGTATACAAAACCTACAACAGACAAACTTTAAGAGTAGAATGAAGCTAGTACACCTATGTGGGGGAAAAAAAAAAGGATATTTGTTCCTTTGAAAACCAACTATATCTTTTACTACGTCGAAGCATAACCTTTCTAAAATTTCAAGAATACAAAAAGGAACTTAGAGAAGATCTCAGCTTTCTATACTAGCAGAAAAATGTGCTAACTTACTTTCTCATACAACCCTCCTGAAGTCTGTGGAAAGTTATAAAGTATTAAGTTAAATATTTGGTACTATTCCTCTAGGATTTCCACTATAGTGCATAATACAGGCATTTAAACAAGCAAATAAAACAAACAAACAAAAAAATCAACAGAGCTTCCTAATTTACTAAATGTAGACATTTGATCCAAAAGTTATTTCTATTACATCTCTCTCACTGATGTTACTGAGAGCCACGGTCTATCCTTTACAGATTTTAAAGACTGGCAACCAGACACTTTTTTGCTCATTTTTTACTCATCAGCCTAACAAGAGAATTCAAAGCTTTCTTATTTTCTTTAGAGCCCTTTTTGCAGCCTGACCATGCACAAAACATGCACAGCAACATTAACCCACACTGCCAGCTGCATCCCACAGAGACAGAACATGTCGGATCGATCTTGCATCCCATGGTCACCTTTGAAATCTGTCCCAGGTACCACTGACATGTGGATCCCCTGTGCCTGTGCCTGTGTTCTTCTCTGGGACTTCCTGAAGCCTGCCTTAACCCAGGGACTTCGCAAGGGCCTTCAAAGGCAGCAATGCCATTCTCATCATCCAGCCTTCTCCATGGCTCTGCTTCACCCTGGGTCACGCCAAATGGGCAGCCAAGACCTTGGAGTCAGGGAAGGAGTCTGCTGCTTTGAATGACATCCCCTTGGCAAGCCAAACATGTGGAAAGAAAAGGAGTGCAAAGAGCAGCTTCAGGCCCCTTCCCTACCCCCCAGAATACACCATTGACACCTGCAGCAGCAAAGCTTTAGTTCCACAAAGGGAACATGCTGTGGTCTTGGCTCTCCCTCTTCCACAGGCAAGATTTGTCCCTTTTTAACTCCAGCTGCAGAGGGAAAGCAATAGTCATCCTCTCCCACATGCTGCTGAGCTGTGTTTCACAGTCAGAAGAGAAACCTCAGCATGTCCTGAGGCTCTGTTTGAGATGGGGACCAAAGAGTGAGAAATGGCAACAAAAGGTGTAGGTTGCCCTGCGAGTCCTGCACGACCCCCGCTGATAGACCTCTTCTTTGGGACGTCACCATCCCTCCTTGGGATAACTTCCACCCGGAGTTACCACCACCTTACGGTATGCTCCTCGCCCAAACATCTCGGTCACATCCCCACCACGCCGAAGCTGCGTGGGGTACAAAGAGTTGCAAAGTGAGCAAATATCCCCACCTAGCGTCACTGAGTACTAAAGAGCATATTCTGCTGTTTTCCAACTCCTTTATCACTTTTCCAGCAGTCCTGATTCTTAGTGAGAGGGAGGTTGGTGGATTTTTCTTCTCACCAAATGAGAGACTAAAAATCATCAGGTGGGCATCGTGCAAGTTCTGGACATGCAAACAGCTCAGCCAACGTGCTGCTAATTGCATTTCTGCACGTCGGGTCTGAGCTGTCTCTTGAGCAACAGCTGCTTATTAAGCCATCTCACGTGGTCGAGCTCTATGAGGTTTCTTTCTTGGCTCCGTTCTGCTAATTTGACCACAAGGAAGTGGCAAATTAGTTCTAGAGGATAAATCAAAGGGGGTTCTGTGTGGCCCTTGCCCCCTGTTTCGTACACAGTGCTTCCAGCTCACAACTGTGTCCTCAGTTCTTCTAGAAAATCTCTCTGGCTACAGTAGCATGTTATTTGAGGGTGAAATGCATTAGCCTCTGTTTGCTTCAAATTTAATTCATCTATTTAAATAATTTAATACAACATCCATCAGAATGAAAGCTGGGCAAATTGAATCCAAAGGATTTGAAGACACATAGACTAAATAAACTACTTTCAAATCCTGGTTCTCAAATTATCACTGTCCCTGGATTAATTCTACCTTAATTAGACCAAATAATCTTCTCAAACTGATTAAATTAGTGAAATAAAGAACTCCTTTATCACTAACAAAAGCAAATGGGATATAAACAGCCAGAAAGCATAAGCCGTAACAGAGAGCCTTAAATCATACACTGAAACTCATTCAGTTTAGGTCCTCATCAGAGTTCTATAAAATCATGAGTGGCATGAAGGAGATGAAAAAGGAATTTTGTTTCTCCAAATACCAGAACTAGTGTGGCATCACATGAAATCTTCAGTCAGGGCTTTAAAACAAATAAAAGTGAGGACTTTCTGACAGATCAAATCATTCAATTGCCAAACCCATTGCCACAAAATGCTGCAGATGCTGAAAGCATAGTAGGATTTGACAGAATAACACAAGAAAAGTCCATAAAGAGTTATTAAACACAAAGATTATAAAAACTTTAAGCCATAAACTGCTGAGGGGTGGGAGAGCATATTGGGGAAATATCACTCAATACTTTCCCTGCAGTTACACCCTTTCCTTAATTACCAGCTACTGTCAGAAACAGGATACTGAGCTCGATGGGACTTCGGTATAGCATAATGGGGCTATTCTTATAAGCTGACAAGTCGTGAATTGAATATATTTTTAAATGTTGACACTGGCTTCAGAGTGTTATACCAGAAGGTGACTAAAGAGCATCCAAGCTAAACTCAGCTAATGGAGTTTAGGATAACAATTAGTCTCACAGGCTTATCTAACTTGCAAGAGTTGTTCATGTTGCGACTCCAGCTAATTGTCAAATCCATTAAGCATCATTATTGTAAATGCTAAGGCAGACATTTTCCTATGGCAATGGTTCACAATGACAGCTAGTCAGCATGTTACAACACAAAAGGCAACAATACTCTAGGTCCCAGGCAAGCAACTTCATTGACAACAAGGACATTTAGGACAAAAAAAAGTAATATGTTCAAAAAAGACCTCATAGTCTGGGGACAGGATCCGAATGTTGCGTACAACATCTGGCGCATGCAGGTAGCTAGAAACCACAGTCAACACTTCCTTGAAGTTTCTGGATAGTCCTTTGGAAGAAAGCAGAGCAGAGCATATTGTCCTTGTCCCATCTGAACTGTAATGAACAGCAAGACTTAGAGATCAGGGTCAGAAAGATGTTTGCCCAAGCCAGCCTGCAGAAATGAGAGGCAGAGCAGCTCACCACTCCAAAAGGCAGTGTAGCCCCAGTACTAAATTCAAAGAGAGGTAAGGAAATGGTTCATTTTTTTACCTTTGCAGTAAGAAGCATAGACCCATACCCACCCTGACACCACCACTGGGCAGATCCCAATGTGAAAATTTCAGAGCACTAAAATATCAAAGCAGCTCAGCTTTAAGCCAGCTAGCATAGATAACACTAGCAGGAGAGTTGCTTGGAGTCTGAGATCTTGCATAAATACTTGCTCTGCTTTTGCAGTCTGTGCCAAGATCCTTCTTACCACAGACCCTGCCAGCTGTACCTGAGCTTGCTGGAGCACAGACTTACCACCAGCTCCAGTGTGGACACATCCCATGACTGAGTTGCAACCAGTTAACTTATTTGGATCAAGGAGAAAAAGATGTTCAACCCAGAGACACCTCTGAGAGGAAGCAATCCATGCAGTGCTCCCTCAAACAACAAAACAGCCTGAGGACACATGCAGCATTTGACAATAAATATTGCCATACCCCAGGTCTCCTGCCAGGGTGAGGTGATCACCACAGCAGCTGTATTTTTCAGTAAAATCCAACACTTCAATTTTAGCTGCTAGAAAATTTTGCATATAATAATAAAAAAACCTAGATGTGTGCAGTCTGCAGGCTTGATTGAGCTCTCCTTGTCTTCAACAGAAAGACCCCTGATGCCCTCCCAGGACTAGAGTGCAGCCTTCAGAGTTTCCTGGAAACATAAAACCCCACAGGACTGTTCATATGGCAAAGCTGCTCTCAGAGGCCAGGTGAGGACAGTCCCAAGCCTCCACAAAGCATGTGGAGTAAGAGCAATTACCAGGAGCAGCAGAGTGAGCTCACTGCCTTTATTACCCATATCAAGAGACCTCAAAAGCCAGGCAGGCAGATGCTCCCAAAGGTGGCATTGGGGCATGCAGGCAGATGGCTCGTGTGGGGTAAGCACCTCACCACTCTGATGCATTTCACAGAGGCAGCAAAACAAGCTCTTCTCCCTAGCTTTCCCCTGTTCTTCCTTCCTAGGTTCCCTGTGCAAGGTCTGTCCCCATCTTCTGCCATCACCTTGCTGCAGCAGGAACAGCCAAATACTTTAGCCTGGAATCAGCAAAATCTAATGCCTACCCTGCTGACTGTCCTGAGCCAGCTCTCTCTTAGCATCGTCCTTTGGGTAACAATTCTCAGTCACAGTCATACATTTCCTCCACCAGACCAAGAACCACTCTTACTGGTACTGATCTCTACTCTTGAAACAGCCTTCAAAACCCTTATCAAGGCTTCCTTTCACCAATCACCAAACAGCCTTAAAATGACTAAGTCCGGATCCTTGCCAGCTCCAATAATGCAGATCCAAATGACTTTAAATCTTTTTTTTAATTCCTGATTTTCCATCCAGGGTGTTAAGACCCACAGAAGAAAACTCTGTCTCCCTGCGTTTTTCTGTAATTTGCAATGCCACCCACCAAATGGTACAGTAGAAACAGTTAATCATATAGGCCTGGGATATGCATAAGCTGTGCTGTAAAAGTGCTAATAGATATATTTAAATTCAAAAGAGATCTGAGAGGCAGAAAATAATACCTTATTAGTATGCTACATATGTGTGCAAAGCAGCAGCCTGTTATCTAAAATATGTGAACAAATAGTAGAATCAAAGCCTTCAGCCTCTCCTGTAAGAAACTGTTAAATTCAGTAATCTTTATCACTTTTCTCATTAGAATTATTAAATGCATTGATTTCCATATCACATTGTTTTGAACCATTGCAAAAATATCACACATAGTAAATCTGCATTTCTGCATGTTCGTAACCCCTCATATCTATTTCTGGGTCCATCCTCAGGTATCAGCATCCCACTGTTTCCATACAAATTGCAGTTTGCTCAGTCTTTAGAGAAATGTGTTGAACCTCAATCAGAATAGGAATGTAGCTTTCAAAATGAGCCTTTACTTCATCTTCTGAATATGTGCTGAAGCAACGCAGCACAGGTTCATCTTCAACTTAGTTACCTTTATTTCTGAGAACAGACATTTTCTTCAAATACATTTAATTTATGTTAATTTCAGTTTCGGTCTTCAACCTGCTTCTGGTTCACAAGTTGTTTTCTCCCACTCTTTGCTTGTTGTATGAGCAACAGCCTTCACTGGATATATCCAATTGCATGTATAACCAAGCACCTGTTTTAAGGGATCAGGGACAGAAGTTCCCCATAGAGGCATGGAAGAATAAGAACAGTGGAGCACACGAATTATGGCAAGGCAGGATCATAAGTGAAAAAATTAAATTAAAAAAAGTATACCCAAGTAACGAATCCCAGTTTCATTATGGCTACTTAATGTGCTCTTGTTGGTCAACTGAGTACATCCACCATATCCATTACATTTACATCTCAGCTACAGGATATGGAAATGATCCTGCAAGATAAGATTTTGTAAAAAGTGATCATTTCTTTTTAAATGTTTGTGCCCGAGGGGGAGAATAAATACTAGACTATTTGAACTTAATGAGAGTGTTTTCATTGACATAGAGAGGCACAGGATTTCAACCTGTTCTCTTTTAAAGCTAAATTTCACCATGAAAAATGTATAAATGGGTTGTGCCACCCACTCCCACAGCAGGTTGTGGGGACAAGGGGCATGACTGAATCTAAAAAAGCATTAGGCAGGCACTGCCTCTAGATATTCTCCACCCTCAGTCAGTTCTCTAACGCACACACTGGCACACTGAAGAGTGCCAATAGAGATCATGTTTCCACAGGCAAGAGGTTACTCTTGCAGTAACTCTTCATGGTTAATCAGGTCTTAAACAGCAAACCCAGGCGAGATGAAGGTTGCATCCCTGGGCTTCTACGACATTTGCTGTACTTTCATTAGTACCTAAATAAGTAAAACAAAACAAAGCAAATCCCCTTGGGTATATGCCACTCTCTTGGTCAAATCCAGCTCCATCTGGGCTGTTCATCATCCTATCTCCCAGGGTCTTTAACAACATGAGCCAGGCTAAGCAATCTCTGCCGACCAGGACAGCTGGAAGATGCCTACCTGAGAACGGCACGCAGGCCACAAGGCCGCCGTGCCGCTCCAGGACCTGGAGGAGGGCATGGCTGAACGAGTGTCACTTCAGCTGCATTGAACACAGAGGGCAAACGCCTCACTTATCCTGCCATCCAACACTGGCTTTGCTAGCCCCATCTTTCAACCTAACATTGCCTTGAACAGCAAGGAGTTTGTATCTGTGTTGTATCTAGCACACTAGCTGCCTGAGGAAGACCAAATCAAAAAGATAACAAAAACAGAACGGAAAAATATCTGTAACAAGCACTTTCACTTCTGCAATCACAGAAGCTGTAGAGAATTCAGAGCTCTAGAAAGTGAAGCTTCCCATCCTCATATCCTGGGAAGAAGGTAGTGCTCCAGCAAAGCATACAGCACAATTTGCATGAAAGGCAGAGTCACACATTAGATGGATAATTTAAAGCACATGCACCTACTCAGTTCTCCAGGGGTCAAGACATCCATTCCCTTCTCCATATCCTTTTTGTAAGGATGCATCACAGAGTCACAGAATCATAGAACTGTTTGTGTTGGACGGGACCATAAAGATCACCCAGTTCCAACCCCCCTGCCATGGGCAGGGACACCTCCCACTAGACCAGGTTGCTCAAAGCCCCATCCAACCTGGCCATGAACACTGCCAGGGAGGGGGCAGCCACAGCTTCTCTGAGCAACTTGTGCCAGTGTCTCACCACCCACTTTGTAAAAAAACTTTTCCTATAACAATTGTGTTTCCATTAGTTAACACTGAATCTGTCTTTCCTGATAGAAAAAAAAAATAATATTTAAAATTATGACAAAAACACACTGCTCTTCTGCAGGACATTTAAACCTTGCCTAATCACATGCAAATCTCTAAAATTAACATTTACATAAAGCTTGGCTGGTCACTTTTTGAATAATTCACACAATAAAAAATTCTATTCTTTCTGTACTGGATCCTTTGTGTCACCTTTGGAGAGCATTTCACTAAGTACAGGTGTATGTATACTCAAAACATACTTGCATAAAACTTGTGCAAAACATAAAAGTCTCAACATTTGATCATATACCTATGGGTTTTCAAAGTTGAACTGCATAAAACCCCAGTAAAAATGCAAAACACCAAAGACTTGATTACTATTTTTGCACTAGTACAGCTTCCAGGAAGATGCAATATTGTCTTTGTATTTTTCAACCGAATCTTTATTAAGAACATTATTATTTTGCTGTCATTGTGTTTTGTTTATCATCTGTCCACAAAAGTCTCAGTTTTGGTTTTGTGATTTTTAATGTTAAGCTACAAAATGTAGAGTTCCACCTGCCACAGATAAATGGAAATTATTTAACTCTTTGGGGTTCTCTTCTGTCCCTGGGTTTACATCATAGCTTCACCATAGAATTTAGGATCTCCTAAAAAAAAATCTCTGGAGTGAAAACTATTGCTGCTGGGGGAATTCAGTGCGTAACAGACACACTAAGTGCTGCTAAACACTCAGAGTGTGCATTGGGCATAAATGGAATTGGAAATAATGAGATGAATATTTCAGTTCTGAAATGTGCCTGTTCCTCTAATCCCCTCTTTTGCAACTCTATTTGCTGCTTAGTGATATCAGTTTTAATACCCAGTTCCTAATTAGTGTTATCTAGCACCTCTCTCAATTCCATTATATTGAACTGGATGAAACGTTAGGTCAGGTGTAACCCCCAGGTGAGCTTATATTACAGTTTGCCTCCTGGTTTCTATACTCACTCGTGATGTTTCACCTCAAGCAACGGCAGATTCCTTGTAAGCACTGAAATTGTTCAGCTAGGTCCCCAGGGCACCCTGAAACACAGCAGACATCACACAGCAACTGTCATCACCCTGACTTGAGAAGGTATTTAGCTATGACAGTGCAGCTGATAAAAGTGAGTAGTCAGCCTATTAGCCAATAAATGCCACCTGGGTTAGCTGGGAAGGAAAGTTAGGCTGAAAAAAAAAAAAAAAAAGGAAAAAGTACAGATCATGCTTCACTTAGTGTTCTTCCCATTCTTCCCAGACTCCTTCCAGACAAATACTTAGAAATAATAATAAAAAAAGAGTTCTCATTTATGCTTCAACTTACATAAGCAAAAACTGGTAGTTCATGTTCATGGCAAATTATGAGCATGAAATATGTGACAACTTTATGTATTTACGAGGCTTGGAGGAGACATTCAGATCATCAGGAGCCTTAACCACATAGTATTTAATATGCGTTCCTAACTCTCATGGAGATGATGAAAAATGTTTTACTGCTGGCTGAGCACTAATGGATTTGGAGCTGTTAGCTGCAGTCCACAGGCAGCTGAAATGGTGAGCTAATGTGTGTTTAATTTTACTCATTTGGTTTTAGCAACACCAGGTTTAGGTATAACACTGTCATGTCAGCACCAGAGATCTGGGGGTTGAACACAGTGGGAGTGGTCAGTGAATCCCTCTGAGAAATGAAAACTTTGAAAGAGGTTGATGGAAAACAGAAGACAAACAGGCAGGGGAAAGAAATAGGAAAAATTTGGAGAAATAACAGCAATAATAGGCAGTGGCAAAATAAGCCCCAAAGGGAGTGTCTTGAATAAACATCCGCAAGTCTTGTTGCTGGGAAAAGACCAGGTGCTGCTGGTGCACTGTCTGAAAACATCTCATTAATATCGGTGAACTGAGAGATGCCAGCATTCCTAACTTAGATCTCAGCCCTCCAATTAAGATTTGGGTACTGGATCCTCTCCTGGAACAATAGCAATCCTGAAACCACTCAGTTAGTCCTGGAAACACTTAGGAGCTATATGGACGTTGTATTTCAAAACAAAGGAGGAGGAAACACTTTTCAGGGTGGAAACTTAACATTAGCTACTTTGATATTTTGCTGTGGGCCTTCTCCTCTAAGTTTTGCAAGTAATAATGAGCTGGCAGGAGGTCAGCGCAGGAGCTAAAGGTTGGCAAGCCCGAGTGCATATGGAAAAATAGAACCACCTAAGGCTGACAAGAGAGTTGCTACCAGCAGGAAGAGAGTCCAAGGAAGCAGAAAGCTGAAAAGGTAAAAGGAGTGAGGACTGGAAGATGTGAGCAGTGACATCTCTTCTGCAAACCAGGAACAAGACCCTCTTCCTCAGATCCAGTTATGCACCTCAGGTACATCCCAGCTCATACGAACCTGAAACCCAGACCCACATTCCCAGGGAGAGGAATTCCCAGCAGAACATAAGCAGAAAAAAGTGCCTCCCCATCTACAGTAAGGTGAGGGAAAAGCAAGAGTGTATGCTGTGTCCTAAGCCGAACACACAAACCACCAACCAGGCTAACACCAGTTCGGCTGACTGTCACCAGCCCAGGGCAGCATCCTGGCAGGTAGGCCAGAACCAGCCACAGCCTGAACAGCTCTTGGCATCAACAAATGGACCAACCACAAAAAATCACCACAGTTCATTTTTTTCATCCTTATAAATTTTGTTACTAATGATTTCACATCACTTTGAAAGAGCCTTCCATAGCTCTTAGCCTGACAGAGCCTGAAGCAGGGCCAGCTCTGTGCAGATGGTAGATATATTCCCCTAATTTTTAAGACTAACTGTGTAATAACATTTTGTCATCACCAGCAACAAGGATTCTCCCAACAAGCAAACTTGGAGAGCCTGGAGGAGACCTTTAGAATCACATAAAAATATCTTCCATCTTTACCACTGGCTAGAAATTCATTGTTTTTCCTGTGGGAAAGTAAACTGAAGAATGAGAAAAATCCACCATCTCTGAGTAACTTGCAACAACCACCGGTTTAAACTGTAATGTCAAATGTACAAGTTTATACCTGGAGCGTAGATTCAGAACCTGCTGGTAAATTAATATTTAACAGGAAACTCAGGACATGAGAAGTATGCTGCACACCACAGGCATTTTTGTAGTAAATAAAAGAGTCTAAATACCAGCTAAGGTTTAATTACGCACTCATACACCTACTTTTAATGGCACATTTTTGCAACACACCTGCATACCAAAGCACTGTAGCAGTTTATGTTAGGTATGAGCAAGGCCCACAACATAGGTGTGCTGCCTTCCATCATGCTGGAAGTGAACCCTTCTCAGCTGGGTGAACAACCCCACCTGAAGCTTCGTGCTGCGCAGGCAAAGCTGTCTCCTCTGCTGAATCAGCTTGTCTGGCTTGGGTACCCTGATGGTGGTTTGCAGTCAAAATTGCAGACAAATCCAGAAGGATTAACAGCTGGAGAGCAGGAGCTGAATGGAGAAACTTGCTCCTCCTGCCAAATAAACATAGCAAATGAGTCCTGGGGAATGGAAGTCGAGGGTGCTATGCAAAAGAAATGCATATTGCTATCTCCTGAAATGAGGGCCCCAAAAGACTGGCTGTACCAATTAAATTAAATCAACTTCATAGCCAATATCGCACTATTGCACAATCATCTGTAGACAGTATTATTTAAATTAAGAGCATTTTCTCTTAGCTTAGATTAAGCCAGTTCATAGTAAATGTTTAAAAAATTAATATAAACCATTGCTGAAGTGAAATCAGAGCCTTGACAGCACACCATTAGCTGATTTCATGCAAGCCTTGAAAAAGGAGCTTCTCAGCAAGATACATAACGTTACGAGCAAGGTTTTTGTTTCTTGTGAGAAGATTTATTATTATCACTGTTATTTCTAAAATTCATTTCTAACAAATTGTAAGACTTCACTTTAGCATGACTGGCTTCTGACTGTAGCATGAGTGCTACAAAGCAGTTTGTCTGAATACTGAAAAGTTTTTAGCTGACAAAAGATACTGAGAACTTACACGCTCTTAAGCTTGGACTATTGGGTCATTGAAGATCCATCAGCTTCCAAGCACATTTTTTTAAATTAACTTCTGAATTTGTATGACCAATCATTAGATAGCATTTTTAAAACTTCTAGGAGATTTTTTTGTTATTATAGAAGAAAAACTCTCAAACAGTGAAGCCAGAGAATGGTGTTGGTAGGTGAGTCTGTCCATCAGAAGCAAGAACATTCAGAATTAGTGTTAAAGTGTTCATTCAGACTGATACAGATTTACTGCAAAAAGTGAAATCATACAGACAGTTGAGTAAATTGCCTAGTGGGAGTACCTGTTGGAGTTTTCTTTCCCTGTAATGGAGTTTTATTGTCGCTTCATCTAAGGCAAGGTCCGCTCTTGAAATATTTGCCAGTATAATCATCTCCTAGGTNGGAGAGGAGAGGAGAGGAGAGGAGAGGAGAAATAAAATCATATGACATTTTTTGACTTGGCAGCATAGATGCATTTCTGTTGGAAAATCACTTTAGCTAACCTCGTTTATTTTATTCATAGACCTGGTATAAATAACAATGCCAAATGTAACTTTTTGCTATTAGAATCTTATAAAGACTCCTGCTATATTACACAACTGCAAGCAATGAAATTGCTACTGCTCAACTGGAGGTTATCTGAGATGTAGTGAATGGTTTTGCACATATCCTTAGTCCAGTTTGATACAAAGTGCAGTGGGTTGGATTATTCCAACTCAGACAGTTTGAGTTAGCACTGATACTGAGGTAGAAATCATCACACCCACGCTTTGAACAGCTTCAACAAACAACTTTCAGTCTGAGAGCAAGCTAAGCAATCACAGCTTCTGCGCTGAAAACCTATTGAACCACTTCAACTCAGGATTTCGCATTTGTCTGATGATACCATAAGAGGGCTGGTCAGTAAAGCTATTCCACTACACTCTATCTTCTAGAGCAGCCTATGGCTGCGACCCAAGGAGTTGCATCCTAGGGCTCCTTTTGCATTATTTCGTCAGGATCTATGGTCACTTTTCCATCCCTTTTAGGAACAGGCAGAAATATCAGCCCCCTAAACCACAGAGCAGCAAAGATTTGGTCCTGCCCCTCTGACCCTACCAGACCTCAGCTCCCTGGCCATACAACTTCTTTGAAGCCACTAATTTCTTTTAGCAGTTCCAGCCTCTTAAACTATCCCCCAAAGAGTTTTCCTCACCTAGAAAAGTTGATAATGTCCTTATTTCAGTTGAACATTCATTAGCTTTCTAGAGGGAAGTGAGTGGGCAGGGAAGAGCAGAAGAAGGATGTGTGTTGAAAAGACACAATGCTCTTCTCTGGCAATGTGGAAAGATTGTCACATTCATAACATTCAGGAATAGAAAATGCACCTATAGCACTTTCAATAGCTACTTGGTCAATAAGTTTAACATACAGATGTATTTGTAAAGTAACCACCAATGCAGATACACAGATTGTGTAGGTCAGGGTAAGGGAAATGGAGGAGAACTCTTTAAAAGTACTTGACAAGAAATTGATTGAAACAGAAAGAGTTGAAAATCAGGTTAGTACTTCTGACTTTACAGAAAAGCAAAATCTCAAATAAAAAATAATATACAGGGTGTTTCAACAGAGGGACCCAATTTCAGTTGAAGATCCATTTTAAATGGGTCAACCTTTTTGAAACACCCTATATTTTCATCAAAAACACTGGCAAAGCAGAACTAGTAACTGTCACTTGAGTGACTGTTGTTGGCCATGCTGTAGGCAAAGATCTGTGGTCCAATGTATGTCCCATCATGCCTGAAGACATCATTGTCCCCCCACTTGTGAAAATCATTGCTTCTGGGAAACCTGGCTCACAGGGCAAAATGGGGGCATGAGGAAAATAAATGACAGCTTTCCTAAGGATTTGGCACAGCACTTCCAAAGCCAAACACACAGGTTTTGGCTGGACTACCTCTGTTGTCAATGAAAAGAAGTACCTATTTCTGTCAAAATACCATTGAAGTCTGAGTGATTACTTTATTACATCTTAATGATTGAAAATGTTACTTCCTCAAATTTTGTGAATTACCCTCCTTGAACCATAGGAAACAATGATGGACTAATTTTTCTTCTTACATTTAAAAGGAGAAAATGTGGTGCTATATAACTTGACTAATTTTGCTAGACTTTCCAATCTAATAATAGCGTTCTTCATAATTGATTTAGTCTTTCTCAATTCCACTTAAATTAGCTTTCTGCTTTAATTAAATCGCAATGTATTTTATGCCAGGAGAAAATTGGTCATTTTGAACTGCTGGTATAATTACAAAGTATCACCCCAATGGACAAAAGAATTCTGAGGTCTATAGTTATAAATAAGCTTAAGAGTTAATTTTATGCTTCTGTTTTCCCTACAATATTTACAGCATATTTGCATTGCTGATATGTTCTACGCTGCTCTGTTTTATAATGTTTTGCAGACAGTGCTGCAATTCTCAGCATGATATAACAGGAATTAAATATTTATGGTTGTGTATAACTTCAATTCTCTCTGCAGTCTTCAGAGTTCCTCTTAGAAGTCAGCACTTGTCAGCTCAGAGCCTGCGCTGGCACCAGTGATGATTGTACCGGCACCACCACTTGCTACAGCAAGGATTCTCTCTAGCCCCAGCTCATCCATAATTTCAGTATATTTCATCCCATCTTCTTCACAGAAAAAAGTTATATCAAAGTCAAAAATGTTGCCCTATTTTTCAAGCCTGAAGAAGACGCAGCCTAAGAGCTAAAATTTTGCTTTGATTTCCATGCATCTCATAAGCACCTTGGAGGTTTGACTCCTTGTGGGACACTTGTAACTCGTGCCTCTGATCAGGCCATGACTTCAGGCTTCTCTTCACCTGACAATAGGCAGCGTAAAACACACAAGGAAGAGCCATACAAACACTCTCCATGGGATTTCAGTCTTGATAGAGGCTGCAGTGAAGGACCGAAGGAGCAGGATTTTAGGGACAGCTGTTCTTCTTCCATCCAGAGCCACCACAGGACAGGACCACCAGAGTATTCAACCTCCTAGCAGAGCCAAAGCTGCAGCTGACACACAGTTGAGACAAGCCTTTGCCTACCTGTGTCTTGCTGTCTCCTGGATCTGGGTCTCATCCTTAGAACTGGTTCTGGCAATACTCCCACACTTTAAGATCATTTTCCAGCTAGTAGACGGAAAAGCCACTGAGGAATTTAGATGACACAGGACAAGAAAATGGAGATGGCAGGTTCAAGGAGATACATAATCTAGCTATGGATCACTTCAAGTCCAGTCCAAAGCAATCACAGATACAGTGGGGGACCACTGCTCCCTTCTAGTCACCACTAGTCACAGAGCACTCCAGCAAGCTACAGTGAACTCCAGGTGCATAGTAAAGAAAACCGTTTATTCTAGAATTTAAAAATTAAATGAGAATAAAAAATCAAGTAAGTTCTGTCAATATCTGTTAAAAATGGCTAAACTTTTTATTTCTTTCTCTGTCCCTTTATATGACCGCCTGCACCACTTTAAAAACAGGAACTGAAGTTGCTGTTATCTCCACCGTGCATGACTGAATGGACCTCAGTAAATCTGCAGGCCCCTCCCCACAACTTTTGCCCTCTGCTATGTAAGTTATGTTATTTTATGAAGTTATTTTAATGATAATATGATACTCTTACATCAGGCAATTTCCTTTCAACAGAGCCTCATATGAGGGTGCTTATTTACAGTGTTCAAAAGTACATTTATTTCCATATTGACTGAATATTTCTATTATGAATTCTTGCAAGACAGAGTGCAACATGAGTTATCTGTGTCCATATCCACTTGTGAGCCTATAAACATTTGCATCTATTTCCTTCTTGCTTTTTCTCTGTATTGTTGTTTTCTTCTCAACATAATCTGTTAGGGAACTGGTATCAGTACATGTTGCCATTTTCAACATTGAACATAACCATCTAAAGAAAGAGGTCAAGAAAGTCAAATATTCCTGTACTATATGTACTCTTGTATATTGTTCCTAAATATAATTTCCATTTTTATCTGTCAGAAGCTAGGAAGGGACAGCAATGATTTCTCTTAAAAATGACAAAAGCCTAACAAATTATGGAGCAAGAGTTATGCCTCCAAAGGCCTGTTCACTCAAAATGCCCTGTGTGTCTCAGTATGAGTAGTTACATGCCTTCTCGTTTTGACATCAGACTGTTCCCCAAGAGCCTTTTCTGAAAGAACATCCAGTCTATAACTCTGGCACTCATTAAATAGAAGAGAGGATAGCCTGTGTGATAGAAAAATGCCTCTTGTGCGTAATTGCATAGGAAAATTTCAATCATTAATATATGTGTGTGTATGTGTGTTTATGTTTATAATAATACAATAATATTTTTAACAACTCACAGCTATGATTTGAGAAACCTTCCAAGGGATTGTGTCATTGCAGTGGATTTGGACAAGTGGAGTTGGCAATTGTTATTGACAACATGCTCTTCATATGGAGACGTATTGACAGTATAGCCCTTGGCAGGTTTCTGTGGCAGATCTCTACCTATAGCTGCACCAGATCTTTACATGAAAAAACAGGTAAATCCTTCAAATAATGTGAAGATTCACAGCACCAAAACATCTGAAATTTTTTTATGAAAACATTAAATATTTTAACAAATTATAACTGTGTAGTAACTGAACTGGTTCAGAAGCTGGTTGATGTAGTCATGTATGCGTGGCAGCATTCTACTACATCTATCTGGAGATCTCTGTCAGTCCAAAATTAACTTGAGTTTTAATAGACATTGCAAAATGAAAACAACTATTTAAAGGCAAAGCAAAAAGTAGTAACTTCTTAGCTTTTAGCTTCTACCACTATAACCAAGAACAAGTAGCTGAATCCAGTAATTGATCTTACATTTGAAATCACTTAGATGACACCCAGGACACGGTGATGTAACAGCTGAAGACCAAAAAAGTAAGGTGAAGAAAATAATTAAGTGAGTCATAATACATTACTGCAAAACATATACACTACACAGAAGAAAAAGAAATTACATTAGCAAGAAGAACACATGGAGCAGACCTAGTTTAAACTTCTCCCTGTAAATCTTGTTTGGGAGCACATTGTGTTTTAAGGCCAATGTTTCTCACATATTGATAATGTGGGGGCATTGATTTTCTTCATTAAGTCAGAGCTGTAATCCATAAGAATGACAGCAAAAGAATTAATAGTACTTTGTCCAATTTTTAACTGATTATCATCCAATCCAAGCAAGGCTGCAGTAAGCAAAAAATTAACTGACTCATTCAAAAAAAGACCAAATTGCTTTTCTATTAAAAAACTAAAATGTCCTTCATTGGGAACACACGGGCAAATTTAACTAAGAAACTTATTTGTCCATGATCTACTCAGCATATTGCTTATTTCATATATTATTATTTACTTGAAGTAAATCAATTTAAGCATTGCCAATAATCAAGCCTTTGCTTATTGAGCTCTCTTGGGCTTATACCCGAAAAATACTAATGTATTTTGAGAGTCACAACTCTTTTTAAAAACTTGTGCAAATCTGTCCTGTGCTTCATATAGAAAGGGCAACTTTGCTATAATCATTTAGCATTACTAACATGAAGGAACTATTCAGGTTTAAAAATTGGCATAAATTGATTTATTTATACAGGTGATTCTACAACAATTGTCATAGTTTCAGTAATAAATAACTGTGCATGAAGAGAGGAGAGAAGGCCCACTGCATGCTGGAATAGATGCTCTAAGGATTTCCAGCTGCCATGACACTGTTGGTTCAGGTGATAGTACAGAGCATGCGCTTCACTGCGGGGATGGTGACCAGACCAATCGCTCTTCTGCGACACGGCCTGTAACATTTAACGTCTGTTATTCTCTGCCTTGCAGCTCCAATTGCTTCTCCAGCCAGGCTGAGATCAACTTTTCTCACATAGCTGGAGGTGACCTTCCCTCCTGTGGGCAGGAGAGTCTCCAGGATGGCCAGCAACACACAGGAGGCTGAAGTGCTCCTCCCATCTTAGGGCTCTTCCTATAGCAGGTCCAGAGAGACTTTTGGCTTGAGGGTATCAAACCTGCCCACAGACTTCAGCAGGCTTATAGTGAGGAAGCCCCTAAGCCACAAGTCCCTAGCATTTGGGAGAGTTTTCAGGGAAGTTATCACTGTGTATTGTCTCTGATCTTCCTCTCTCTCTCAAGTCTCTGCTCCTGCCTATCCTCAAAAGGCAGGATACCTGCTTAGGTGGTCCTTGGTCTGACACAGTATGTCTTTGCTTACGTTAGGTAAGAGTACTAACTATAATCTGATATTCAGAATTCAGAAAAAGTATGAAGTGACATCCGTTTCTCTAGATCCATTTTTTCCTTCTTTTTTTTTTTTTTTTTTGATATTCCAAGGAGTGTAAATAATTCACTACTTTTAAGAAGTCAATAAAGACTGTCATGTCCCTGCAAGTAAATGAATGACATTTAGACTTTCCACTATACAAGTCTGAATATCTGATTGATTTTATGCTGGAGAAGTTAGTTTAGGCAAGAAGTACCACTAAAGTCCCATCCATCAAAACAAGACAGACTTTCATTTGAGATCTCCTGAAAACAGACTGAAAAGGTATGTCTAAACTCTTCAAGTACACTTGGATTGCTTGACCTTGTACGAAGCACTCTGAGAGCTGCTTCTATCATTCAGGGAAGTACAGCACAGAGAGAAGCTACACTTCCATCTGGGTGGCCTCCTCTTTGCTACACACTTCTATATGAATGATAAAAATTATCTCAGGAATGGAAGTACAAATTAAAAACTGGGGCCAAAATATTCTCAGTTTACAAACTGTGCCATCAGAAAAAAAAAAGCAGCACAGAGACTCTTCAGCTAGAAAATTTACTGGGAAATAAGGTGGTCAGACCTCGGGCATGCCCGAACAACCCCAGCCATATCAGTTCTTTCAGAAGGCCACCGAGAACTACAGCTTCTGTCCCAGTATCCAACCACAAGTGTCACTTATCCTGGGGAAGGAGTGCTCGAGAGATTTCTGTCCACTGAACGCTAAATCTAAACACCATATTTGCAAACTACAAAGAAGAAACTAGGCAGAACCCCAGCTCATATTAAACATATGCTTAAATCCCTGTGAAGGCGGAGGTAGTCCATTGGGAAGGAATAGACCTACGCAGGGAATCTCTTCATTGCTTGTGGGAGAGCAGCTTTGAAACCCAGATTTGAACCATCATTCTGTTAGATGTCAATGTGATTTAAAAGCAAAAAATTCAAAAAGCGAATCAGCCTATTATTACAAATACTGATTAGGCTGGAAATCGATAGACAACTTATCATCTCGTAGAGCTCAAATTTTGTTCTTTAGCATTGTCACAGTGACAGTCCAGCTCCTTTCCTTAGCTGACTAGTCTACAGTTAAATCTCACCATCTGATTTAATTCTGAATTTTCAGATTAATTTTATCTTTTCTTTCAGTGTTCTGTCACTTGACTGGACTTTCTGACCCAGCTTATTAAGGAGAGAGTTTAATTTGAGTTTTAAATTATGACAGCATTCTTTGCTGTGACTATGTGCTGATAAAGATTGCTATGCAACTTCTGCAACCTTTTTTTTAGATACTAAAAGCACCAAAGCAACAACAATCTTATCTGAAGAGCACAAATACATTTGATGTGACCAACAAAGACAAAACAACAATTTATTAACTTAAATATTCTACAAATTCAACACAGTAAGAGTAGGTCAACTGAAAAACACATCAGTCAGTAAAGCAACAATCATAATTACAAATCACTATGGGGAAAATACCTTTATCTGCAGCTGCTTTTAAGAGTGGGAAGTAATTTAGCCAAATTTCAGAGGGGAATAAATGACATTTTGCCAGAGACACCACAGCAAAACCCAGAAATCCATTCAGCATGTGAGTGCAGAGTCCCATCAAACAGAGGTCAGGGAGAGGATCTTGTATACAACCAATGCTAGTCCCTTTCAGAGCTATATATATTTATAACTACTCTGATTTGGGAAAAAAGGAAAGCAGAGCAGGATGAATGTGCTAGCTCAAATCCACGATAAGGTGTGCTGCTGCATTTTGAATGAATTGCAAGTGGCAGGTCAGTTTTACCAAACAAGAAGGGAGTCACGAGCGTTAAATCTCAGGAAAGCTCAGATTATTATTGCCAGATCAACACATGATAAATAACAGTGTATCCCACACAGACCACATATCTTAAATCAGCCCTGCCAAACTATGCCTGTTGAAGCAGAGCTAAAAATGACATTGAAATTTTTCATGTGGCTTTTACTTCAGAGTAAATCCATTCAACCCAAGGTGACATAAAGCAGGCGTGGATCCTCTCAGAGAAACTGCTCTTATCTAGCAGCAGCATTTCTGCACCACCAGGGCTGAAGGCATTTTTAATGCATTTAACCAACAGTGTCACTCAGGCATCCCTTCCAGAACCGAGTCCTAATTTGACGAGTATGCAGAGCATAACATACAGAAGCAAATCACGACAGCTTTATACCCTGTGCCCTGCTCACATCTCCAGACACCTCCACTTTTGCTTTCAGTGACTAGTTTCCAAACTTTTCTGACAAATGAGTCACTACCCATCCACCCATGTTTCTTTCAGCAGAAAAAAAACCTTGTGCAATTTCCATCATGCCGAGGGACAGAAATGCAGCTGTGAAAATGGCTGTTGCCAGTAGGTTTCTGCTCATGAAGAGCATGGGACCAGCATATGGATCCATGCACCAGGCTCACCCAGATCATAGACCACCATCCAGAACCTCCTGTCTCAAATAGAGGGACAGGGCTGGCTCCCCAGGACTCACCATGGGTCCAGATTCCCCCATTTTCAACGTTGAGAAAGGCTGACCCAGTGCAATGGGGTGGCTACAGAGCCAGAGTTGCAGGAGAGCTGGCCTCGGCACCATGGCCCCCATTGTTGTGCACAAAATACTCAGAAAATGGCTGAGGGCTTCAGTTAACATAATAACACTGCTAACAATTATCTCATACATTGGAAAGTATTTTTCCTGAACATTTGAGGGAATCATCTCCTAAGTACCTTTCCTTTGAACCTCTGAATCTGCCCAGGTAGCATCTCACCCCATGCCTACCTCACTCTGACTCCAGTTTTCCTGCCTGCATTTCCCTCCCCTGTTTGTTTTCTCTAATATCAGTTGGCTTCTTCTTAGTCTCATTTTAAAATTGAATTTTCATGCCAGTTCATTAAAGTATCTTGATCTAAACCTGTTCTCTTGAAAAAGAAGTAAATGGCACTGAGCATATTTGCAATTTCTTGTGCAAAGTATAATCTAAACTGAAACACACCTCAAAGGATTTCAAAGCTGCCGCAGCTCCTTGTCATACTATATTGATAGTAGTCCTATCAGCTAATTAAAGATTTTACCCTCTTTGAAAATGTGTGCCCTTTTTTTGCTGTTTTCTCAGACACAAAGTTCTGATTTTTTGGTAGAACCTGATTTTTCTGGAAGACACCTCTTCCAGATAGACATTCTGGAAACAACAGCAATAATATCTGACCTATTATGGGCAAATCAGCAGTACTAAATGATCTTCAAAGCACTTCTGCGGATAATGCAAAATGTATATAAGCTGCTACAGCCAGTTACTGACAAAATTACCTACCTTCTGATGCCATTACACAGAACAGCCTAATATGCATAATTACAGCAATTATGCGGAGTACAGCACAAACAAAAGCAAAATTATATGCTGCTTCACACTGGCACTCTTTCAGCCAAATTCATTTTCACATTTATAGTATTGCAAATATGGACAACATTATTAAAGCAGAATTTGAACGTAATTATGAGTAATGACTCCACATTATATGGGTGTTTTCCATCTTCAGTAAGTTGTAGGTAGCTGCTGTGATGTCATTTTGATGGTACACTAAAACCACCTAAAGTCTAACAACCTGTAAGACTGTCTCTGCTTTTCTTTCAACAGTATCGCTGAAAGTTAAACATGACAGCATCTGTAATCACCCCCTGCCTTCAAGTTAACAGTCCCTGCTTTACTTAGAAGCTGGTAGGAATTATCAGACAAGAAATCTTGACTTTGGGACCAAACGGGTCCAAAATCACATCATCAAGTAATTCTGAAAAGAAACATCCTTCCTGTTTTAGAACTTAAAATACACTTTTTAGTTTCCCTCACAAAAAGGAAGAAGTCTGGAGAAAATATTATAAGCACTATTATTTCATTTAATTTCAATTTTTTTTATGAAAAACAAAACCTTGTAACCCAAGCTCTGAGACTTCCCACACCACAGTAACACCCTGCATGAGCACAGCTGTTTCCAGAACATACATCCTTCTATACCCTCTGATAAAATTTCAAGCTACTGTTATTTTAAGTGTATGGCTATATGGAAGTGTTCAAGGCCAGGTTGGATGGGTCTTTGAGCAACCTGGTCTAGTGGGAGGTGTCCCTGCCCGTTGCAGGGGGGTTGGAACTAGATGATCTTTAAGGTCCCTTCCAACCCAAACCATTCCATGATTCTATGACAAGGAGAACCTCTGTTGGGACACAAGACTGATCGCAGTTTGGGGCTGCTACTTTGGCCACTGGTTTGCTGGGAGCCACACTGGACTTTTTCCTCCTGCCAGCTCCAGCAGCTGGGCAAGGACAAGAGGAAGCTGAGGTCTTTCCAGGGACAGTGTTGAAGGTACTTGCAAAAGACTCATCAGGCACCAGGATAAGACACTGCTGTGGCTGAAAGGGTATCCAGAACCCCTCTAGACAAGTGGTAAGTGACTATAGCTCTGCTGTGCAATTGTAAGCGGTGAGTTATTCCCATCAGAGAACACCTGCACTTGGAAACTCAGTAGCTGAAAGAGGAAGAATAAAGGATTGTCCAGTTTAAAGCCTTCAAGGGAAGAAGCTTGATACGAGCAGCAATTATGGCAGCTTTTTCACCTAACTATTTGATACCAGCTCATTCACAAGTGGTTTCATCTATTCAGGCTTTTGGGAGTGGGAAGGGACAGAAAGAAGGATCATTGCAAGCAAGCTGCTGAGGAAAACCAAACTCTGAATGTTTTCTTAAAGGACTAAATTAGAACATTTTCCCAGACTGATACATGTTAATGATGTCTTTCTTCAGCTCAGAGTGGAAACCCTGGCAGACATTAAACACAAGCCCACCAGGAAATGAAAGTGAGGAAGGGTCAGCAAAGATTGCAAATGTAGGAAGAAACCCATGAAGCCCTGCTGTGGGTCAGCAGGTTAACAGGGACAGGGTGGTGTTCAGACTGGCCCAGAGTGATCAAGCATGGGGTAGAAGACCTTGACACCAGCAGCCAGATTCCTCGAGCCACTGATCTGACCTGAAGGTCCCCAGGTTTGAAGAACCACGTGAGCAGAAAAGCACTTTCTTTCCAGATGTTCCTTCAGTCAGCCGTGGTTCTCATTTTACAAGTGAAAGCTAAAATGCTAACATTTCTTGAGGAAACAAGGATCTTGGTGTCTGCACCTGTGCCTGTTTGTCTTTTGTTTGGGTATCTCTTCTCTAACCTTTTGTGATTCCATTGGCCAATTTTGATCTAATAATACAAGCAAGAAGAAGTCTTAAAGTCATTAAGTTCCTACGTGTTTCCAGAAAGTAGCACACGGGTGGAGGAGAAAGGCCTCATTAACGCTGCCTGTGAGGGAGAAGCTGAGGAACAAACTCCCACCTCTTCAGAAACCAGATTGCACACAAGAGAAACAAAGCAAGTGTGGAAAAAGCTTCACATAAGCTTCATGAAGGAAGGAAACACACCTCAAATGACACACAAAATTACTTACGCATTTTTAACTGTCCTGAGAAATTGTCAGCTCTGATTGTTGATGGTTGATAATGATTGATAAAATTGATGGAGCCCTAGTTGTTGAGTGGACTGTATTGTAGAGGTAGGGCAACAGCTTACAGGAAAGGAAAGGAGGCGTTTGGTTACCACAAAACAACATAAACTGAGATGAAAGCTTTATAATCACAGTTGTGGTTGTGGTTCACATAGATAAATATTCTGCTTCTGTTTGGAGATGTTATCCAGCAGAATAGATCAGCTTTGACTCTGATAAAATTACCTATTTAATCAAATTTAGAATAAAATAGCAGCCAATTTCTTATTAACTTCTTCACTATGAATATGGTTTTGATGTTGGGTTTTTTTGTGTGTTAGCATGTTGCATTCTGCATGGTCTCTGACTGGATCTCCACGAGGTGCAGGGACTCAGGCCTTCACTTTTCTTGGCAGAATATCTCTTACAATTCCCCTAAAGTTCAAGCCTCAATTCCCACACTCCTACAGCACTCTGACTATATAAAAGTCTTCAAGTTGTCACTTAGGAGCTATGGCAAATGCTTGAAGACAATGACCCAAAGTAGCTTTTCAAACATCTCCCTCTTTTATCTTCCATTTCTTTTAATCCTAATTTCTACAGAAACAAAATATAAAAAGATTTTAAAACTTTAAGTAGGGCAAATGATATCTCAATTTAATTCATTTAATAATAAGATTTTTAAAAACCTGTCCATTTCAAAAGAAAAATTTCCACTGCAAATACTGGGAGAATAAAATACATTACATCATAGAACATTTTCAGCTTCTGTCTTAGAGTCATGATATTTCATTTCCATGGCTGATTTATTTTATGGGAGTATTCTGTCCATTTTACTTTATCCCATAATGTTGTTACAATGAATTAATTTTATGCTTAGATCAAACCACCTCCCTAATAGGTCTGTTTATATTTTTGGCCACGCTGCTGGTGCTTCAAGGCACAGTGCTGAAACTGCTGAGTCAGCACTTCCAAGCCAACACACCACCTACCAGCTCCCAAAAAAACAATGCAGCCACAACAGTACAGCACTGCACCTGAGCCAGGTGAGGTGAAACATGGTGCTCACACTACTGTAACAACTCCCTATCTGCAGTAAATGTGACAATCACTGGCTCCAGCATTTCTACACTTGCAGAACAGAACAGGCAAGTATTTCCCTTGGGGGGAGGGGGAGGGGAAACAACAATAAAACCACAACAACAACAAACCACAACAACAAAATCCTATCTGTGATGGGATTAGATGGAAATTAGCTGTCTACTGACCTCTGTTCGGTTGGTGCTTCAGTCCAATACTGAGAGCCTCAAAAACTGAAGAGTGAGGGTCTCACTCACATGCTCACTGTCTAGTGCTACATGCCAGTGTCTAGTCACCTGCATTTTCAGCCTTAAAGCTCCTCTGCTGCTTACAGTTCAGTCCTTGAGCATGCCCACACAGCACTGAGCAGACAGGGACTACCTCAAATCTGGGCTCCCATTAGGATTTGTCCATCAGCATTTGTCCCTTCACGTGCCTCACTGTTTGCATGTGGCACGACCACGGCTACTTGAGGATAAACCAGCCCACAGGGGTTAGGGACACAATAGAAGCTGAGTACGCCCAAGTCAAAGGATGATCACACAAGCATTCCAGTGGGAAGACACCATTCTGCTTTAGGTGCAGGACAGGACAGATTAACCTGAGCTTCTTCTCCCCACACCAAGTGGACGGTGACGGTTGGGTGATGTACCACCTAGAGACAGTCACTGGATTTCACATTGGCCAAGAAGGCATTTTCCTACTGACCACTGATTAAAAGAGGCTGGAAAGATTTTGCTGCCTCCCCTGTGACATCTAGAGCACCAGTCTTATGAGGAGCAGCTGAGGGAACTGGGGATGTTCAGTCTGGAGAAAAGGAGGCTGAGGGGAGACCTTATCGCTCTCTACAGCTACCTGAAAGGAGGCTGTAGCAAGATGGGACTTGGTCTCTGCTCCCAGGTATCAAGCAATAGGATGAGAGGAAATGGCCTCAGGTTGTGCCAGGGGAGGGATATATTGGATATTTGGAAAAATTTCTTCACTGAATGGGTTGTCAGGCACTGGCACAGGCTGCCCAGGGAAGTGGTTGACTCACCATCCCTGAAGGTATTTAAAAGACAGTGCAGATGTGGTGCTTAGGGACATGGTTTAGTGGTGGACTTGGCAGTGCTGGGTTAATGGTTGGACTCAGTGATGTTAAAGGTCTTTTCCAACCAAAACAATTCTATGATTCTATGATCTTAAAAGATATGGAAAGCTGGCATTAGTATTTACAAAACTGTCACAAATGAAGATTGCTCTGAGTGAGTACCGCTTATGGCCAAAGGCCAATCTTTCACAGTTTGCATGTGTGGCAGGTTGATAAATCTGGAATCATGACCAGTCCCCAGGAGCAAAGTTGTCTGAAAGCTTTATGGGACTTTGATTTTTCAGGAAAAGGGCAAAAAGCTAAGGATCTTGAAGAGCCAAGTTTGATTCAACAGAAAGAAATAATTTTTAGAGTCATCTTCAGCTATCCCTAAAGACCACTTGGACTCTGTTCCCTACTCCTGTTCCCATTAGCAGGTCCTAACCACTGAGTAAAAACATATTCCATGTTCACAAAATCATAGATTGGTTGAGGTTGGAAGGTGGATCATCCTCTCCAACCCTGTGCTCAGAGCAAGAGACAGTTGCTCAGGGCTGTGTCCAGTCAGGTTTTAAATATCTCCAAGGATGGAGACTTTACAACCCCACTGAGAAACATGCACCAGTGATGGATCACCCTCACAGAAAATAAAAATAAAAATAAATAAAAATAAAAATAAATTTTATGTCTAAATGGAATTTCCTGTATTTCAGTTTGTGTCCCTCCTCCTGTCACTGGGTACCAGTCAGAAGAGTCTGGTTCCATCTTTTTAACACTACCCACCAGGTTTTTAGACACATTGATTAGGTCCACCCTGAGCCTTCTCTTCTCTAGGCTGAGCATACCCAGCTCTCTGAGCATCTCCTCATATGTCAGATGCTCCAGTCCCTTAGACATCTTCACGGATCTTTGCTGGACTCTCTCCAGTATGTTTGTGTCTCTCTTGTGCTGGGGAGGCCAGAGCTGGAACCAGCACTCCAGGTGTGTCTCACCAGTGCTGAGTAGAGGGAAAGGATCACCTCCATCAAATTGCTGGCAATACTTTACCTAATGCAGCCCAGGAAACCACTGGCTTTCTTTGCTGCCAGGCCACATTGCTAGCTCATGTTCATCTTGGTGTCCACCAGGACCACTAGGTCCTTTCCTGCAAATCTCCTTTCCACCCAGCACGTATTGGTGCCTGAGGTTATTCCTTCCCAGGGGCAGGACTTGGCCTTTCCCTTTGCTGAATTTTGTGAGGTTCCTATCAGCTCATTTCTTCAACCTGTTGAGGTCCCTCTAAACAGCAGTGCAACCTGGTTGCAAACTGTGGTTGCAACCTGGTTGCAAGCAGTGCAATCTGGTTTACCAAGCACTAGTCCCAACTTCGTAGTGTCTGCAAACTGGCACTTGGATACAGATGTCCCCTTCTTGAACCAGTTCCAATTTTATTAGTCAATCACCTTAAAGCACTGAAAAAGTCTCTCTTTGGGTAGAATATCAGTATTTACCTGTCTTTTAGCAGAAAAGCATGAGTTTTGCCTAGGGGCAATTTTTCCTATGAAGTTCAACACTAAAAGAAGCAGTACTACTATAAAACCTGTATCAACTGACTTAATAAAAGATGCCATCTCTCCCTAAAATGTCACATCTCTTATTAGACCAAAACAGTTGCTGTGAGTACTACTGCTATTGCTACTATAAAATTTCAATCTTATTATTTGGGCTTTAAGAGTAGGCTTTACAGATTCTCTACCAGTAGTTAAAACCCCCTGCCTCTTACCTCTGCACACTTGAATAGATTGCTTCATATGTTCTGTTAAATTATTGTTAATCACATTTATTACCTGATTATTTAAGCCTTCATTTGAGAGATCCATATAGAGAGTAAGGAGGTACACACTCTTGGAGGGGCACATTGCTGAGCTGTCTACTTCTTCTATTAATCAAGGCACCAAAGGAAAGATCTCCACCAATGCAGCTACACCAGTTCTCACCAGGCAATGCTCTCCCTTTAACATTTGAAAAGCATTTTTTATTTAACAATGCCCAATAATTAAATAATCAGAGAAGAATATGTCTATGGAGATTGTTCAGTCTCTGGCACAAGAGTGAGAATAGGGATTTTTTTCCTCTAAATTAGTATTAAAACTAATTTTCTCCTTAACTCTTTATCTTACTGCTCATTTGAATTTCCCAGAAGCATTTGTTTTGAGTCTAAGAAAAGCTGCATTTCAAACACTTGCATCTTTGTCGATGTTTGGATTAGATCCCTTTGTGCAGCAAAGCGTTCCCCAGGACGGCTTTGCTTAGCAGGACGCAGGGCTCGGTATTTGTGTGAATCAATCCAGACCATTCCAGGGTCACTTTTAGCAAAGGAAAGCCTGCCTGTTAAGACCAGATAAGAGTGAGGTCATTGATTTATTTTTCTCTTATTATCTGGCAAGGTTTCTGTTGAAGCCTAAACTCATTATCTCTGTGGAAATACAAACATAAGTCGGTCCCTTGAAGCAAGTTAATTTAGTTTGAAAACAGTTAGGGAGTTACCTTCTGAATTCAATTAGCTAATAACTCCTGATGGGTAGAGGTCACAGAAGATCAAGGCACCGTGCTGGTTTAAGTTAAATGCAATTCCAGGTAATATCAGAGCAGCACTTTTCCCCTTCCTACTGAATCATGGCTGCAGCTTCTGACCACCATCTCCAAATCCTCCATCAATAAGAGAGACAAAGTTATGCCAGAAGGGAACACCTTCAGGGATAAGAACAACAGTGGTACCTTTGAGCCACAGCTCCTTCAAAGTCTTCCCTTTGTACAGGAAGGAAATCACCAGGGGAAGACCTGGCCCCTGCAGCTACACTGAATCAAAGCCCTTTACTCACTCACCTGTGTTGATCAGAATAACATCTACATTAAAATCCAAATCCCTTTCTGCAGCAAGGTTGCAGCCAAACGCAGGATCCATTTTCTATTCCCAGATGTAGAGATGTTTCTTACAAGGGCTCATGCCACAGGAGAGCCTGTGTTTCTGCAGAAGATATGACACTTCTGGATCACTCATGGCCCATCAGCTGCAGAGGCTGTTTCAGGCTGGGCTGGGAAAATATTTCTAGCTTAAGAGCCAAGTTAGAAAATAATGCTATGATAGAAACACTGACAGGCTTGATCATAGTATAATAACTGTTGGTATCACTGCAATGCAGGGGAAGTAAACGGTGCAAGGGTAGCACATTCTAATTGTTCTCTGAAGGAAACACCGGGCTCTGAACTACCCTGGGCAATCAGGAGCTACAAGCAGCTCCCTTTTAGAGAAACCATTTTTTATGTTACAATGTGAAAGCAAATTTCTTGCCAGTATTACCTCAGGTCATTAGCTGGATTGTAATTCTTGTGTTTTTCCAAAATGATTTCCACCTTAATTTGATTTTGAGCACCTGATTAAATTTACTCTCCCTGAAGAAAAAGACATTCAATTTAACTCCAGCTCAACATTACCCTTGCACCAAAATACAGTTCTCATGGTTGCACTTTTAGGCATATAGTAATTTTGTCACAGTTTTAAAGCAGCATTCTCTACCCAATGGCAATATATTGGCTTGCTCCTGCACATCCATGTTATATACAAGCTCAGAAAGCCAAACAATAAGCTGTACAATGCAAAAGGTGGAGCAGTAGCTCTTCAGAGAACTACAAAACATTGAATTACAGGATGAGGAAAGCCATGTATTGTGCTTTACTCCACACACTTCACCTTTCCCAAGTGACTCTTTTCATCCCACCAAATGCACCATGGGGCAATGTGGTAGGTGCAGCACCGGTATTCATTATACTTTCTCACCCCATAAGGAATGGAATTCAATATCCAAAAGCATGGGTGTCTCTTCGGTTCGTGACAGTAGTCCTCAGAGCTCTTCCCTCTTTAGGTGGCTGGATCAACACAACCTTTTGGATGCTTCTATTCCAAGACTCCAAGAGGACATCCAGGATAAGTCTAAGTTCTTTAAGTAGACATCAAGCCTTGGGACCCTGTGGGTCCCTGGTGTATTTTATGTGCCTTTCTCCCAGACTGATTCCTCATAAAAACATTATGTGGAAGAATTATATCAGATCAAATCAAAGATCCATGCAGTCTAATATCCTGCTGCTGACAGGAGCCAGCAGCAGATACCAATGGAAACAATTTGAAAAAGGGATAACCATGCAGACATTTTCTCCACCCTTGCCTCCCTGCACCAGCAGCCTGCCACGCAGGCAGTTCCTCGAGCAGGAATGTCATCTTGCTGACTAATAGCCCCTGATGGATTTTTTTTCCCATTAATCCATCTGATTGGTTTTGAGCCCATCTAACCTCTTGACACCCAGCAGATACTATGAGACTGGTTCCAGTTTAATCACACACTGTGAGGACCGAGTTGTTTGTTGTTGTTTGCTTAAGTCACTACCCAGTAATTCCACCTGATGTCCCTTGCTCTTGTTCTGGGAGAAACGCAAATAATCATTTGCTACTTATTTTCTCCATGCCACTCATGATTTTAAACACCGCTATCGCATGCCTTTCTACCTTCTCTTTTTCCGTCTAAAGAGTCTATTTAATCAATCTCAATTCAGAAGCCATTCTCTATTTCTGGAAACACTTGTCAGGTTTCTCTGTCCCTTTCAGGCTCTGCTATACCTTTTCTTAGGGAGACCAGAACGGTGTGCAGTAATCAAGAGGTGAATGCACAGCAAAATTATTATTTTGTTTTCTGTGTTTCCCTAGCAATTTCTGACAATCTATTTGCTTTCTTGAGCACTGCTCTACCCTCAGCCAACATTTCTTAGAATTACTGACAGCCACTCTGAGCTCCCTTCCCTGCGTGGTAAGAGGTAGTTTAAAGCCCATTTTCAGCATCGTACAGTTGGGTTTATTTTTTCCCATGTGCATTATTTTGTGCTTATTGGCACTGAATGCAGTCTGCCATTTTACTGCAATGCCACTTGGTAATGTAAGATTCTTCCACAACTTTAAAAGTAGATTTTTATTTTTCCTATACTGAATAACTCAAAGAAACATCCAACGCATCACTGTTTGGCATATTTTCCAGGCGACTTATGAATATGCCAAACACCACAGATCTTAGTGCAGATCTCTGTGGGATTCTACTTGTTATCTCCTACTGAAATACCTGACCCTCACATCAGTTCCAGGGGGAGTCTTTCCTTTCATTCTGCTACAGTTTTGCTTTTTTAGGATTTTCCAACTGAGTAGCTTATCAAAAGCTTTTGGAAAATCTGAGCACACCGTACCAACCAAATCATCCTAATCCACTCGCATGTCAGTGCTTCAGATGAACAGCAGATTTCTCTCAGACACGATTTCTCTCAACAAAAGCCACGTTGACATCTTTCCAAAGTCCTTCATAAAGACTGGTGTCAAATCGCCATTTTCTCTTTCTGTGCTCCTTTAGTACAGCGGATCTGGGGGGAGGGGGTGCGGGTGTGTGGGTGTTCCTGCTCCACTGCTGAAAGTTGTCTGAATCAGAATACGCTGCAGTTGCGATGACCAAAAGTCCCTCCAGCCCTAACTGCAATTCAGGCCCCTCTTGCTCTTCTGAATGATGCCAAGCACCATTTCTTCTCCCAGGGATTCCCTGTTTAGTGGCTTCAACAAGCAGTCACTCACGCCACTGCAACAGCAGTCTCCCTCCCCATCATGATGCTTTGCCCACTAACACTCTGACTTTTTTTACTTCAGCTGCTCGCTTCTGTGGATTGCTTCCACTCCTTTAATGCCCTAAACACTCCCTGCAGAATAACCTTCCCCTCAGCAGCCAGACCTCTCCTGCAGCCAGGCTGCACTGCCCTTGGGAACTCAGGCCCTCAGGGATGTTTTCATAGGGGTGAGGCCCCTGCCTTTCTCCCCCACGTTCAGCCACCCCTGACGAACACTACACGATAGAGCTGTCTTTTAAGATGGGTTAACAAAAACTCAATTCACAATTCATATGAATTGCCCAGTGATGAGCATTTTGAACCCACACAACCATACTGGCTCTTCCCTTCGTGATTCTAGGTTAGTCATCTCAGTGTTACGGCACTCATCTAAAGACTGAGACTTTAATTAAATTAATGCCAGTGACAGAGTTCCTCTGATATCCAGCAATTTGTCAACAGATCTGGTAGCTATTCCAAGTTGTTGTGGTTATTCCAAATAAAATTTAACTATGCAAACATACTTGGTTCTTTCTAATTGTACTTATTTTTATGGTAACAGGTTTATTTTTATTTTATTCTCATCCCTTCTCAGATTTTTCATTCAATGCCTTGAAAAACATAAATGTGCAAGTTTCAGTGGTAACTTAGCTTTCAGAATATGTCACAAGTTCTTAGCGCTTTATAAGTACAATCAGTAAAAAATCCACCAGGATCTTAGGCACTGCTTTGAATGTATGAGGTGTTATCTGTAAAATAATTCAATCAGAAAATTCATTACAAATGTGAGAAATGGCCCAGAACCTCCAGTCTAGTGTATGCAGAAGTTTATGAAGTGGTGTAAAGGGAAAATTGTTTCCAGAAGGCACCAGACAGATAAGATAACAAAGACAAAGACTTCCAGACAAGAAATCAGAAAACAGACCACAGAGTGATGCCCAAAAATATGGCATTATAATTCAAGATACCAATGCTCTAGTTAACAGGTAGATCTGTATCCTCTTATGTGAAGCAAGACTGGGGGTTAAAAATATTCCTGTCTCTCAAAACAGACACTATGAAGTATGTAAATAGTAATGGAGTGTTCTGCACTGAAGAGGTGAAAACTTCCAGTGAAAGAAAAATAGTTAATTTGAGTTTTCTCACCAAGACATGCATGTGTCTGTGTGTGTACATGTACATAAAGACAGCCACATGAGTTCATGAAGCATTGTGCAAACACATGCTTTGAGCTTTGTAGTATTTTTAAAATTTAAAGGTGAAACAGGTAAGGTGGCACTACTTTCCTCTTGTGAAACATCCTCAAATGTTTCATTTCAGATGAAACATCTTTTGGACAGGACCATTTATGTCACTGGAGCTACAGTAAGTACCGCTAGGCAGTAACTGGTATCATTTCTTACGGTATCATATCTTACGAGGAGCGGCTGAGGGAGCTGGAGTAGTTTAATCTGGAGAAAAGGAGGCTGAGGGGAGACCTTATCACTCTCTACAACTACCTGAAAGGAGGTTGTAGCAAGGTAGGGTCAGTCTCTTCTCTCTAGTAACAAGTGATATAACAAGAGGAAATGTTGTGTCAGGGGAGGAATATATTGGAAAAATTTCTTTATGGAAAGGTTTGTCAGGCACGGGAACAGGCTGCCCAGGGAAGTGGTTGACTCACCATCCCTGGAGGTATTTAAAAGATGTGTAGATGTGGTGCTTAGCACTGCACTCGGTAGAGTTAGGTTAATGGTTGGACTCAATGATCTTAAAGGTCTTTTCCAACCAAAACGATTCTGTAATTCTATGATTCTATGATTTACTGCAAAAAAAATCTCCCTATGCAGCACTCCAGAAGCCAGAAGAACAAATGTATAATGAATATTTCAGTACTTAGCACTCACAAAGAAAGGAAAATCCAGCAGCGTTACATCCCAACCACATTAGGACAATCACTGCACAGAAGCAGAGTTTGAATGAACAGTTTCCAACTAATTAGAATCTAACAACCATAGCAATGTTTCCAGCTCTGCATGCTTCACTAACGTTTCATTTTTTTCCATTAACATTCTTTTCATATAATATTTTAGCAATATTTGTGTCTCTTGGCAATTGCTGATGCCCAGACTCAGTTCAGCTTCCTCAAGTCTTTATTCCACGATAATTCCCTCGGGCACCTGAGTCAACCTTTCAGAGATCACATTCCTCCAAACTCAGGCCTGTCACAGCAGTTTTGAGGTATTTAACCAGGGCAGTAGGGTCTATTGGGCAGAGTGGGATAGAGTAACACCAGACTCCTCCCAGTGATGCCTGTAATCCCCTTTTCTCCAACTGGCCTCTGAAAACAGCCCTGACCCTGCTCCACCTCCCAGCAGCAGTTGCCTGCTGGGGAAGGGTGGGTGGAAGGAGGTGCTCTCCCTCAGTCAGCCCACGGCAGGACAAGTCTTCAGGCACAGCAGAAGCCAAGCGGTTTCTCAGACCCCCATGCACTCTGCTCTTACAGCTGCCTTGAGTGAGAGCCAAGACCAAATCTGACCCATGGCAACAGGAGGAGACTCCTCCAGGTTCTTCTGCCTTCAGCTGCCCAAAGGCTGGGCAGAGTTTTCAAGAGCATCACAGTATTTGCTTGTTTTCCCAAAGCTCCTTCTTCAAAAGTCTCACAATTGCATGAAAACTCATTCTTTCATTTAAAACAAACAGTTTTGGGCCTTCACAGAAGCCCAGACATGAAAACCTTGCATGCACATGAGGAACCAGCCAGGTTTGAAGATCTTCAAGTCTATTGCCATTCCTGCTTCCTACCAAGAAAATCAGCTGCACTCAACTGTAGCAAGTATTAGTATCATCTAAACATTTTCCTCCACATTTTGATTCTGTAATGGTGAATGACACTGTAGAGTATAAACATATAAATATTTTGCACTTTAAGTGTAGCATCCTGAATACATACAGTATATTGAAATCCCTATGCTTTCACTTAAGAGTTTGTAAACTTACAAACTTGTCTAAATTTCTAAGAGTGATGCCTTTCTCAAGAAAAACTAAGCAGGCAATAATAAATAAAGCTAGTTGAAGATGATGGGCTTTTTTTCCCCTTAATTATGGAAATCACACTTGATTTCAAGTCTAGGGGTGGTAGATCAAATACCGGCCTTTGCACAGAGGCGCAGCTTCCCAAGGCCCCTGGGGAAGTTGGTGATCCAAAGCAGAAAAGGAGCTTTGACACAAGCAGGGGTTGTTAGTATTGAGCTAAATTAATGTATGGTTCACTATCAACAGAACTTATATGCTAATCAGATTAGAGGAGCTAACTGAAGGACATTCAGTCGTACACCTATGGTCTGGGGAACACAAATATTAGATCCATTTCACTTCCAATGACTAAGAAATTTTGCTTTGCAGGGAAAACCTCTAGGTCCTTGCATCAGACCAAGCAGACAAGCTGAAATAGTTGAATCTCTGAAATGTGTGCAAAATTAAATTGGAACAGACGAGGATGTTACCATAAAAACCAGTAAAGTCTTCATTTATTTACAGCAATTGTAAATGGAGCATCGAGATTTCTGAGGCAGCAGAGAAGAACAAGGGCCCATTTACTCCACTCAGCTTTGTTAAAGTAGAGATGATAGCTTTCTGGGCTGCTATTTAAACTCTCAGAAAAATGTGTGTAGCTAGCAGAAAATGAAGCCAGAACAAAATTCCAAAATTGATTTCAGCACCCCAGAGTGATCAGGTTAAAGGCTATCTTCTGTTACAAACTTCCACCTCTTTCACCATGAGTTTTATGCTTGTTTTTTTCTGATTTTGTCCTCCTTTTTAAGAGACTGCTTTGGTATCCCCAGCATCTTCACTCTCAGAGGCATAATAGAGAAAACATCTTACTGAAAAACTATACAGGGTTGATTACCTTTATTGTCGTAACAAGTCCACAGGAACTGGGGTTGTTTATGAGAACTGAATGTAGATTTCATCTTGCATCTTCCACACCTGTGGACCTAGTATTTTAAGGGGAAAAAAAACCAAAAACCACGCTTCTGATACTAGATCCTCAGATTTTAGGAAATTTTAGGCACTTGGAGAACACATGACTTCAATTTTTTTAATCTGTATAACAGCATCTTACTGCCACCTAGTGAGCAATGTAAAAGTGACTAACACATCAGGGCACATGAGTATTTCTGGTCAAAAGCCGGTGTTGTCTTTCACAACTCCATATAGAAGAGAAAGGCAAAATTAGATATGGAACAGTGCTAGAAAACAGATAATACAAAAAGCTTTTCAAGAGAAGAGTGAAGAGCGGCAGGCAGGCATAAGGAGAGGAGCTGGGAATTTTTTAAGACCACGTTATCACAGTATCATGGGAATGCAGGCTCCTCTCTTCCACAGATCTTGATGTGATCACTCATGCTTCAGGCAGTAGGGTCTACTTTTTTGACAACAGCTAAACATTTCATATTCCTTCACTTAGCCTGAATGCACACCCATAAGCGTGAGCAAGGCTCTAGTGACAACCCACAGAAGAAACATACCCAGGTGTCAACAGCCACCAGCAACATCTGTCTCCGTTCTGGCCTGAGGGGATGTGAAAATGGGTTGCCACAGGGCTTCTTTCTATCCATGAGGCTGCAGTGCAGGTGCCTGCAAGGACAGGACACAGCTTTGCTTTTTGTCTGAGCTGAGGTGACAAATTTTCCACCTTTTCCCAAAGGCTGACTGAGACTCAAGACTTAGACCAGAGTGCACTGGTCTCAGTTCAGACCCAAGAAGGCAAAACCAAGACGCCGAGAGCAGGAGTCTGGGAACCCCTGTGAATGACAGTGACAGAGGCCACTACACTTGACCCAGTGGGGTTACTGCTCTGTGGGTGTAGGTCTCTCTTGGTCGGCAACACTAGACAAAGCTAGCTAGGTTATTTTGGCTAGCAAGCTCCTAGCTGTGATGGTCTCAGGGCATGTCAGCAGCACGCTGCCAAGGGCAGGTCCAGAATTGCGGCGATGGTTTCCTGGTGCAGTATCTCAACTATCCTTCATTGTCCACTGACTTGTCGAGGACAGCATGCATCTAACAAGTGTTGTCCAGTGTTGGCTTTCTCTGCCATCACTTGTCAGTGCAACTGTCCAAAAATTGTGCTAATGCTCAGAGACTTATGGGCACTTTCTTTAAATATATGCTTCTTAAAGAAAGAAAAAATGGGATAAATGGGATAGAACATAAACACACTTATAACCCACACCCCAGGTGACAGCCAAGGAAAACTGACAGGGCCCTGCAAGGACTACATTATTTATTAGGTCAGTATTGGTTTATATTCACAAACTGGTAGATTTTGTCACCACGTAGAGGCAGAAGAAAGCTCGGAACAGGTGGTGCTTTAGGAACTGTACTCCCCCACCACTCCGTGACTAGCAGTATTGATTGTCCTTTTTTGCCATGCTCAGTCACACACATTAATAACACGCTCGGTCCCGCTCCTATCACACAGGCCCTGCAGGGTTTCTGACACTGATGCTGCAAGGAGCAGAGCCAGCTGAAGGCGAAAGAAATGAAGCAGAACTTTTCTATGGCAGGTGTGCTGGCAGAGGAAGAACATAAATTCATTTCCAAACTCTAGCGTATTCCCCAAAGGTAGGTTACAGAAATAAATACATCTATGATACTTCTACACTGCCAAGTCACAGATTTTAAGAAGTTCATGTTTATAGTTACTCAGCCATGCTGCTTCAGCCAGCTGACAATATTAGCAGGAGTCAGGAGTCACAATGAAATTCCCACCAAAGCAAATGGCAGCACCCAGCACTTCTCAGCCTGATACACTTTTTCTTTGAGGACCCTTTGCAGTCAGCACACACATAGCCAACCCCACCAGTCTATCCTTACCAAAAGGCAAAAAGGAGAAGACTTCTCTAATTGGTAATCTTAATTATGGTCATTCTGATCCAATACCACTTACAAAACAGATGTTTTCTACCCTCCTTTCTCCAGCAAAGTTTTCTACACTATAGATTTTCTGTCATGCACGACAAGCAATGCATTACGTTTGCGAAAGTGTCCCTGTAAACCATGAGGAGGATAAAGCCAACTGCTAGTTTTACCAGCACAATATTGAACATCTGCTCCATCTGTTCTGGGAAATGGAACAGGCATCTTGCTACAGTATACTATGCTAATTTTTCCACGGTATTTTAGTATTAGGTCATTTGAATGATAGTGAGGTATTTTATTATTACAAGCAAGAACAGACAGAACCTCCATAACCATTTCTAAACTGCTTTAGTAGCCTAAATCACTCCCTGCTTCCGCAACTTTAGTGCCACTGTGGCAACGACACCCTGCTACAATCAAGCCCTTTGTCAAAACTGAACCATCCTTGCGGGCCTGGATATGGCATCGCATGCAGGAACACAGCCTGGAATGCAGTGGAAGAAAGGAAGGATTTAGGAGCTTTCCATTTGCACATGGAAAACCCTACCAACCTCAGAGAAGCTGTACAACTGGATGAAAGTAGCACAGTGTTTCTCTTATTACATATTAAAAACATCAATCAATTTCATCAATTTAAACACAAAAATCAGCATTCAGTTCAAGAATTTCATCACTGGGCAAAGAAAGAAAGCTGCCCATGTTCTCCGTTTGAACACTGAAGAGTGATACATGTTTGGATTTCATCTTGGATTTCATTTACGAAATTTTTCATTTTTTAATCACTTCCAGAAGTCTTGAAAGCATAGCAGCAGCCAGAAAGTCTTTCTTATTGCTCTTTTGACCTTTGTTCTATGTCTATCACGTATGAACCTCAACTGAGTGCTATTTAACCAGCATTCTATCCTGCAGGTAAAACCCATTTTTGTCCTTCAGCATTTTCTCCACTCATAAGAGGCCTGGTTCTGTTCTCTTTTTAACTGCATTGATTTCACTGGTTTTCTCTCTCATTTACAGGTATTTGGGAATAAGGGATGTTAACATTATGCAAAGTGCATACCTCTCAAAATTTACTATATAACTGCTTTTCAAATCACTGCCATTTCCTACGACTCAAAACGCCAGCAAAAAGGGCAGAGTAGGGAAAACCAAAAATAACTTTTTCCGTGAACTCACAGAGGCTATGGCTGTCACTTTCCTTTGCAAGCAGTGAGATTGAAGACAGTTTGATATTAAATTCAGTACTACTAGAGCTGGATCATGTAAGACAGTAATCTATCAACACATTTTAGCCAGCTTAAATGTAAGGCACAGCTGAATCTGAAATCAGTGGGGGTACAAAAATTGTGAAAGTGCTTTTTTTTCACCAGAGCCAGAGCACTTAGCATGAGCAAATGTTCAGTCTCCCTTTAATGACATGCCCTTGATGGGGGGAGGGGGGGAAAGTCAAACTTAAACAGCAGCACTGAAAAGAAGATCAGATTTTATCCAGCTTCCAACATTTCAGGAGGTATAATCAAAGACTGGTCACCATCAACTCACTGTGAAAAAACAGGACAAGAGGATCACATGTGCCATCAAGCCCATTTCCCCTGTAGGCAGACATTAAATACAATTTTTTATCATTTCACACATGCTGATCGAGCCTGATAGCTATGCAGGTATTTTGCTTCTGAAGCTGTCAGAGGGCTGTTCCAGAGCCTTACCCTTCTGACCCTTGGTAATCTTCAGTCCCTTCAGGTGGGTAAATATGCCCCATGTAACACTATTTCTGTGACAGTATCAGTATGAATGGCATTTTACAAGCATGATTCTAACTTGTACAACCTAGACTGGAACTTCAAGGCAAACATGACGAAAGATGGGAGAGGGGCTCCTTCTGGAGAGGAGTCAGAGCTTCAGGAGAAAGGAACACTAAAATCACAGGCTAAAAAGTGCGAGCGTGCCTGTAAGGTCTTGTTTCTTCCACGTCTGTGAATTTAATTTTGTAAAATGTATTTTTAAAGGGTGGATTCTGTTAAAGGAAACAAGAAAAATAGTAGAACTTGTTCAAGACGCAACATATAATGATAGGTGCCTTGCTAATCCCTTTCTTCTTTTACAGAGCCTGTGTTTTCTGAAAATGGCCCTCAGCATTTTCTCTTGGCTCTGCTCTTTACATGTCTGTTCTGTATTAATTTTAAACGAGATAAATTTGCTGTCCATTCTGGCCTGGGTACCACACCATCCTGAAGGTACCTCTATCACAAATACCTGCAGAGAGAGGGTGCAATGTGATGTTCCTCTGCTACCATCCTGACATTGCCAGCCTGCAGTAACGTTTTTACTGAACCACCAGTTTTCCCAGGGGATGGCATCCAGTGCTCCAAGCGCAAAAGGTCAGTGGCATTCCCATTTTTGGTAAGGGAAAGCTCCAGCTCTCTCACATCCTAATTTTTAAGGATCTCGGTGAAATTGTAACTGATACACTGGACAGACAACTTGAACCGTCCCAGTCAATAGGTATGCCTAGCATAACTTGGTTCAATCAGACACTTTGCTGCAAAGCCTCACCTACTGCTTCTCACAGCCCACTTACTGCCTTCAAAATCTTATTAAATGTGCTGCTGAGTTACCTTTTCACTATGCCCAAGTGAGACAAATACGTAACTATTTTGTGATATGAACCACAACCTACTCAGCAGTGACCAAAACGACCTCTCAGGAGGCAAACTTGAACCAAGACACCTGGGCTGGGAAGATGATCAGGGGCTGGAGCACCTCTCCTATGAAGGCAGGCTGAGGGAGTTGGGGTTGTTCAGCCTGGAGAAGGCTCTGGGAAGACCTCATAGCAGCCTTCCAGTACCTGCAGGGGGGTGAAAGAGGAAGATGGGGACAGACTTTTTAGGAGGCCCTGCTGAGATAGACAAGGGATAATGGTTTTAAAACAAAAGATAGCAGATTCAGACGAGATATAAGGAAGACATTTTCCACTGAGGGTGGTGAGGTACTGGCACAGGTTGCCCAGAGAGGTGGTAGATGCCCTCATCCCTGGTAACACTCAAGGACGGGGCTCTGAGCAACCTGGTCTGATTGAAGCTGCCCCTGCTCACTGCAGGGATGTCGGACTAGGTGGCCTTTGAAGGCCCTTTCCACCCCGAAGCATTCCGTGAGCCTCCTGTACCAGCACAGCTCCCTCCCGCAGGCAACCCGGGGCCGCTCCCCGCCCGGCTGCGTGAGGGG
>VZRW01007039.1:304046-335894 GCA_013398125.1 Aegotheles bennettii | reverse complement strand
AGGAACGGCCCGGCCCCGGGCTGCGGCGGCAGGAGCCGAGCGGCCGCCTGTGGGAAGGCCGCCAGCGGCCGCAGGGCTCGGTTTGCCGCTTGCTGCCCGGCCGGCGCTCCGAGATTTCCCCGCCCCGGCCTTCCCGGCGCAGCTCGGGGGCACCCGCTGGAGCGGGCAGCGGCGCTGCCCAGGCCCCGTGTCTGCAGAGAGGAGAGGGGCACATAACAATGACCTTTGCTCGGGGAATCTATAGCTGTACATCCTTTGCCTCTACGAGCCAGGGCACAATCTCCCTTCTAAACATTTCCAAGCGGATACTACAAAAGAAGAGGAAAGCCAGTCAGGATATGTGTCAGCAGTACTGTTTGCTTTCCCTCCCGTTGTAATGTCATTACTACAGCATTTTAGGCAAGTCTTTTTAAACCAAAAATCCCACCTTTGTTTAAACATGGGTCAAGGTACAACAGATTTCATTTAATTTCTTTTCCTTCTCCCCAGTAATCTGAAGGTCAATTGAGGAGAACATTTTGCTGCAAAGAGATTAGATTAGGGGTGCCACTGTTTTGTAAAGAACAATATTTGAAATGTTGTGGACCACTCAAAATAACTTGAAGGTTAATTCCTGCTCTCACTCAAAAGCAGTCCTGTACCTGCAAAGACTCCATAAAAAAAAGTCTGGAGCTTGAAATCTTGTCAGAAAAAGATCTGCAGAAGCCTTGAGAGGAAGAAGAGCATATATTTTTAAAAATTCAAACTGAAATTATCGGTCATGCCTACGGAGTCTCAGTACTTGTGTCACCGTGTCCCTTGTGAGCTCCATGAAGTGAAACCACCACAGACTGCCTTCCCACTCAGGGCTGTGGCCTGTCTGACGATTTGGGGTGTTCGTTGCAGTCCTTGTTGTGGATCCTCACTAACTATAGTCTACAGCCTTGGGTTGTCCTAAGAGAAGGAGAGACAAGCAGCACAGTCCCCATCCAGGTAGTCATGAGGATTCTCTGTATTCCCCTCAGCAGCATTTCTGCAGTTTCCTGAGGCTGTAGGTCAGTGTCCTTGACATCACAAGTGTGTTCAGGTCACCCTGTGTCTCCAGCATACCCTACCCTTTGTCACTGAATTCACACTACTGTGAAAACAGTACCTGGCAGAATCATTTTAAATTGAAGGCTAATCCCTTTAGATAGGAATAGTAAATACATCTCGTGCATTTTAATTGGATATTTTTTAAAACACAACTACCTTCAATCTACAGTTCACGTAGGAGTTGTAATTTAATAAATACACACTGGTTTTAGGCATTTGTCTCAAAACATGTGGTAGCATGTTTGTTGGGGGTTTTTTGTGGACTTGAATTCCAAGTAGTTTTTTATGGCTAAAAAGTAACAGTATGAATTTGAACCATCTTGTGCTTCTGATTTATAACAGCTATTCGTAACAAAATACTTAAGGTCCCTGAAGTCCTAAACAGCTTCTCCTTCAGTCTAGCAGGTGTTCTGCCATGAGCTGGTAGTGCACACGTGGCTTGTTCAGTATGCCCAGATAAGGGTTGTATGGCCTTCATTATCAGCAATTCAAATTATTTACTTTCTGTGTGTACTGAAGCCTACATTTCTTCATCATCCTGTAACCTCTGCCAGCTGTGAACTTTCTGAAGTGGTCAGAAAGTTTCGTTTTGTAACTGTGTGCAGTAGGTTGTTTTTGAAGCAAGAGGAAGAACAGCTGTCCTTGCACACCAGCTAGCTGATGAACAGCTTTGTTCGAATGTGTGCATCCTGTTCTGACTTTTAATTGAACATTCTTCATATTTCAGTCTCCAAGCCAGCACCTTACTGGGAAGGAACAGCAGTCATTAACGGAGAGTTTAAGGAGCTGAAACTAACAGATTACAAAGGAAAATACCTTGTCTTCTTCTTCTACCCTCTGGACTTGTAAGTATGACCACTGTAGACATAGCAAGACTGAGTGTAGCTACACTAGACTCGTAATTCATGATTTTTTCTCTTTTTTTGAGGTCTTATTTGTTTGTTTGGTAAGTGTTTGGGTTAGAAGGGAGTGACAGAAGAAAACAGATTCTTCACATTTGTGTTTTCATCATACATTGGTAAAGCTGTAATACAGTCTTTGTCCTAATAAGAGTCTCCGCTGATTTGTGTCTCCACACAGAAAGATAACTTTCAGTCTGTAGCAACCTTTACAGAACACCTGATGCTGTAAGTCACTGCTGCAAGCAGAAGACAGCATCCTATCTGTATTTTCCAGAGTGTATGTAGGACATTAGGAGATGGTGTTTTCCCTTGACAAAGGAAAGTTCTTCCCATAACATCCTAAGAACATCTAACATTACCCTCCTTTCCTTAGAATGCAGTAATTTCACTGGTTGAGTGAAAACACCTCAGCTTTCTACCAGATAATCCCATTCTTTTCAACAAAATGAAGAAAAAAGAACAGAGTTGCATAACTAACTTAACATTATAAAGGAAATAAAGTGGCTCTTGGCCACTCAGCTTTGAGGCCCTAGAAATTGTGATCTTTATCACTTTGTTTCTTCTGTCATGGAAAAAGTTCAGGTCAAAATAGTTAAAATTTGCAGACGTGCACAGTAACAAGAAATTACAGTATGTTCCTCTGAAAAACCTTGGCATACCGTGCTTAAATCGAGCCACTTAATATTCATAAAGTCTAAAAGAAAGTAACTGTAAAAACACTTGTGTCCAGATGGTGAGCTAAATACAGGTTTATAATCTTCAGTAATAACTGATTGTAACCAAGCTAGAGTCTGAGCCTGGAAGATTTGTCAGGCAGCATTTTGGTTAAATACTTGAAGAAGCAATAAAAATAAGTAAGGCTGAGATCATTTATGATAAATCCACCATTTTAAGTTGAACAGAATTTACTGGCTGTCTCATGAAATTTTGACTGATCTTGTTTTAAATTATCTAGCACATTTGTATGCCCAACGGAGATCATTGCCTTCAGTGACCGAATTGAAGAATTCAAAGCAATAAATACTGAAGTTGTAGCATGTTCTGTGGACTCAAAGTTCACTCACTTAGCATGGTATGTATCTTATCCTCGTCTTTTACTAAAAATTATTCATGGATCCATCCTAGCTGAAGAACTGTATCCCCAGGTCCGTAGCCTATGTAGGTGTATCATCATGTGCAAAAGCATGATACTATCAATACAAATGTTTAAAATATTTTTCAGTGTTAAAAAATTTTAACCCTAGTGTGTGAAAGTACCTTTATCTTCGAAGCTTGTTTAATATGTACTGCTTGAAATAATGTCATGTCTCAGTCCAAAAAAATATTTCAAATACAAAAGAAAAAAAGAGATAAGAATGCAAGTACCTAAACATTACAGTGTTCCAGTTCATGAGCTCATTGGTATAAAGTGACTGTGACTGATAAGAAAGAGGTCACTATTAATAGATGTAGCCAAAAACTGCAAAAGATCTACTGGACAGTTTGCTGGAACCATAAATAGTATTCATCTCCCTTGTATGAAGAATAAGAAAAATGTCACTTGCACTAAATCCTTGTGTCTGTACTGTTCTGGTTTGTGACTTTTAACTGGTTTGTGTAGGGAATATAAACATGAGATATATCTGTATCTGATTTCTTTCAAAGGATAAATACTCCTCGAAAACAAGGAGGTCTCGGACCTATGAAGATCCCACTTCTTTCAGATTTGACGCACCAAATTTCAAAGGATTATGGAGTATATCTGGAAGATCAAGGGCATACACTTAGGTATTTCACTTGTTTACAGTTTGGGTCCATTCTGCTGGGGTAGTACTTACTACTTGATATCTAAAGAAGTATTTGAAATTTTTCTTCGAGAGCAGTTTTTACTTGGAGGTTCACACTGACAGACAAAACAAATACTGAAGAATACAAGAAAATAGCCATACTGAGTCAGAACAGGGGTTGAGGTTAATATCCTGATTAACAGCAGTCATCGGCAGATACCTAGGGCAGGGCAAACATGCAGAATTCCCCAGAATTGCAGTTACTCAGAGACATCCCAAATCCAAGTGGAGTCAAGACTAAAGGTAATTAATGGCCTCAAGAGATACGTCTTTCATAAATTTGATCAGTTGCTTTTGGGATCCCTATAGCATCATAGCATCTGCAGCATCCCCTGGCAGGGCAAAGCTGAGTTTTACGTTACGCAAAGAACTATCCTTTTTTGGTTTCAACTTGCCATCAGCTCATGTCATTTGATAGCACAGGTAAAGAATAGTAGGTCAGTAGTGTTCTAAGGTGGCGGGTATTGTATGGTGTTTGCAGAGATCAGATTCTTCCCATCCAACAGACATAAAATAGTGTGTAAACACAACACTGTAATTAGTTCTGTTTACTAACACACCAAAAACAAATGTGTTCACAGAGGCCTTTTCATTATTGATGATAAGAGGATCCTTCGACAGATCACAATGAATGACCTTCCTGTTGGGAGATCAGTGGATGAAACACTTCGTTTAGTACAAGCATTCCAATACACAGACAAACACGGAGAAGGTGCTCTTTTAAATACTTTAATGTTGAAGGTTGTTTTGCTTAGCCTGAAAGCTGTATTTGTAGCTTTTCTGGAAGAAAGGTACTCAGTAGCATTAGAGACTAGCTTCAGGCAGTGAATGAAGTGGTTTGATTGCTCTGCTACACCATTCTGTGGTTCTGGTACCTCCATAGCTTGTTCCTAGTGGCTTAATTCACATTTTGCTTCACATCCATAAGAATGCAAAGCATAAAGCATTCCTTGGTCTGAATTAAGGCATCTGTCACAAGCATGAATCTGTACAGAATATGAGGCCATGAAGAATCAGGCCTAATATTTCAGTACATTTTGGCACACTAAATTGAGACGGCAGGCCATCCTTGTCCTGTGTCATTCATTGAGGATCTGTGACAAGTAGTCGAGAGTGTTTCATGTCAAGATACATGGTGATACTGTGAGAGTTAGACCGCCATTACTTGTGTTTTCTTCACAAGAGCTGTGTGATCATCTTCCCCTGACACAGAAGCTTTCACTGGCTTCAGATCATGACTTTGTCTCAAGAATTTCACATTTCTTTAACTCGTGTGTTTAAATACACACGTTCATTTATTTAAAGACTTGTTTCAATATCAATGCACGTGCTCAGCAGCTTAACTTCCATTTCAATTCAAGTTCACCTGGCATTTTAAAGTACCTTCATCCGAAGGTTATGCTTTGCTGTACAGATTTAAGAAGATAAATGCTGATAGTTAGGCTACACACATTTGGCTAAGGAAATTTAGACTCTTATTTAGTTACAAAGCTGCTTTACAGAATATTGATCGGCAGTGTGTTTCCAGAGTACCACATTTTTTCCAGCCATCTGTGGCATCTTACCGACTTCTGCACAAATGCCAAGGGGAGCCTCCCTAGGTGCCTTATTGGATTCTTTGCACACAATAGGAAGAAAAGTTCTCCACAATTCTTAATTACATTTGTGGCATTTTGTCTGACAGCATGCCTTAAAGCAGCGCAATATGGGATAATTCATTGGGCTAGAAGCCTCAGATGGAGAGCTCTGAGCAGTTAAGAGCTTCACTGCAGAACGTGTAACTGTACAGGTGGTCACAGGGTTCTCAGCCACAGTGCATGCTAACCGCATGCTCTGATCTCTTTGCTCCTGAGCAAGCTTCAAATAAAATTACTCTATTCCTGTGGAATCTTTGAACTGATCTCTTTGCTAAAACATTTCCCTTAGCATTGGTTTTAAAGAGTGAAAGATAGGTCTCTGTGTAGTCACCTGAATTTTATCATGAAACTTTTGTTTCTGCTAGAATAGGTGTTCATTCTCAGATACTGCTTTGCTGGTACTTTATCTAGAAGGGCACAAGAATTATTAACCTAAGGCATAGACATCCATCCTTATACAGTTTCCCATTAACAGAAACGGTAGGTGGCATCAGGTAAAAAATGTTGTGAGACCATCCGTGTATAAAGAAAACTGTGTATTTAGTAGTAGCAGATATTTACATGTGACACTTCTGTGCTGTTTTACTTCAAGTTCAGAAAGAGAATATTAAGTAAGCGTGCGTAAAAATACTTTTACCAACTTGGTCCTTTTTTTTTTCCAGTTTGCCCTGCTGGTTGGAAACCTGGCAGTGAAACAGTAAGTCACCGTTTATGTTTAACACAAGTACTACTAGAAAACACTCACTTTATCATTTCCACTAAAGCCAAATCCAAAATCTTTGTAAATTTCAATGAGATGATGTGAGTAAACTCACATTATTATAGTTACAGCTTTTGAATTACTGCTGATTTCATTAGGAGCTCATTTCCCTCACACTGAACATATTCTAATTGTTTCAAATTCCCTGTGTATGAACAAAGCTCTCTGGAGCAGCAATGAGTTCGTGAGCAAGAGCTTTTTTTCCTGCTAACACCCAATGAGAGGAAGTTGGAAACTCTGAATCTGTCCTATCTTCTGGGCTATTTGTCCATATAAATTCTTGGCTCTGTCAAGTCTTACTGTGAATCCTCGGCACTACCCAAAAAACCCAAAGATACAAGTGTCCAGGCTGCTGAGGTATCTACAGAGCCAGTGTGCCACTATCAGAGCTCCAGCAGGGAGCACTACTTTGCTGCACAATAGCTCTTCCTCCTTTGTTACCACTCTGCCTACATGTGATTACAAGCAAAAGAGCTAGGGTTTAGATAAACACCCATTGAACTTGTTTGTGTTCTCTGGGCTTGGATCAAGCCTTAGCAGAATAATGAAACTTTCACTAGAGGTCTGAGCTGCCTAGTTCAGATGAGATCACTGTCATTTATTTGAGCATGTGGCTTTCTTCTGAAACATCTCGTGATGACAGAGCTTTGTTCTTTAAGAGCTGTCTCAACAAAAAAGCAGGTCTCAGCAGCCTCTAAGCTGTAAAAACAGTGTAATGTTAAACCATGTTTCTTCGCTGGATATGAAAACTTCCCAGAATTACTTGAGGCTAGGAGTCACCTCTTGCAAGCTCGGAGAGTGCCTTAGGAGGTGAAGCTGGATATCAAGACTAAAACAAAATAGGGCTGGCTAGCCTAACAGATGTATTTTGGCACTTAGAAGTTCTGCCCTCCATAACCATGGATTATCTAAATAACACAACATTAACCTTATCTTGAAGATATAGCCATTGCCTTCTAAATGTGTTTGGTTTAATTAGATCAAACCAGAGGAAGCCATGAGAGTGTGGTGGCCAAGGGAAGAACTGTAAGTAAATTCTAAGACTCTTGATTACAGACATTAATTTATTAAAATAGCTTGCTTTTGGGGCAAGCAGCATGGATGTGTGTGCTTCCAACTGTTAAAATTCTTCCTTTGGTAGGCTGCACTCTCTCTTCCCTCAGTCAGTTAAATCTTTCTGCTACTTGCTGTTAGGTATATTCAGAGGTAAACAGTAATGTAGTATCAAGTCAACTCAAATTACTCTGCGGTGTTGCTTGTGGGTTGGCCTTAGCATCACATTACAAAATACAAAATACTGTGCTGTTCTGGTTTTATGGTTTGTTGCGTGTGCATGGCTTTTTTAGACTAACACTTCCATTTTCTTTCTTGCACAGATAATTCCAGATCCAGCTGGAAAACTGAAGTATTTTGATAAACTAAACTGAGGCTCCCTTGTGTTGAATTACATAGGTCACACTCAACTTGATTTTTGCCAATAAAATTTCATTAATTTTGTTAATTTCATGAGTTTGACTAATATGTAACTGCAGTAGACCATTAAAGGTCTTGTTGCTTAAACAGGAGTGTAACCTGTGTGAAGCACAGGTACCTCATTCGTTACCAGAGAATATTCTTGTGAAATACATGTTTTCCCTGGAAGTCTTGTTTAGGTGCTTGATTTTCCCAAAATTTACTTCTTTTAGCATCTCGGGCTTAGATTCATGACTTTTACTATTGATACATTACTTGATTTCTGCAAAAATCTTGCCAGCTTGGTCACGTTCTGAGCTCCAGCTAGAAAAGAGACACTTGGTTAAGGTACATTAGTCTGTAGTCAAGAGGCAATAGCAGCTAACCCAAAAGCAGAAAAAAGTTACAGTTGCTGAATTAAATTTCCAGTCCGTCCAAAGCTGGAGAACATTTTTAAACTACTGAGAACGTACCCTACGCTACACAAATCGGTACAACTGCACTGAAGAAAACACAGCTGTGGAAGTTCATGTGACTCAAGAACTGAACCAGGAATTTTTTCCATGCTTGTATTTGTAGTGTGTATGCTGATAAGATCAGCTCCGTTTCACGTGGTCTGAATTTTTTCCCTAGCCCTACACTGCTAATAGATGCCGTTACTGTCCTGGGCTGATCCCCTCATTGACCACGGCTCCTGGTTCTAAGGGGGTGATTGTAGTCTTTCCCAAGATTGGCACTGACATGTCCTCACCGGAAACTCTCGTGACTCATGTACGTGAATTTCTTCTTTCAAGGGAAAAGAACATCTCCACATAAGACATACTTCATACTTGTGTGCACCGGAGAACCCTTTCATAAGAATGTCTTTTCTTGCTGCTTCCCACCTCTCCTTCTTTTTAACATGGTGTTCTACAGCCCGTGCAACTGGGAACCTGCACCTGAAGTCAGTGTGAGCCCTTCACCATGGTCATCTTTGGTAAGGCCACTGAGAAGGCCTCCTCCCTGCTCCAGTCCAGCACAGCTATCTTCCTGCTCTCGAGACCTTGCTTCCCCTTCCCTCACCAGACCATCCGATTCCCTTTGCTATGCACAGGCACCTCAGTACAGTTCTGCAGAACTAGACTAGCAGTTGCGTTCTCACTGTAAAGTTGCCTGATTTTGTAGACTTCTGTAAGTATTAAGCAGCTCTCAGAATTACTCACTGCACACAGCGGAAGCAGCTGCTTGACTTTTGCTTCAGCTCTGGTACAAATAACACCTAAATGCATGTCTGGGGCAGAGGAAACCATGGCCAGAGCTCGCAGAACTCCACCAAGCCCCAGCCCCACCGTCCCTGCGAGGCCTGGAGAAAGGAGAAGCTCATCCTCCCATCCAGAGGGTAACAAGGGCACAGTGAGCGGGACCAACACCAAGCACCGAGGGCTGGTAATGTGCTGCTCCAGCCCGTGTGATCTCAAAGACCAGAGGGCAGCATGTAGAGAGCTGGTTTCTCACATGACTAGGCTGTGAATTCTACTGGGGATTTTGTTTACAGCCTTATGGACCCTGAAACACAAAAAACATCAACACAAAGAATGTTCAAATAACCCCAAGCAACTGCAGTGTGACAAATGCAGGCACAGCTGTTAGGTGGATATTCATAAGCAGCCCAAGGCACAAACCACACCTAACACTCGTGCCTGCCTTAAGAACAGTGCTCGCGCCCCCCTCGCCAGCGGCTTTGCCTGTCTCGCCAGCCAGGTCACACTCATTCACCCCTAACAGCAAAAAAACCCTCTGTGGCACTAAGCCAGCAAACAGGACATTACAGACAGAGATGAGTTATCACCCACGCGCTGGACATGCTCCATCCAGCCCACGGCTCCTTGCCGAGCCGGGCAAGAAATACTTTTACCAACTTGGTCCACAGCAGCAAGAGCAACAAAAGCCGGTGTCGAAAGCTGTATGAACCCTGAGCAGAGAAATGGAATGGGACAGTGAGTGCTCACTGACTGAAGAACACTGAGGCCATCTGCATGCTTTGATCATTGCAGACAGGCCCACAGCACTGTAGCTGTGCCAGATTTGAAGGTCCCAGCCCCCTAAACACATGTGGTAAGGAATGGGCTAAGGAATTTTTCTTTTTTTTTAAAGCGGTTCAATAGGAATAAAAAGCCTCAGGGAAATAGTCCTTAAGCAAAGACCTGAGTCACTGTCAAGTTACGTATTTGAAATGAAAGATTATTTCTAGGGAAAGAGAGAATGGGGTTTTTACAGAGATCTGGATATGCTGGTAGGGAAGTTTAGGAAGGCAAAGATGGGGCAAAAAAATTCGTAAGTGCTGGTGTTTGAGGGCAGAAGTGACAATTTGGGGGAGGAAGGGGGAAACAAAGGCAGATGCCCAGTTACACACTGCCCTCAGCAGGGAGGGAGAAACACTGGTGTCTGTGGGGTTGGGATCGTGAACTAAACCTTCACTCGGTGGCTCATGCCAGCAAGTGCCTGCCCAGTATGCTGTACACGACGACCCGGCTGCAGAGGAAACGTGCGTATCTGAAAAAGGGATACCAGAAGCTGTTACAGTAAGTTTGAGTAAGTAACTTTAATATTTCTTTCTTTAAAATACAGAAAAATAAAAGCCATTTAAAACTAAGTGCTTTTTCAGGCACCAAGCGCAGTCAGTCCCACAGAAATCTTTTATATCACCATTAACTACTGAGAGGGTCAGGAGAGGCAATCCAGCCACCACAGACCTCCTCCTCGCTGTATTCCAAGACACGATGGGCACAGAAACACTTACTTCCCACTACAGAGCCACAGCCAATTACACAGATAGGTTCATGATAAATAAAAAGATTATATACCAATACCTTTAGGCCTGAGTGGTAATGGTTAGTCATGTACAGCAGGGACGGGCTGGTCATTAAGGTGCAATATGAATGCAACATTGATCACTATGTTAAAATACTTTAATTCTGAATATGAGATCCAAGAACAAGTTTGTCTCACACACGAAGGGCATATGCGATGTGCACATGTAATACCCCCAAACAAAGATACATTTGGCCTATTATCAGACAGGGTGACAACCTGGAGGTACCTTCTCCAAGTAAAAAGTATGTGAGCTCATACATCTTTCTGTTTATTACTATATATATTTTATATCTTTTACATATGTATATATATATACACATATTCCATATGACTGTACATACATTTCTATAACGACTGTGATTGTGGTAGGTGATTAAGTTATCAAGAACTTTGAAAACACTAGTTCTTCTAAGCATCTTTGTTTGTGGAACTCATTTTCTTCGCTGTGTCCAGAGGTTTTGATGTCACACCTTGCTCCCTACTCTATTACCTCTTTATCTTCCCTCCAATCCCTTCCTGAAGGGTGAATTTAGACATTGTGATAAATTCATATTTAAATACAGCTGAAAAGGCAGTTGAGGAAGAGCTTGGTACCCTCTTAGCTTACAAACGTTATACAAAAGTGTCCCAGGTAGGACCACGTAGAGTCAATGATAAAAACCTCCAGACAGTCAGGTTATCAGTCTGGATTTGAAAGTATCAGAGGTCCAATTTTGTGCTTGTGACTGATCACCCTCACTGCTAAAAGCTGATGCCTCCCATCCACTCACCTTCCTAATTTCAGGATGTTGGGCTTTACCTGCCAGATACTCGGCAATTATTAGAACTTTCTCCACTACATCAGAAGCACTTCAGTATCAAGTACTTTCTTCCTGTTACTTATATGCCAGTTATGTCCACCATGGTGTCCCCTCTGTCCTTCACAGGTAAACCTGACAACCTTTAAAGCTGTGCAATGCTCGTATTTCACTACAGTCTACCAAGGAACCAAAGAAATATCTACCTGAGGAGGTTGTTCTCTAGATGTAGCACCCCTCAATGGGATAAAAATTCTCCCACCCTTCAGCAGCTGACTTGGGAGCTGCTGATTCTCTGGACCCCTAATTCCAGCATCAAACATAACCATTACCATTTGAGCAGCATTCTACCTTTTCTGCTACCAATCCCTAGCAAAACAAAACGTTCTGCTCTATAACGCCATTTCCCAGTCCCACCCGATCTCACCAATCAGATCTGTACTCCACAGGCAAAGAGAAATAATTCATTAAGAAACTTACAGTTACATTTTTAAAAAAAAAAAAAAATCAAAGAGGCTGGCAAGAACTGGCTGTACACAAAACAATGCCAGAAGAGATCATATGGCCACCTCATTTCATTGCAAAAACCAGTTTCGTCCCAAGGGAACATGAAACCATCCAAAACAGAAGCAGCAGAAACCTTGTAAAATCCCAGCTGATGGGAAACACCTGTCTTACACTGCACACACACTAGTAACTTCTGAGCTTATGCTGCTGCCCAGATGCATGTGTTCTTGTTGAAAAAAAAAAACCAAAACTAAACTTAATTTATACGAGACTGTAGGTCAAATGGCCTTGTCTGTGTGTATCTACTTACTGCAGACATTTTTCCAATAGAACTTCTATCCCTTATCAGGGAAACATAAACGAGAGCTACTAAAGGAAGGAAGGCAGATGGTGACAAGACAGCAAAGGTAGTAATGAGGCCTCTCAAAGCAAAGAGAAGCTATCTGATGCTTAAGATTGTTATTTTTTCAGCCTTTTTTCCTAGCATTGGTATGTAAAAGTAGATTTTAACAAATTCTAGTAGCAGAGAATAAAAAAATCCAAATATATGTAAATACATAAATAGCACTAATAAGGTAATTTTTCTTTGTTTTGTGTTTTTGTTTTGTGATGTTTGAGTTGTTTTTTTTTCAGTATTGCAAGCACCTGTCTGTTAGTACGCACCAGTGACAACTCCTTCCAAGACAGCATGCTGCTACACTGCTGATGCAGCACGCAGTGCCTCTCAGATTTCTTTCATGATTGCAGCAAAGTGTCGCTTCCCATCTAAATACAACATGGACTCTGAAATAAGGTGAAGAAAAGAGTAATTAGTAACTTAATATCAACACTGGGCAACAACACAGAACAGTTAGATTAAGAAGCAGTCCACACTGTCCAAGCATAAAATAAACGTGGTTTGCCATTAAATCCTGCTAAATTATTCAAATACCTGTTAGTTCACCTATTCACTTTTCCAACAGAAAGAAAGCCATCTTGTCTACAGAGTTGTGATGACAATGCATTAATTGGATACTTGCCTCCATACGTTTTGGGGACAACCCGTGGGACCTCATTTTCTGATATAAAGGTAAAATGGAAGATATTGGTTGTCTGGTGCTCCCTGGTATCTGCATCATAAACCTCACTGTGTACTCGAACCTGGATGTAGTTTTTTTCTGTGTAACAGACCTACACAGTTAAGATAAGAGTTATAGTTGGTAATTTATCACTAGCACTGAAAAACTGTAACAGACTTCATTCCACTGTTTAACAAGGAAAGCCACACACTCATAATGCGCTGTTCATTATCAGTGATTAACAGTGACAACAGCAAAGGTAAGTTTCTCTTTTTCAAAAAGAAATTAATTCCTACCTGTCCAGAAAGCAGTAGTAATGATCCAACCTCAACTGGCCTCTGAAACATGATGTCGTCAACAGATACAATAAAAGGTCTGGAACCCCTGAGCAAGAAGAAAAGAAATTTCGTCTCAAAAATAACGTGGGTGTTTGGAGAAATTGAAAATATTTCATTGCAGCATTTTAATGAAGGGTTACTAGAAAATAGATCTCTCTCAAACACAGGCCACGGGAAGTACTGAAGAATTATGTCATCACCCAAGACAAAAACAAATCTCTCACACACATAAAAATACACACTCTCTAGGGATACATTATTGCATCATTATTGTACCTCACCACTTATACCTGCTAGGCAACCCTCATGCCATCATTGCCTAGGCCTGTTTTCCAAGAGCAGACATAAAGCACTTCACTTTCTATCAGGCTATGCATGCTGCATTAAACTCATGCATGGATCTGTGCTGCATGATGACCTCAGTCACACCTCCGAAGCACAAGCAGCTACTAGAAGTTCAGAAACCATTTCTCTTGTGTACAGAACAAAAACATGTAATATTTATTTGCTAAAATATCTATTTTGTATGGTTAGAAAGAAAACGTATCTTCAAAAGTAAGTGACAATAGCATGGTAAGAAGAAAAAAAAAGGATGTATTTTCTATCTTAACATATAATGCTTAAAAAACCAAGCTCCAAGGAGCAAGATGAAAATCTCTGTAAATACAACAGATGCTTTAAGTAAAACAGTGCTGTGCACTACTAGTGTAAGATTCTACAAGACACCTGGGTCTTTTCTACTCAGATCATCATCAGGTTGTTTAGTTTGGCCTCCTGACCTATGTATATGTGCACAGAGCTCTGGATTATTTAAATATTTCAGCTTTACAACTCACCCATAGCTGCAAGCAGTTGCCCATGCCAGTTCAAATGCCTTTCTCATGAGAAAACCCCCGAAGATCCTATTGAAGATGTTCCGTTCCTGTACGTAGAAATAAAAATCAAATCTGCTATATTACATATACTCTTTTCAAAGCATTGTGTTGGAGTCTGCAGTTCGGTTCACAGTATTTAACAGAACTCCCAGCATCTGGAAGTATGAAAAGAACTACTGAAATATATATGTAAAAGTCCAAACGGGTGAGACAACTTTACTTAATAAAAGCTCATATGACTCATCTGACAACATAAGACAAAAACTCAAAATTGTGTCAGCAACCAGAAGCCCAGCTTAAACACTTGGCAAAGAAATCTCTTTACACAAAATGAATAGTCTGGTAAGAAAACAAGGTAATTAAAATATTCTATTTTGCAGTGGCAATCCATATAGATAATAGCAAAATGACAAAGGAAACTAAGATCTAAATACATTGCAAGGACTGCAGACCCAAAACAAGATAATGGACAAACAAAAAGTGACTAGTCTTACACGACAATTCATAAGTAACTGTTTCTGTAATTCATTAATATTTTTCAAAATACCTGAGGATGGCAAATCTGCAGGCCTTTTAGCTTTGCATCTTCCATCCACACGGAATTGGGTGGTAACTTACGGCTCCGGAAACTTACCGTCCTTTGGAAGAGAAAAAAAAACTTTATAGCCCACATTAGCAGAATTCAGCAAGTCAAAATTGCACAAATAGCAAATGCAACAAAACAAAACAACCCCCCCCCCAAAAAAAACAGAAACACTATCACCAAAAGCTGTTCCAACTGACCTTGAAGCCCTGTCTAATGTGATATTTCCATTTGTTACTGCAATAAGCCTACAATCCTGATCTCTCAAACACTTCCATTAATGTTCAAGGTTCTGTGAATGAACAAACTCAAGAAAGGTAATGAAAAAAAAGGTAAATCACAACCACAAATCACACACTTTGCCAGAAAAGCCTTACTCTGTTTTTTAAATCATAATATGAACTAAAATGAGCTAATAGAGTAATTCAACATCAAACATCCAGACAGAGGGTGTATAAAATACACCTTTTATGGGAAGGCATATCTCACTTTGGTAAACAGCTTTGAAAATAACAATTGTATATGTTAATAAGTTAAAGAAACTATTAATTATCCGCAAATACAACATTGCGTTAATATCATTAGGCATTGTTCTAGCACCATTGGCACTGGACAATTTCACACAAATCTCAAGTATAAGAGAAGTATCCCAACCCTAGTCTCCCTCAAATAACGCTGTCAGATTTAAAGCACATTGCAAAGTTAGGTGGTCAAAATATGGCTAATTCCTGCCCTCATAGGTGTTTTTTCTAGATATCGTGGCAGAAAACTCTTTTTCCTCAAGATTATTTGTAACAGCTTGCTCGGAAGCTCTCTGTGCTAACACTGTCACTTTCACCACAGCTAACACTCTTGAATGACAGTAGACTCTTGTCAAGAGGTGTAGATGCCATATTAAGTTTTGTACCTGTGTTTCAAATAAAACACCTCAGAGTTTAAACCGTGAAATGGGAAAACAAAATGTGTGCATTCATTCCAGACTACCCTCTTAGAAGCAACCTCTCAAAAGACACATTACTTTTCACTCTCATAAGATTTCAGTTCTCCTCCACCTCTCCCCTTCTTGCCTTGTGTCCAACGTATTAAGGAATATGTCATGAACAATGTTTCTTTCTTCTGCAGTAGGAGCCATTTTCAGTAAGGAGGCAGTGCTGAAATCAATCCTCTTCAGCTTGTTCACTAAACATAAAAAGAAAAAAAAATCATATTAGAGTTCAAATATAAAAAAACCCAAAAACATTTGGCTTGGCTCTGGAGATTTTAACCTGGAACCGCTCGTCTCTTCCCTTTTTTATTTTCCCCTCTGTAAATTACATGCTGTAACTTCACAATCCCACAGATTCAAATAGAAATTTGGCTTTTAGAATTAACTGCATCAAAGAAAAAATAAGGTATAAGTTCACTGTTACCTCACCAATGTGATGAAGACCTTTTACATATACACTATGGTACCCACCCACCTTACAGAAAACTTAAGTACTCCCCTCAAAGTACAGAAAAAACATATCAAAAAAGAAACCCTACGGAACAAACAATCTTCTTCAGGTTTTGCCAATGGTTCAAGAATGCAAATTTATGACAGAACTCATTACCATAGGCTACCATGATAGCAATTTCAGTTTAAAAGACCTCCTGTCCAGTTTATTCAGTCTTTAATGTTTCTCTAATTCTCTGCTTTAAAATCCCAGCTTGAAACAAAAGTTTCTTTCCAAAAGGAACACGGGCACCCAGACAGGTAAGGAGCTGTGATGCACCCACCAGACCCACCATGGGGGCAATCAACCAGCCAGTACATTAGGAAAGCCTGTGCTGCACTCAGATCTGAAGTGAAGCAAGCATCCTGGAAACAGAGAAGTCTCGGGGGGTGTGAGAGTATTTGGGAGTGCCCTTGCCTGCCAGTTTAGCAAAAGCATTTCCAATAACATGATAGCAGGTTTTTAAATTCTCTTACACTACTGACAGATAAAACAGAATGAAAATCTGATTTTAACCAAACCAGGAGCATTTCTAGGCAGCAGAACTTCTGAAGTTTACTTCCTTCCAGCTACTAAGTTGAGCCCGAGGCAGACATGCATACTACCAGGAAGCATGACATACATTCCCCTTGCTTGAAGATTTCCTCTTCCTCAGGGGTTTCAGGAACGAGAGGATTAACAAATGCTGGCCTGCAGACAGGAATTTTTTTCAGGTTACAAACATTGTAAGAATTTGCCCTGTGAATACATTATAACAGTATTCCACATTTGCTTACAAGTTACAAAATGAAAAGACAAACACTTCAGGTTATGTGGCAGCTGCCAAGACAATATCGTACTAGCTTTAACTCTGTAGAGGCAGTTAAGGGATCCAACCACTAATTGAGTAAGCTATGCATCTGTGCTGCTTAAAGAGCTAAAACTGTGCCCGAACTTATAGTGAAGATTATTCCAGCAGAAAGCTGCTTAGAAACTCAGCAAATGAAGATGTAATGATCTAGGATAGTCTAAAAGAGATACACAAACCCGAACAGTATCATTCCTCCTGGGATAGAAAGCGCACAGTGCCACAGCTAGCAAGTGTTCTTATAATCTGCACGGTCCCATGACAGCCTTATCAACAGCCAAAAGCTGTTTACCACACGTGCTACTTATCAAAGATGATGAGACGAGGCTGCCTTGAGTACAAACGTGTATGTTTATTTTACTGCACAACTAAGTTTACTCTAACTTAATTACATAACATTTCATTATTTCTTTCCACAGGCAAGGCAAATGCTTGTTTTCAAGAGCCGTTCTTCCCCAGAATTTCCAATTATTATTTTTCCAATTGTTATTTTTGCTGAACAGCTCACCTCTACCCCAAGCCTCCACTTGGGCTGGTGACAACAGGCAAACTGAGAAGACCGTCTAGCTTGGAACAAACTGCTCTTTCCTGGTTTGCTAAAGCTCTGGATTTTGGAGACACACCAGCTCATTCTCCTTCTCCTCAGCTCAGGACACATCTGTATCAGCTCTCCTGCCTGAGCCCCAAGCTGCTGAGATGCAAGTTTTATAGAGTCCTGAAGCCATGCAAGCATGTTTCTGCGGCACCATAACCAACCTAACATACCCTGTACCTCCCTGAAAGGTTTTTACCTCACATAGAATAAAAACCCTGCTTGTATGGACAGAATGCCTCCCAAACACAGCTGGCTTGTGGCCAGCTAGCTTGAAAAACAGCCGCTGAAGTTTTTATCTATCTGCACAAGTTCATGTAGGCTTGTCCTTAGTCAATCTGCAAGTACATAATTTTATCAAATTTGATGCAACTCTTTTGCAAAACAAGTCCTTAAAATGGGAACCATATATGTCAATGTGTGTATATATATATATTTAAATGTATAGTATGCTCATGGTTTCTAAAAATATCTCATAAATCTGAAGGAAACCAACCTAATAACTACTTACAATATTATCAGGACTAAGTAATTATGTCAAGCAAAACTCCTTCACTAAATATATCCCTCTTCTGTAAATATGGGCAATTATTTAAATACTTAGAAACAGAAAATTGTTTATTAGTTTTGCAGGCTATACAAGAAAGAAGTAAGAAATACAACCGTGTTTTTTCTAGTGCTGGAGTCATATAAACCAAAACTGAAACTGAGCAGCCTGTCAGTTTAATGACTAAGGAATTAATTATTGCACCAGTATCGGTTAGGGGTTGACCTGCCGGAAAGCAGCTCTGAGGAGAAAGACCTGAGAGTCCTGGTGGACAACAGGTTAACCATGAACCAGCAATGTGCCAAGGCGGCCAGTGGTATTCTGGGGTGCATTAAGAAAAATGTGTACAGCCTGTGAAGGGAGGTTAACTTCCCCCTCTACTCTGCCCTGGTGAGGCCACATTTGGAGTACTGTGTCCAGTTCTGGACTTTCCAGTTCAAGAAAGACAAGGAACTACTGGAGAGAGTCCATCAAAGGGCTACAAACATGATTTGGGGACTGGAGCATGTCTCTTATAAGGAAAGGCTGAGAGACCTGGGTCTGTTTAGCCTTGACAAGAGAAGACCGAGAGGGGATCTCATGAATACCTATAAATATCTAAAGGGTGGGTGTCAAGAGGATGGGGCCAGACTCTACTCAGTGGTGCTGAGTGACTGGACAAGAGGCAATGGGCATAAACTAGAACATAGGAAGTTCCAGCTAAATTTAGGAAAAAATCCTTTACTTTGAAGGTGACTGAAACTGGCTGCCCAGAGAGGTTGTGGAGTCTCCTCTGGAGACATTCAAACCCATCTGGATGCATTCCTGTGTGACCTGCTCTGGGTGAACCTGCTTCAGCAGGGAGTTGGACTAGATGATCTCCAGAGGTCCCTTACAACCCCTGCCATTCTGTGATTCTGTGTATTACAGAGAGTGAAATCAGAAACATAAGAATGTTAATTTCTGTGAGAACACTTACCAGTTCCATGTTACTTAACCGTTTTAGGCTCAGTTATTCTGATGACAGTTATCACGCACCTACCGGGGAATTAATGGCATTATTCACTCAAAGGCTGTTTAACCATTGAGACTCAACCTTTTCATCTTTTTAGGGCAAAAACGCAATTAATTCTAACAACTACTGTAGAATGCACTTGACTCATCCACTTCTATGTTCAGCAGGCCAGTCACTCAAACACAGGAAAAAAGGTCAGATCCCAAGACTAGCAGCAATTCTCGGTATCATCTGACTGCTGAAATGAATGCTCTAAAGCTTGCCCCAGGAAAGCAACACTTTCCAGCAGAAAACATGGACTACGTGATTTATTTATCACCCACTCTGTATGGTTTCCACACATACATAACAAGCTGCCATGTTTGTTATTTTTATGATAGCAGGAGTCCAAAGACTATTTTCATGTCCTACAAATTACCGCTTATTTTCTGGATCCCGGGCCACCATGACAAAAGTTGCATCTAGCACAGGGCTGTAATCACCATCGTGTAGCTAAGAAAGACAGGAAACAAATATATTTTAAGACTCTAAAATTGCAAGCATGCCTACCAAGCTGACATCAACTACGTGATCACACTGTTAATGCTGTTTACTTTAACCTTCTGTCTTCCCAACCAAGATCCCTCACAATTGGCCAACAAAGGAAATAACACAAACTAAAACTCTAGTTTTGATATTCTGCAATGTAAACAGTAAGCAGGGAATGCCTGTTAAGGACTAGTTTCAGCTGGAGGGTGGGAGGAAATCAACACAGGCACTGTAGAAGGACCCACTTAAGTCTTTAATCTGAGAAATGCCAAAAAAACAATTTGTTGTCAAAACCAAATTGCTGTTAATGCCAGCACCAGGAGGAGTTCAGACAACAAAGGTGTGACATTATCTTCTATGTCAGAGAACATTTACTTAAGGACACAAACTGAACAAAAAAATATTTATTTGTCTATCTGAATTACAGTCACCAATCCCACTTAGGTGTTTATAGTGTATCATCTTTGTTACTCTAAATAATTAAATTACTGAACTAATGTTTCAGTTAACTAATCAACTGACAGTAAATATTCAACAGAAACATTCAGGATTTTTTAACTGAATTATTAATATTCCTTCTGATTCCTGCTCAGCATAGTCTGGTTATACCCTTCAATTAGTTTATTTTATATTATTTAATATTTAATAACTTATTACAATAATTATGCTACACAGTAGATAAGGTGATCATAATAGATACAATTTAATATTGAATCTGAATACCAACATTAAAATTTATAGATCTATAAAATGCATAGATATAAGGAAAATAAAGTTTTTCAAAAGCAGGTAGAAACTTCTTTAAAAAAATGCAGAGCCCAGTCACTTATTTTTTTCTGTAGGAGTACTGTGTTCCAGTTTATTTACAAAATGCTGGTTAAGAAAAATGCATGTCTTGAAAGAAAGGTCAGCAACAGAGTATCTTGCTGCACCTAGACTACTGGAAGTCATCTTGGTCTTGAAACATGAGGGCCGTTTCAAGCCCTTCTAGAAAATGTAATTTAGACTGCTAATGGCATCATCCAGAATTCACCCTGAAGCACCTCATGACTGTCAAAGGATGGAGAGAAGTCACAGGAACCAACCTGTAGCATGTGCATCTTCACTTCCATTGAGGTCTTTCCAACCCAAGAAACATTGCCTGTGAATTTGATGTCACAGTCAGGATATATAATCTTCTTGCACAAATCTACAAGACAAACATTAGAGGTTATTGGAGACATCTAATCTTAGGAAGACTGGCTTCTCCAAGAGCTTTTGCAGTTCTGTAAGCGGCAACACACACAAAGACAGCCCAGAAGAGACAGCTGTTGTAAGGGACCACACTGCCAGCCTGTAGTTTCTGCCTTATCAGGCTTCTAAAGCCAGAACAGGAGGAGGAAGTAGGCATACAAGTGGCAGACGGACAGCAGACCCACAGAGGTGTTCTGCAGAACACGTGACACAAGCAAGGTCCAGCTCCACCAGAACAAACACTGTTCAATAATGAAGCTAAGAAACTCAAGTGCCAAAATAAAACCAAACACAGAAGTGCAGGAAGCATGAAAGTCATATTTTGAAGGGAAGGGAAAAATGAAATGCTGAAAAGCATCTACAAAACTCTCTTCCCTTCTCCATTCAACAAAAGTCACAGTATTCAGAGTTCAAAGCCAAAACAAGACGAAATGAACTAGATAGGAGAGGAAAGGAAGCATCCTCAGTAACAACCATGGGAAGGCTGCTGGAAGAGTTAGACAAACAGATGCAACCATTTCCACTGACCAAATTGCCACTTACTGATTTTATCCACCAGAGCTGTAACTATTGACAGGGGAGACCTTGGCTGCATTTCCTGCTTGGTGTGAGTGTAGCAAATAAGAACTGCGGAGAGACCAAACATGGGAGTCAGCTCTCAGTTCTCTTATACTTTAACAAAAACTAGTGGAGCAGATCAAAGACATTTTTGTGAAGCATGCAAAGCACCTCCAAAACTAAAGTAGGAGTGCACATAACTTCCACATTTTTATGTATGTAACTCACCGGATTGCTATAAAGAAAACAGTGATTCAGCAGCTGCCTCAGTTATACACATATTTACTTACTACAAAGAACAATGTAGCTTAGCACTTTAAATCAACCCATTGCTCCTCTACTTCCAATCCCACTTAATCTGTTCCCTTTACCCCTGCAGCCTACCATCTCAGATCCTTCCTACCTCCCGTTTTGATTTCATGCCAGTTGTCCAAGGAGACATGCTATCTGGGAACTTATTTTCAAACACTGCTCTGATGAAGAAGGAAGTCATTTAAGAGAGAAGCATCTCCAAGTTACCTTAACAACCTATCACTTATTTTAGCTGCAAAACAAAAGTCAAAGATCTTGAACTTTTAAAGACCATGAATAAAACAAAAGGAGAGAAAAATAAGCTAACTCATGAAACAACTGAGTTATTTCTACCCTTAACATCAATTTGGAGACAGAACCCAAGAATCTATACCAAGTGTTTTTCATTTGTTCTTAACAAATACATTCTGTTCCTTCCAGCTTATACTCTCTTCTCCACAAAGGAAAGATTAAATTGTTTGCCCCTCACTATCTGTTGGGTTTTGTGACTTGTTTTGTGGGGCTTTTTTAAGACAAAAATCGTATGTTTTAATTTGAAATAGCACGCTCTGCACATTTTTTCTGATCTAACACGCAATGCAGATTCATAACCTAGGATCATTTCTCAGCAAGTTATTCTTGTAGCTGGGCCTTTACAAAACTGGCAGAAGCAAGAAGCTGAAGCTGAGCAATTTTGCTTCTGTCTGTTCCATATCATCCTCCTTTCTCTTTCAGCATCAGCATCTTTTATTTTTTTACTTCCCCTTTGAGACAGTGCAGTGATATGACTCCCTTTCTGAGGTCATACTATATCACAGCAAACAGCACTCAACAGTACTCAAACTCACTTTGTCTTCATTACTGGTGCATTCTTTACAAGAGCATAGACACGTACCTCCTAAACTGTCAAGATCTTCAAGTATCCTTCCAAACCTGTAAGATACAGGGGGGGTTTGACAATTAACTACCTACATCCACAATAAATTAAAGTCAATGCTTTCCTGTACGTGTAACAGGGCTGCTTTGTTACCTGACACTGTTGTGTACATTCAAATATTTTTCTCTTATTTCAGGTTGACTTCCTAGAGGCAGAATAACTTCCAAGTAGCTATCTTTCATTCTCCTAGGAGGGAGATCTTCCTGCTGTTTTGCCAGTAAGGTATGAAGAGCTTTTCTTTCTTGCATTGCTTGCACATGATCCCTGGTAAGAAAAAAAAATAACACTCCTCCTGAAGCACGACGACAGAACTGCAACCCTGGCTAAAAGATGTCTCACTGAAGATTATCAAAATGAAAACAAAAAAGTAGTAAACATAGCAAGAGACAGTAAGTGTGCCTTGAACAGCAAGTGAAATGCACATAAGCAGATGTGCTGAGCAAGACTACTGCAGAAGAGTTTGACATAGTTTTGTGTACGTGTGGCAAGCACACACTTTGCACTAAAGAGATGGACAAAATTTATCCAATTCTGAATGCCGCAAAAATGTTTCCCCTTGAAAAGAACAAATCAGACATAATTTAACGTATGAGGTTTTGTGCATATTCATGTCTTCCATAGCTACTGTATCACAATTCTCCCTACAGTGCCAATTTTAAAGGACTGACTGTCATCTTACCACCTCTCCCAAGAACCAAAGCAGATGTACAGTGCTGGTTAGTAATGACAACAGAAAGAACTAATCTAAGACTTGCTATCATCCACAGGTGACTTCTCCCATTCATACAGCATAAGCTACAACGGCAAATTAAGACAAAGGGAAAATTAATCTATTTCCCTCTCTCTTCCTACCCAGTTGTCTTACAACTATACAGGCAAGTTATGGAAATAAACAATACAGAAAAGAGAGCACTACCCCTTCAGAGCAGCTTTTCCAGCACCACCAAGTCAGAGCTGTTGCAGCTCTCACAAGGGAGTAAGGACCAACTTACTGCCACCTTTTTTTCTGATCTACCATGTTGGTTCCTCACACAAGCATCTCCAAGACCGAATAACCTTGCCCAACATTCTCTCTTACCTGTTCCTCCAAAGTTCCTTCCCTTTGAAAGCGCAACCTAACTGAACAAAGCAAGTATTTCATAACATCCCTAAATCAGTAACAAAGCAATAAAAACCCAGGGGTTAAACATGCAGCAGTTTCAGTATAAAGCCAAGAAGTATACAAAGCTATGAATCCATTTCATAGAGCAAGAGAAGGCATAAAATACTAAGTAATCAACTTAATTTTACACCTGTAGATACATGCCATTCATCCAGTAGTGCACCCTGCATTGCTGAGATCTGAGTGCCATTGTGTTTAACAAAACAGATTTTAAAAAAAAAACAAAAAGAACAAAAAGAACTTTTTCACCAAAAAGAAAATTCATTTTAATTTCTGACTTTGGATGAATTCTGGGTATTATTCATTTAATATGAAGGCATTTTTGGCTTCAGTTTTAATTTTGGGAGAGAAGTACAAAGCAGTCACATTTCAACATATTTATATTCCCTCTTCTCTGTTTAATAATTTTTGGGGAAATACAAATAATCCATGATCAAAGAGTGTAAAAGTCAAGCAGAAAATTTCAGTTAGTTGATTGTTTGTATTAAATATGAAATATGGTTTACCTTATCTGAGCAACAAGACTATTGCAGAGTTCAGAGAAAACAGAAAGATAAAAACTTCCTCCAGAGGGTTAATGCTTGAAGTTATGCTACTGCATAGAAATAGAATACACCAGATGACTCAGGAAAGATGCAGTGTCCAAGAAGATGCATCTTTATGCCTTTTAAAAGATGTGCTTCCAAGGTCTTTCAGTGAAAGGTTTAAGAGAAATTAATCAGAGAGTAAGTCAGAAATTTATCTACAAACACATAGAAACCAAACAATAAAAAATCAGCTATATTCTGTTTTCACCAGTCCCCTGGCTCCTCTGAGGTCAGCAGCAAAACTCTTCTTGACTTCAGCTTCAGAATGTACTCTTGAATATATGGAAATATTTGGCTCAAGGCAGTAATGTTTTTCAACAGATAAATACTGTTACACACTGCAGTACCAGTCATACAGTAACCATAGTTCATCTAAGTATTAACTAATACCTGCCCTAAACATCCTGAGAAATGGCATTGTTTATTTCTGTAATGGCCATAGCTCTATCTCAACTATAATTAGCAATGAACAGATTAATAGCTTTAATTACAATTTAAGTACAGAATCAAAATAAATACATAAGCAAGGTATTTATTTATAATACAAAATGCCACTGGCCTTTGCAAGAGAAATCATGAACCAAAGTTTCCTTTTAGCAAAACTAATGGCTGAAGGCATTCCTCCAACGTGCATCCCTCGTCTCTCCCAGCAATCCAGACGTACATGCATCAGCCCTTCCCTAGTTCCCACTCTGGGATCCCCATCAAGCTGTTCTCTTAGGTTTGTCCTCTTTAGTCATTCTGTGGTCTAACCCAATTAAAGCACCGGCTATTCCGTCTCCACATGTATCAGCTCTTCCCCACTCCATCTTAAAAGTGGGATCTCAAAGGCTACATGATCCATGTCCTCCAAACCTCCCCACATTAAATTTCCAAGCACTCCCAGCTGTGGGCTCCCCATTTTTACTTGCTCATGGCAGCTGAAGCATACAGCACTCTGCAAACCACTTCTGTTGTACTTTACCCAGCACAAGAGACGTACCCATCTAAGAAAAACACTGCTGTGGTGATCCTGGCTTCAATCTGCTCTCCTTCCAGGGTGGGGGCAGTGGGGGAAAAGAAATGGAGGGAAGATCAGATTTGAACAGAGCCCTCTCAAATCTTGATCCTCAGATGGTATTTCCATACGGCGTGGTTCCTCCCCACCCATTCTGGGCTGCAGGAAAGGCTTTTTTAAAAAAAATCAACTTCTAGAGCCCTTTTCTGCTAACCTACCAAAAATGTCAAGCCCCTTCACACTTAGATATTCATATTACTAAGCAAAACTCAGCTTCCCAGATTCAGGCATTTTCTTTAGCATGCCCATAATATTGTTTAGGCAAACCTAGTCAGAAGGCCTGGACACATCAAGCACTCCATTGAGGCAAGCCTCTCCATTTCCCCATCAGTTCACAAGGAGCGGAACAAGAGCTCAGCAAACACAGCCGTAAGAAAATCAACAGTCAATATAATAAATATGGGACCAACCAAGCAGCAGTAAGTAACTTCCCCAGACTGACTTCTTCAGAATTGTTAACAGTAGAGGATTAAAGTCAGCTCTGGCTTATTCAGTGTAATGAGAGGGAGGAAGGTAACCTGCATAAAGCCTAAACATCACTGATGTAACTTGTATGTAAATGAGTGTGAAATTCAGTTACAGTGGAGAAAAGAAATGACGACGATGCTCCTGACTAAGGAGACACAGACCTCAAGCTGACAGTTTTCCAAAGTGACATGGGTGCTGCCAGGCCATTCACAATGCAGCCTGAACCAGCTCAGTTTGCCTCTGAATCCAGTGCAGGACAAACCCACCATGCGGGTAATCCATCAGCAGGTAAGTCAAGAGGTAGCAGCAACATAACGTTTCTAGTCAGACCCCACAGCTCTTAAACTTCCATCAGACTCGAAGCTAACAGGAGAATCTTGTAAGCATCAAGATCATATGCTTTCTTCCTTTGGTGCTAAGGATCTTCTGCAAGAGAAATCTCAGAAGTCTCTGATCCACAAAGTAGTAACTCAGAAACCTTGTTTGCATTACTTTTTAGCTTGGATCTTTTTAATTCCCCAGTCATCAACCTAACGTTGTTAACTTTCACTGCCACAACCCTGAGCTCTCCCCGAGTTTCACAAACATAGTAAAATACATTCAATGCACACTGTACCTCCAGTTGGTAGATGCTCCCACTATATCCCTCAATCTGCTCCGCACTGAAAAGAAAAAAAAAAAATCAAAGCAAATCAAGTTTAGTTCTGCAGGTGATGAACATGAGGTTGCCTGGTGCTAAAAGGCACAATCCTCATCCCAGAACAGGAAAATTAAGCAAATTCATGCAAATAGCAGCCCAGAAACAAAAGTTTGGTCAAATTCACTGATGCTGTTAGTAAGCATATCACAATAATGGGTTGAGTAACATGATTCAGTGGTTTACAGCCAAGAGAGGAATGTATCTCAAATGTTTGTTAATCAAACACTGCAATCAAACACCTGCAGTGTTAATTAACAACTGAAAGAGACAGCAGATCAAGATCAGATTGAGAAATTTTGATTTGAAAATATCTCGGCCTCAACACAAGCAGAGGAAGTAACAAAAATCAGAAAGTCATAAAAGAACGGAGAAAGGAACAGTGCAGCTGGGAGACAGGGAACAAGGAGAGTACTTTTTAAGTACTCCCACCCGTGAAGGGCAGGGAATGTTAGCTGATTGCCTGTTGCCAGCAGGGTCTCATAGCCTAAATTTTTAGCAGCCTCAAAGAATACAGTGTTAAGACACTGAAGACAGGCCTACAAAGTTGCTTCTGGCACTGCTTGTGCTCTCAAAGCTAATGCTAGCTCTGCACAAGTTTTTCCTAAATTTCACAGATAAACTGCATAAGCAGATTTTCTACTCTTTCCTCAGGTGAGACTATTGAGTGTGCTACAGTCCCATCAAATCTATCAAACTGCTCCATCACTGTTAGACAGGTGAATGTCTGTTACCTGCAAACACCTGAAAACAAGCAGCAACAAATTCCCAGGCTCAGAACAGAAGAAAGTTGAGAACTGGATAGTTGGGATTCCTTGCTAATTTATATTTTTTTTTTAGGCAAAGGGATTCAAATATTAGGACAAAATAGCTAGGGACAGACCAAGGAAGGGCTACCAAAAAAAACCCCAGACTTTCTGGTGAAACAGAAAGAGGACTGCTGGTGACTCACACGCTGACCCTTTATACTTGTAAGCTATTAGACGTCATCAGCTTTGGCACATTCTGAACTAAATGCCTGGTCAGAGTATTCACAGAGATGAACAAGCTGCCCTGTGAACCCTAGAGCCAGCAGAACCTGATTTCCTAGGTATTTAAATCCCATGCCCATCTCCCAGCCAGATCCTTTTGGCTCTGCCCCACTCCTCCCCATCCAGTCACTTTAGCTTCTGCTGGTTTCCTGCCCCAGACCCTTCCACCTCCATCACTGCAATACCCCCAACCTCCCCTTCCTCATTCCTTCCCCTGCAACACCCTCAGCTCCATTCCCTACACTCCCAGCCTGCTTCTGACCCCGCCTGCCCTCTAGCCAAGCACCAGCGTGAACTGTGGTGAGCCCAGAGGCAGGCAAGGGGCTGACTGCCAGCCAGCCAGCACAGACTGATCCCGGTCACTCGCCAACAGCCAGCAAACACCACGGACCATGGCTGACCCCGACACTACCTCTGGCACCCTAATGAACCTCTGATTTGGAAGCCAGTTTTCACAAAGCCTGTGGTGGAAACACGTTTCTCTCTGAGATTTGTGCTCATCTACTTGGGATGACATCAGGCAACATGAAGGTTCTGGAAGAAGCGGGGGCCAAGAAGATAGGCAGACAAGGACAAAACAGATTGCTTAGGCTTCATTTCTTTAGGAAATTAGGGTAAAAACATATTTTAAAATTAGAAGAGTTCCACTACTAGTTCTATGAGCAAAAAACAATTTCAGCAAAAGAAACTGATTGAAAATCTTAGAGATGATTTTCTTTTGGAAGGGGGAGAAGGTCTGATTCTGTTTTTCTTAAGAAGCAGCGGGCTCGTTTACAGAACAGATACTACTTTCCTGTTACTCATACCCCACCAGTGAGTATGTGTGCATTTGATCAATACAGTGTTAGCAGAAACACTGTCACAGCTTCTAGAATACAAAACCTCAATTTTCCAACAGTTTTGCAGACTGTGCTGGGATGGAGAGGGAATAAACAGCACTTGTTTAAGTTCGTCTCCCTTTCCCACTCTAAAGAAGTAAAAAGCTCTGAAAAAAATCTTGGGTCCAAACCTGCAAACACGTATATACACTGTTAGTCCCACTTAACACTTCTGATTTCAGTTTTAGGCATACAAGTAAACATTTGCCAGGCTGACACCACATAATGTTTATTTTAATGATAAAAGGGACAGAGCATAAAAATGTTTCTAAAATGTTGCCAAGCTAAATCTAGTCCATTTTACAGGCTAGTAACTACATATGTTTTCTCTTTTTTTTCCCCCCCTGGGAAAGCTGTATTGTTCTTCCCAGTATCAGTTATCTCACAACAGAAACGTAAGTAATTCAACATAAAAATCCATTAACTCTCTCTCATATTTGGCAAATGTCTTAAACATGCAAAACAATGACAGCAAACAGGGTTTATCCATCATTGTCACCTTGCATATTTCACAGCTGTGATACAAACTGTGATCAGTGGATCACTAATGCCAGGGCAGCAGGGCCTGAGTTTATCTGCACTGTGCTGTGACAGAGGATACAATGGCAGCTCCCGATTTTGTGATCACTGCATTCATCCCTGCCAACGAGATCCATGTCCCTTGCACTGGTGCCTCCCCAGGCTGTATCCAGGTGCAGGTGGATCACTGTGATGTATTTTACCACCAGTTTTGGTACAGAGCATGACCTGGACATCAGTGAAAGATGCAGATTCAAATATCTAAACCAAAGCTAAGTACCACAGGAGGTGCTGCGCAAGAGATTTTGTATCCCACAAGCCTCTTAGAAAGGTGTTACCCAGCACGCCACCAGAAACACAGCATGCTGACAGAGATCTGCTACAACGCTTGCTGCCACAAACAAGAGCGGAGCCATTCACTGAAGGCAAAGCAGCTTTAAGGGAGTCGATAGGGAAGAACAACAGCCTTTCATTTCTCGTGAATGCTAAAGTAAGGAAAAAGAGTAGCTGAGTAGGTTTAGTGTTATAGCAAATATTAAAATATGTACAGATTACCACAACACACCATTATTCACATGAATGAGTGAGTGTCCTGTGGAGTGGAAAACACAGGTTAGATTAACAATTAAAGAAACAATGCAAATTACATCTAGCAAGGAGCTACCTGATTGTTCTGCCTGCTCGAGTTCCATTTATGCACATGTTCCTTTATTTCAGTAAGCAACTGTAGGCAACCTGTCCTTGCCTGATTCACAGTCAGTATCCCTGTGTTTTCAACCAAGTCCCTCCCTTCCCCCAAAGCCAGCTTTCCAGGTCCTCTGTCTGCTGCCTCTGCGTCGCACCTGCTTGCAGTGCACTTCCAATCAGTTTTTCAAACTCGGTGCTACCGTGTACTGTTGACAAACACTATTCACTTTGGTTAGGGTTACTCAGGAAGCAGGGTGACAGTTACCTCAGAGGAAATTCCCAAAGTCCTGCTTGGTATCACCTTTGGGAGAACCATGGAAGGAGTGAGGGCATTCACAACTGGGACCCAAAGTAGGGAGGAAGAACGTGAAGAGCCAGTAAAAAAAAGTATTTGGTGTTTTGTGAAAGCATGGATACCAAATTAAAGGAAACTAGTTTACATATCAGCAAAAGCTTGTATAACATTATTTAAATTTTACAATTTTGGAACAGAATCTCAAATCTTTACAGTTATTGTAGTCCAAAAATATTAGTATCCCTTGGAAACAAAGAGGCAAGGTTAGGACTGCATCGCCTTCTAGGTGGTATCATTATCAAATATCCAGATAAAAAAAGCAGGGTAATATTTGCAAGTATGCGATGTTCTGTATCCTTGCTTCTCTCCTTTAACCTCCAAAATGATTATTTATTAATAATAACGAAAAAAAGTTATCTAACAACAAATAACCCTTAACCTGTGGTTTCTATTCAGAGAACAAAGGGGAAAAGAAGATCTCAGAAGCAAGGAGAACTCCATGAAGGAATTATGTGTACCTGGCTCCAGCCCTTTTCCTCCTCCCCTTTTCTCAGTACATGGGACTGGAATGCAAGAAAACTTTTTTAAATGCTTCTGAAATAGGAACATTGTGGTTTATTACTATTAGAGCACTACAACAATCCTTCAACACAAAGCTCTATTGACAAGAACATTTCCACTAAGCAATGCTGCTGATCTGATTAAAAGATTTCTCCGAGTTTACGAAATTAATGGCATTGACACATTAAAAGTTCTGTAAGACATTATTTCCACTAATTTCCTCTGTTTCTCGGCCATTCTGTCCAGGCACCATAGTACCTGTCTGTACTTTGCTGACTTTCTACCTAGAGCCAACTTGAGAAGCAGTTGTCTCTCCAGGAAGGAATCACACGCTCTCCCAACACTAAAGAACTGGAGGAGCCGCTGAATCTGCAGCTCCAATGGTTGTGTGTATTTGTTGCCACTAATCTCCAAACACCCACAGTGATTTTCTGCTGCTTCCCGAGCTAACAGCCAAGGGCACGTCCACAATCCCAACCACACTAACACATGAAGGGCCACCACCTGAAAGAATAAACTCCTTAGAAACATTGGTAAATCCCCCAAAGCACAGCCAATCACTTTACCTTCAGACATGTCAGGAAGCACTGCGGAGCCATCGGCCCCAGACGCGAGTGCCCTAGCCAGAAGAGAAGGAAGCGTCCTCACAGAGCACAACCTATAGGCAGAGCAGAAGAATTGAGTGTCATTAAAACTAATGCCACAAAAACAATCCAGGATTTATTTTTGAAATGGCACTGATTACTTCAGCAGCCCCACTGAGGAGGTCAGCCCGATTCTGGAGCCAGGCATGGCCAGTACACCAGTTCCACCCTGCCCAGACTCCAGCGGGTGCCCGTCCTTAGCTGAGCACGGCACGGGGGAATGGGGCGCTGGGGGCAGATGTTCTTCCTCTTCACCGACTCTTCACGTGTCCTGGGACAACCGGCTCAGTCCGGACAGCAGCCCCCGCCCTGCAGACACCCTGACACCGCCCCTGTGCACCTGGGGGATTATCCCCGGGCCCAGCCCTGCCCAGCGATCCAGCGCTCACCCAGGCAGCACCCAGCGGGACTCCCCGGGCGGCGCAAACTGCCGGGGCCAGGCAGGGGCAGAACCTCCCGGGGCAGCTCACGGTGTCGCCCCCCGGAGGCCCGCGGCGCCCCGCAGATGCGGTGCCCGGCACGGTGACAGCTCCGCTGGCTCCGGACCCGCACCGACACCGACACCGACACCTCCCCGCCCGGCCCGGCCCGCGCCCCC
>VZRW01007039.1:245135-297633 GCA_013398125.1 Aegotheles bennettii | reverse complement strand
TACGAGGACATGGAGGACCAGGTGGTGCTGACTGAGAAAGGTAGGAGCGTGGCGGCTGCCCGCCGGGGCGGTGGCCCGGTGACAGTGCCCGTCGCTCAGGTGCCGCTTTGTTCTGCTATTCCAGAGCTGCTTGAGGACGGCTTTGGCGAGCACCCCTTCTACCACTGTCTGGTTGCCGAAGTGCCGAAGGAACAGTGGTCGCCTGAAGGTGAGACCTGGACGCTTCCCTTAGGTGCTAAGAGCCCAGCAGGCATCGTGTGGTTAATGCTACCCATGATGTGCAAGGTCTGCCAGTGAGCCGGGGCAGGAGGAGCAGGTTAACTGCTAACTCAGTAACGTGTAGTGATGCTCTGCTGCAGTAGTTGCTTATCCCAGAGGCTTGGGAAGATCAGGTATAACATAAATGTACTTGACTCCAATTAATTAAATGGCTTTTCTTGTTTGACCCTGACGTACCTTTATGTAATCCTGTTGAATCACATTTTTTTCTTTAATTTGTCCCCAATCTTCAGGTTACAGTCTCTAGCTTCGCCATGTACATGGCCCTTCTGTGTACATGGATGGGCGGGGAGGTAACTAAAAGATCCGTTACACAATAAAGTAGATGATCATAATATGAGGTAAGGTCTACAGGGACAAGTGCTGCTGCCAAACCTTTACCAAAGACACAGTAGATCAGAAATCTGTTCACACGCTTCTCTTGCAGTATGTGCATAGTGTTGTGGCAGGTGTAGTTAAAATACCTAAGGTTAGTGGGCTGCTGTTGGAAGAGTTTCTTTTCCCTGTTGAGCCACAGAATTGCAATTGAAGCTGCAGCTTTACTTACCTTGACTTTATGGTGCTGAAGGTGAAGAAAACAGTGTGATGCTCTCAGTGGAGGAGTAAGTTGGGGTGCTGGAAGTGCTGCTGTTTACAAGTGGCCTGTGAGCATGCCTTACTGCACAGCGTAGTTACTGAGCGTACACTGAAAGATCAGTGTTCTCCAGTGTTGATGGACCTTGGTTGCTAGGGAAGCAGGGCTGAGGCAGTCATCTAGACACTGAACTGCTTTGTAAAGCCCTTGTGTTCCAGAATGGAAATACTGATAGATCAGTAGGGTACACATTTGTAAAAAAAAACCCTTGTGTTCAGCACTTACTGTGACAGTGCTTTTGAGGATTTTGGGGCATGGCAAGAGCAATCTTCATTCTGTTAGGTTGATATGAGTTTGTCAGAACTTGTATTTTCAGTTGTGTGCTTACTTGCAAACTTCATTCTTAATTCCAACGTAATAGCAAATGTCTGCATGTTACAAAGAGAATCTGATTGTATGTTTAAACATGCATGTAAGACTTAATATTTTTGCCTTTTAAATTCAGACTAGCTGAAGTTACACCCTTTGTTTCAGAACACTCCGTTGTGGGCTTCGCCATGTATTACTTCACTTATGATCCATGGATTGGGAAACTGCTGTATCTTGAAGATTTCTTTGTGATGGCTGAGTATAGAGGTATGTATTACAGAATCAGAGGAGTTGCTTTCTTTACAGGGCTTCTTTAAAATAAAAACTGTTTCTTGTTGGTTTTTTTATAGGACTTGGCATTGGGTCAGAAATTCTGAAGAACTTGAGTCAGGTATGTGCTTGCTGTTTCAACTGCATGAGAGCTTCTCCTTCAGCACTACTTGGAGTTAAATTGAAGTGACAGGACATGAGACAGCTTAAAACATTGTCTGGAGCCTGTTAAACAGTGACAAGTGCTGAAGCAACTGACAGAGTGAACTCCATGACTTCCTGTGATACACAGTTGCTGAGTAGTCTGACCAGTTCTTCCTAGGCTTATCACCTGAGGCCGTTGTTTGAAACGTGTTGTGTTGCACGCTCTTGCAGGTTGCTGTGAAGTGCCGCTGCAGCAGTATGCACTTCCTTGTTGCGGAGTGGAACGAACCATCCATCAGGTTCTATAAGAGAAGGGGTGCCTCTGATCTGTCCACTGAGGAAGGGTGGAGGCTCTTCAAAATTGACAAAGAGTATCTCTTGAAGATGGCAACAGAAGAGTGAGATGATTCCAGCAAATAAATCCTTTCTGTGAATATATATATGCTCTCTGAATAAACTCCTTCTTGCTTTCTGTGTACAGTTTGTAGTGGAATTAAGTAGTGTGGATGCTAATAATGAGGTGTGGTCATAGAGTAATTGGTACTGTGATCTGGAGTTGAGGCATTGTGAAGTTGAGTACGTGCTTGTGTGCATCCTTTACCAGTGTGAGCTTGTAATCCTTGTATATGGAAACTTCATTCTTGTAAGTGTCATTCAAATGTGTACAATGTACACACTGGTAGGGTTTGTTTTAATTATTGCCTTTTATAAAAATAAATAGTGTTTTCACTTCATGGCAGTAGTTTTGACTTTAATTCTCACATACAGTTTCCAGTTAGATAACATGCAGATTAAGAAGTCTAATTCACCCAAGCACTTCCACAAATAAAGCACAACACCATCCTAGAAAGTGCGCTTGTGTGCCTGCAGCACCCAGTGGTGGGCTTCTGTGCACCTGTGCTGAAGGGGTATCTGGAGGGGTTGGAGATCAGTCCCTGCTTCCTGTGTGGTGTAGAGCATCCTGTCTGAGTGCTCTGTGTAAGCTGACTTTGGGTTATGGGTGGTTTATTTGGAGTCCTTACTTAGGCTGCTGTTATCAGCTATCTGGAAGGGCTCCAGAAACATCTGAGCTTGTGGTGTTGCCTCCTTGGGATTTCCAGTTAACTGCAGAGCACTTCAGTTAGGAGGCCATAGCAGCAAAGAGGAAGATGTGTGTAGCTGTAAGCTTCAAACCCCAAGTCACAGAAATAGGTTTGACTGGTCAGGAGAAAGTATCTTTACAAACCACAAAGTTCCCTTACGTGAGTCTTGGAACACTGAACTTGCATGCTGCTGGGACTCTGGGTTTGCAGACACAATTTCAAATACTGTTTCTCACATGGTTCAGTGCTGCATAGCTGGTGGTGAGCTGCCTGAAATTGAGTGCTGTGCTAAGCAGTGACAAACTCTGAGGCTGTGTGTTTAAACCTTTGCACAGCAGTGAGTGAAAACAACCCTGCTCATCAATGTTTTAGTCACCTCGGAAACAAACCTATCAGCTTTGCAATACTGTGTCTGCCTTTCTCAGAAATTGATGGTGAAAGTGGATGCGGCCAAGTTCCATGCTGCTCTCCTCTTGCTGTGTAGTAAGCCTGCAGCAAAAGGGTTCTTTTGGCCAGCACTGCTTTCACTCCAAAGGAAGGGAATAGACTTACCTGCTTTGCAATGTGCACTGGTTTAAATACAAGTTTTAAACTGGATTTTGATCACTGAGTAACTCATGTGCCGTCAGGAAGATGTCCCCTCATCCTGGAGACAGCAGGCAGTCACTGCTTCAACTGTGGGTAACCCTAGCAGGAATTTAAGAACAAGATGTCCCTCTGCCTGGCACCAGCAGCAGGTTGTGCAGGGCACTTAGCGTGAAGCTGTTCTTGTTTTCTGTTTCATTATTGTTTTTAATTGAGGCGTGGGCAGCAGCGTGCCAGCTCTGCCCAGGTGTGAGATATGACTGTCAGCTGTTGCCTCAGGAATAAGAAAACCAATAATACATGAGCTCTTGCAAGAGAGCAGGAGGTAGCATATGTCCAGGTGGTTGTCTGGACAAACACAGTCTGAACCGAGCCCAGAATCTGTCACATAAATTACCCTGGTTTAGCAGATCAGGTTCTGCATCAGAAGCAGTCAGTTCCAGACACTCCCTGTGTGCGCACAGTGTGAGAGCATTCGTACTGCGCAGGAGCCTGTGGCTCACATCCCTCTTCTGCCCGAGGGGAACAGAAACCCGTGTTTCTCAGGTGGCAGTAAATTTACTGCTAGGCTACGAACTGCCCTACTTGCTCTTGCTGAGCCTGTACTCCTCTGCAACTCTGTAGGCCAAAGGAGGTGGAGGTGGCATGGGAAGGCCGAGATGGTCTCCAGCAGCTCTCGCTGAGCACCAGGGTGTTGTATCTTTTTGTTGGTGAAGCCTCAGTAACTTCTGGTAGCTCAATGAACTACAGTAACCTACTTGTGCATCTCAGTCCTAGTGGAATCTGGTTTTAAGTTATTTTAAGCTGGTTCTTTTGGCTCTGTATATCAGTCCAGAAGGTGACTACTAGTAGAGCAGTTTAAGAGTGTTTTTGTTTTGAAATTAACAGTTCATTAGATATCTAGGACAGACCTGCTTAAATCTCAGGCCCCAGACTTCTGGAGCACAATAAGGCTATCAAAGCTGCGTGACTGAATGGAACAAGCTAACTAATTAGGCATTATAATTAGGAAAGTAAGCAGCTTAGTCAAATTTTCAATCAATTTAAAAGTGTTTATCATACCTTGTTCATCATCTTCTGCCAATGCAGTTTACCATTGCATTTTCTAAATTAATTCTGCTGAAATAGATTCTCAGAAAACAAGTGAGGCAGTGCTAAATGAGAAGACCTTTTCTAGCCAACTGTGATCATTTTAAACATTCACACGTGAAAGTAAAGGCAAGGACTAACCTTTCGGATGTGACTTTCACTGAGATCACACTAAGAGGCAGGGTTTTTAAACCCAGCAGAAATATTCTCACCGTTACGGTAACAGAGTCTCCAACAGAACGGTGTAATAATGCCGTGGCTCAAGAAAAGATCAATTTTAAGTTCCCTCAAGCTACCAGGGGACCAAAGTGATTCTGCAACTACAATCGAGCTATTTTCTACAGGGTTAGACATGGGAGAAACCTCACCCGGCTTGACTTTCTTCATTCCCAGGATCACCATCGCACTGCCAAACTGCAATGTGAGCACTCGATCGGGACTAAGGAATACCAGTAGGCTTTGAGCTGGCCACTGGTACCACACCAGCGGGAATCCATCCCAGCACAGGCACAGGGCTTGTGTGGGTCCTGCAGGGATGTCAGCCTTCTGCATCACCCATTTCCTTGCTGCCTCTGGGGAAGTTAGAGAGCGGCTGTTACAACAGCGCTGATAACATCGCGGAGGAGGTGAAGTGCAAACATCCTTGCTCTCACTCATGACCTGGGAAGTTCTCATGCCGAGCTTAGCCAGCGGAGGACTTTGCAACGGCAGTGTTTCCATGTTCCCATTCAATGAGGATGGAAAAGTGACCTCAGGCAAACTTGCGGCCAGAGGACACGGCAGAGGGCCATACCCAGCTGCAAGAAGAAGGAGCGCCAGGCTCACCACCCCCTCTCCACTTAGCGTTTTCCTGCTCACAGGCTCCCGCACAATGATCAGAGCCGTAGCCATAGCGACAGCATGCAAGGAGGCTTTTTTGTCCAAGTAATTTGAGTTAAAACATAATATATGCGAGAAAAACAACCCTTCCCCCTCCGCTCTTCTTTTAAAGGGCCTTTGCTCTCAACATCATTCAAAAAGCCAATGCAAACTTTTCTTCAGAAGAGCACGTAGGTGCCTTAACGTGTTCCTGCACATGGTGTTTTGTCTTGGGAGATTTGCCATTCTGGAGCCTGGCCAGCTGAACGTGGAGGTCTCGCTGATGCAGCTGCAGGGAAACCACCGGCTACCTGTGACACTGGGACTCAGGAAACCATTGTGTAATTCACCGCCACACAGCAGCACCCTGGGCTGGAGGCTGGCACAGGGATGTGCTTCAGGACTCCCTTTCTCTGAGGTGATGAGAAGGTTTATCTTCTTCAGATTGCAGGAGTTACCACCTCACAGCACTGGCTCCCCTGCACTCTGCCTCCACACTTTGCCTTGGGGGGGCAAAAGCTGAGCTGAAGGGTGCACACACAGCCCTGCACACACCGCTGGGCACACACCCATGGGCACACACAGCCCTGCATACACTGCTGGGCACACACATCCATGGGCACACACCCATGGGCACACACCACAGCCCTGCACACACAGCCCTGCACACACATCCATGGACACACACCCATGGGCACACACCCATGGGCACACACAGCCCTGCACACACATCCATGGGCACACACAGCCCTGCACACACCGCTGGGCACACACACATGGGTACAGACCACTGGGCACACACACCCATGGGCACACACACCCATGGGCACACACACATGGGTACACACAGCTGGGCACACACATCCATGGGCACACACTGCTGGGCACACACCCATGGGCACACACATCCATGGGCACACACACTCAGGCACCGCTGGGCACACGCCGGCTGACAGCAGCCCCGATGAAACCCGCAGCGTGCAGCTGTTTGCCTTGATTTAACTATTTCACCTCACATAGCAGCCTCAGCTTTGCCCGGTTGTTGTGCTTGCTTGGCTGGGATCTCTTCAGTGCTTATTTTTTGGAACTCAGCTTTCAGAGAAGTGGCCACGATTTAAATAAAGGCATTAGCTGCTACCCGAAACAAAACGACAGAGGACTAGCGTGGCTGCCACTGATGTTTAACCTGACTGCAAACTCAAAGCAGGCTGTAACTTCTCCATCCAGCACAACTCTGGACTCTCCTTTGTCCCCCTCAGGACTTGCCTATTTTTTTTGCTGTCGATCAGGTTTTTGGTAAGTATAACCTTGATGAGAGCTTTAGAGCCCACCAGGATCTCCCACTATTCCCCATAGGGAGCTTGTAGAGGCGAGGGTGTAAGGCTGAAGCTGGTGGACACAGGCTCTGGGGTAGAAGCACAGTGTGGCACCAGTGCAGCACCGCCAGCTGCACCTCTCCTGTCCCCCAGGCCTCGCCCGACTGCGCTCTGACTTCTTTTGCAGTCACTGTGGTTGATAACAGAATAAAGCACAGGTACACACCTCTACCAAAAATAACAAGGGGGGGAAAAAAATCCATCTTCAAACCAGTTTCGGTTTCATTTCACACATTTACTGGAAGCCACAGCAAGAAACGAGAAGCCCCAGGGGATAATTACCTCATGAGGATGAAAAACAAACACCGGTTGCAGAAACTCCTCTAAGTTAAATATTTTTGTTTATTTACATTTGGACCTTTTTGCATATTTCTATTGTTCATACAGCAGGTGTGAGATGTTCACACTTCACTCAAAGGGAAAAGGCATCTCCATCTTCTTGAGCTGTTTCCCTTCTCCACCAAAATAGGTTAAAAAGACCATGCTTTGGGAAAACAACACCAGGTGCCCACCCCCCCTGAAAGTTTGCTGTTCAGCAATCACCTCCTGGGAGCCCACCGTGTGGGGAGGGGACATGAACACCTGAAATTCCTACTAGAAACCTGGGGAAAAAAAGCATGAGTGAGACAGTAGCTTTCCACATGAAAGCCCACCGGTGTTTCCAAGTAACCTGGATATTGCAGTGGTGTTTTGAAAACACACTGGTAAGAGTGCAGGGTGATATTTTTCAAAGCTGATTACTAAAAATAGGCACTTAGATACCATTGCAAAGGTACCTTTGAACGGTCTGTCTCTAACTGCTCTCATGATAAGCAAACTTCAGTCTGGGCTCTTCACCATCTCCCTGAACTTTCCCATTTCATCCATTTCAGCCGCCAGCATAGCAACACCACTGCACAGCTTGTACAGGAGCCAACAAAACTAGTTTTGGCCTATAGTCTCACACCTTTTGCAATCAGTTCATATGGTAGAAATCTACTTTTTTCCCCAGCCAACTTCCTACCAGGGGCTAACATGGATATACAAGAACATTTTCCCACTACACAGCCTGAATACATTATAGCTACAGTTGCAGGAACATGGGTCTTCTATTTTTAAAAAACTTTTTCAGAGTTAATGTGGAGGGAAGGATAAAAATCCTCATTCACCACTCCTAGACATAATAACCTCTGTAGCTTTGCCATTGGGGCAGAAAATTTAAAGACCAAGAGGCAGGAGGAGAGGTCTGCAGTGGTGAAGGGGTGGGTGCCAGGTGCAGGGCTGACCATGTAGGCTGCCACGGGGAGCCACGTGCCCCATGGAACCAGTGGCATCAAGAAAATGGTTTAGGCTTTATTCTTTCAAATGTAAATGCAATCAAAAGAAACTAGTAGACTCTTATTTTGCAAAATCCGAAGTCTCAGAGGTAAATTCCTGGAATATATTAATACTTGCTGGATTATTTTTACCTCCCATCAATCTCATTAGCCATAACTCAATGGATTAGCAAGAATTTGATTTAGTGCTGCAAGAGCAGGAATTATTTGTTGCTGAAGACCAACAGGCAGAACTGGCAGATAGAAGTAGCAACAAGGAGCAGCATCAAATAAATAATACTGTATTAATCCCGTTTTAAACAAAACTAGCTGAAAATTCAAGGGATAATGGCAGCCAGTGTGTGCTGTTCCTCAGCCAGACAAGGGAGCACACCCATTTCATATAACCACTTATCTCTGCAAGCTGGCAGATTGTAAATAAGGCTGATAAAACAAAGTCCACCACATTACAAAGTACAGCTGGTCCAAATGACAGTGAAGTAAGGACAAGATTAAAGAACTCTAGAGGGGAAAAAAAACCAACAACATTTCATAAGCAAATACTCAGGATTTATAGGCATCAGCTGGCTGCCTTCTCAGCACAGGGAGGTAATAAAACGATTCTGTGTTTCCATGCTGAGTTTGCCACCACCAAGATTTGACTGAAATTTGATTACAGAAGTCCCGTGGAGAGTTGAACCCAGGGGAACCCTTGCATATGTGAGGAAGATGTGCAATGGCCAGAATCCCAGAGCTCCTTTTCTTGCCATTTGGGCTTGGTGTCAGCAAGCTGATATTTTCTGCTGTTAAAAGCCAAATCACTTTTCATCCCTGCAGTTCAACACACTCAGACATCCCTGCTTTACTCCCAGGCAGGACCAGGTTTGCCTCCATGCACCCATCGCCATGTGCCCCTCCAGCACAGTTCAGGCAGCTAGGGCTTCCCTCACACACACTTGTGTCTGGTTTCTCAGTGAGGGTATTTTCTGGAATAAGCACAGAACTGCAAAAGCCAAAGGTCCTCTTAACACAGGTCTAAAAGCAAGAAGGGTTCATGAGGTGTAGAGCAAGATGTGGCATTATCTCCCGTTCTTTCTCAGAGAAGCTGTTGAGCTTATGGGATCCAAGAATCAATGGTCCTTTCATTTAAAATATAAAGCACCAGGTGCTTCTGGATACAGGAGTAAAGAATGTAGAATGAATATAAATCTGCTTAAAGCCATGTGCAGCTCGCTACAAAAGGGTTAGAAACACAAGTATGCCATGGGCTGCACTGGGCTGCCCCATGCGCTTCACAGCCCCAGCGCTACGGTGACAGTGGCACTTGCGGCTGGTCCTTCTACATCATGATCTTTTTTTAAATTCAGTCATTGTGGTCTTACGTTACACAGCTTCAAACAGCACCCCACCCACCCCCCAAACCTGTCACAGGTGCTGCAGTATGTGTTTCAGAGGAGCTTCTATGGGACCTGGCAAAGGATGGAGGGGCATGGAGGTGGCTGTGAGGAGCTGGAAGCCCTCAACCCCTTGGTGCATAAGCACTTGCCCTGCAGGGCTAAAGGTCTCGCCAAGTACTACACAGGAGAGCCAGCTGCCTGGAGAAATGGTCACAGATAACTCCAAGCATTGAAGTTTTGTTTTGTTTGGAAAAGACCTTTAGTGTCACCAAGTTCAACCATTAAGCCAGCATTGCCAAGTCCACCACTAAACCATGTCCTAAGTGCCACATCTACATATCTTTTAAACACCTCCAGGGATGGTGACTCAGCCACTTCCCTGGACAGCCTGTTCCCATGCCTGACAACCCTTTCAGTGAAGAAATTGTTCCTCATATCCAAATTAAACCCCTGGCACAACTTAAGGCCATTTGCTCTTGTTCTCTCACTTGTTACTTGAGGGAAAAGACCAATACTCACAAAAATTCCCTTTTGTTCAACTTAGTTTATTAAATCACAGAGCCTCATAGTCACACGTGACTTGTATAATGTGTGAGTGAACACATATCCACAAGTTCCTGTTATCCTGCTCCTTAAAGCTATAGTTCAAAGACTTTTCCTACAGATATGTAGTGAATTTTTACATAATTTCCAGCAAACACAGTACCTGAGTGGTAATGTGCATAAATAGTATATAAGTTGCACCTGGTGATGATGCATTTTTGTGTTATTTCCATTAAAGGAGTAATGGTGAACTTCTAATGACCATATTGCAAGGAAGCCTACAGAAAGTGTGTTGAAAACACTAAACACTGCACTTACGTATAAAACAATTGATTTTTTATTGAGACAAGCAACTGTACCATCAAAGCATTAAATAAGAGGCTTTTAAAACCACCAGTAGCAAGTGTGTACTATAACCTCTGTTTTTGGAATTGCTGCCCACTGCAACAAAGTGCCATGTTTTGTGCGTCCTTTGCCTGGCCAAGCAAGACACTTCACCCAACAGCCCAAACACATCCCTGGCCACGTCCAGGAGCTGCACGCACCTGCCAGCTGCCTTCCTGGAGGTGTTACAGGGCTTTTTGGTGCTGGAAGAGAGCCCACATCCCGCTGAGCCCCATGGCAGGGGTGACCAATGGCCAAGCCACATCTCCAGTGCAAACCTGTTTGTTTACAACAAGCCCATATCCCCTCTTTTCTTGAAGGGCAGGGGGTGGCTGGATGCCATTTGAGCCATTTTCTTGACTTTTGTTGTGGAAAAAAGGACAGGGGGCCCTTTGGCGAGTCCCTGGGCAGACTGTGTTGCCCTGACACCAGAGCACAGGGTGTCTGCATTGTCCCAGTACCACCTGCCTCGGGCCATCACCTGTTGGCACAGGCTGACACCCTGGGTTCACACCAATGCTGCCTGCAATACCAGTTTCCTGCAAAGTGACCCCTAAAAACACCAGTCAGGTATCTGGAAGCTGCCAGTATTTTTTTAGCCAGAGGCTCCGTGACACTCAGTTTTCTCTGTCCTTTCCTGCCCTTCATCAACCCCTCCTGGCACTGACTCATCTCAGCGTGATCAATGCCCGGGCAGCTCTGTGCTCAGCAGGAACCCCTTGCCCCTGCTGTGGCCACTGAAAGGTTACGAGGTGCAGCTGTAATCTTCAAGCACACACCAGGAAAAACAACTGGCTCACTTTTCAGCAAAGCTTTTATTAACATTTATTAATCCAAAACCACCACCAGACTGGAATGATCATATAATATATTACCTCAGGGTGTCTGCTTTTGTTTCCAGTAAGATAATCAATGGCTCAAGCTTGTTAATCTATAAAGAGAATTAGGGCACTGTAATTGCACAGGCATGCTTGGAAAGGTCCAGATAGTTTGTTGTTTGTTGTGAGCACAATTTTGCTTCTCTGTTCCTTTTTTTTCTTTTCTTTAGGAGAAATTAAATAGATCAGATGAATAAATCAATGGCTAAATCTCCATCCCAGGAGAAGCAAGCAGCTCTTCTGTACACCTCACTACAAGTAAGTTGCTCTCTACTAATTTTTTAAAGACTAGTTTTCTTCTTCTGATGTCAAAATGTGTAAATGTCAAAATGTTAACATAGCATATTACCTAGAACAGCCAAAAGAAAAGTCAGCATGAAATATTTCTTTGAGTACTCCCTTTCAGCAGTTAAAACTTGATCTAATTCTCACACTTGTTATTAACGTACCATTGTAGAACTGCTATTTCTAGTAAAAATCCCACCTAAAGAGGGGGGAAAAACTCACTTAGATTTATTAGCAGGCAGGGTGTCTCGGTTTAGTGGTCAGTACGAGCCACAACCCAGAGAACAGAATTGCTCCCTATTACTCCCCTCCACCCTCCCAGGAGAAGATAAAAGGGTAATAAGGAAAAAAGACTTCAAGGTTGGAAGCTAAAACCAGCACAGGTTTAATAGAGCAGCAAAGAGATAGCAGCGTGTGGGATAAGGAACAAATACATACAAAACCCTATCTCGATGATCGCTGATACGAGTGTCCAAAAGTCCCTCATGGCAGAGCCGATTCAGGAAAAGGGTCCAAAGCTCTTCACAGCATCTGATGGATTTGGATCCTGCAGAGCACATGGTGAGCTGATGGCAAAGGAGCAGGATCCTCTCTCCGAGACATCCAAGACCAGCAAAGGGACAAGAAAGAAGGGAGCAGGAAAAAAAAAGGGCTGAATTCCTGTCCTCATGGCTTTTATAGGGTATGGCAGGAAATGTGAGAAGATACAGACCCCTCTCTGTTCTGCCCCCTGCCCCCCTGGATCCCTCAGGGTCCTAAACACCCCCCCTCTCTAGGTCCTCGTACTGATACCATAAATTTTGCCCATACCCCCTCAAACCATAACACAGAGTTTCTCTTCTACACACAAATTAGCACTCGGCCTCCACAATGCTCTACCACAAAACAAATAATGTAAAGACCCTTTGCACCTACAAGGGGAAAAAGTGATTATAACAAGACTTACTGGGCTACTGTAGCACCTTGAGTGAGAGCAGGGGTAGGAGGGCTGTGTCTCTGGTTGCCTGTCCATTGCCAGCCCTGCACATCCTGGAGAAATCATTTTTCCTCGTATATGGCTGGAAATTGTCCACAAAAATATCCCTTAAACTTTAACCCGGGGAGGAGTGTGCCCCCCCTCCAAATGCACCGCTGAGCTGGGTATAGGAAGGGGGAGAAAGGAGAGGCAGGAAAGCTGTCCTTGCTGGTGGGGGTAGAAAGTCAATAATGGAGAGCACGCATATAAAAAATCTACCATCCACAGTTTCTTTGCACGCTTTCACTGCATCCTTCCCCATCACATCGCACACTTTTGCTCTTCCTTGCTTTGATGTTTCTTTTTTCTCTGGTCTGTCATCACCCTCGTCCCCACACTCAGCATGGAGGGAAGGTCAGGTCCAAGGTGCTCACTTCCCCACAGGTAACACCATGTCCCCACTGTTGGACCGGCTGACCCCAAAACTTCCTTCACACGAGCAGGAAACTCACCGATAGAAAAACAAAAGCAACAGCAATCTATTAATAAATAAATACTCATATCATTTAAATACATCCCTTCTATGCCAGGTATGCTGCAGTACCCTTTCAGGTGGTTTTGGCTGCAGGTGTCAGAAGTGCTGCAAAGCTGCCGATGCCAGCCTTTTAGGGACAGCCGCCCGGATCTGCAGCATGTCCCATGAAGGAGGAGAGGCTGCTGCTGCGCCAGCCTGGAAAGACAACCTGCACACACTCATGTCGGCACTGGCCAATGTGCCATGGCCTCGTGCACCCTGTGATAAGGAATAATGGCTCGGAGGGCACCAGGAGTCCTCCAGGCATTTTGGCACAGAGCCAAGGCCCCCCCATACTGGGTCAGATGAGGCCATGGGGCCAGCACAGACGTCACCCACCGCTAAAAATTAACCTGCCTCAAAACCTTGACATTTAAAATACATTATATATATATAAAAAAGAGTGAGCTTATTTTTCTCCAGGTCTCAAAATAATTACTGGCCAGGTTTTAAGAAAACACTGTCTCAAAATCAGTAATAAAAGCTGCTAGCGGTAACCATACATGAGAAGGAGCTAGAGGAGTCCATAAACAAGAGATCTTGAAAGCAGGGGGGGATGAGGTGTCAGAATTCCTTGAGAAAATTACTGAGGCAAGAGAAAAATGTTGGGTGAACCTCAGCAGGGCCCCTGGGCCAGGGAGGCACTTCAGGCTAAACTGGGAAAGTCCACCAGGAAGAGAGGTCACAAACGCAGTGAGAGGACAAAGGTGAGAGAAAACAAGTTGGTGAAGGGAATTAAGTCAGCAATCAAGTATGGAAACGTCACAGGATCTTCTGCCTAGGGACCCCAGGGCTGAGTTTCCACAGATATGGGCAGAAAGCATTTATCTTCTCCAGCTGGGAGGGACAGTGCTGAGCTCTCCTGTGCTGCAGAAACACCTCTCTGGGGCTGGCAGGTGAGCTGGGTGATTCACACGATGCTTCTCAGCCTTCCCGCAGGCAGAGCAGTTTTTCAGCTGCAGGGGGAAGAGAGCAGAACTCATGTGCAAATAAAATTGTTCTCCTCATGCCTTTCATTCTCCAAGGAAAATACAAACATATGGGAAATCCCACAGGAATACCAATTAAAATTAACACTTCAGCTATCCTTAACAGTTATGATTTTATTTATGGCAGTTACTTACGATTGATGGCTCTGAGTTTATTCATGGTAGTTAACCTTGCAGCCTTCCAGGACAAAAATCAAGCACCAAGCACAGCATATTATTAGATCAGAGACTTGTGGCCTGAGGTACGTAACAAGTTCTGCACATTCATGCTACACCTTGGCTTACCCACAGGAACCTAAAATCACTTGGGTTTTTTGCTTCCATAGTTCTGTTACTTTTGGATGTGAGCCACAGGCTAGCCCAGGGCTGAGGGTGGTTCTGCACCACCGCTCCTCTAACATGCCTCAAACAAGAGAGTCTCCTGAGCAGGCTAACTTAATCTACAAGTAGGAAAACAGTGTACCATAAATTTTGCTTAAAAAGCGACTTGTAAATATCTGGCTTTTAAAAGCATTTGAGAAGGGTCATGGTAGCAAAAGAGGATGCACTTACATTTACATTGAGTAACTTTTTTTCCCCACCATCTAAGACTTCTTCCCCTTTACTGTTTTCTTCTTGGTCAAAACACGGTTGCTGATTTTATCATCTGTGTATTTTGCTCTCTTATACAGGGAGAGACCGTACTGATCTTACTCCATCAAGACAAAAGTACAGCCAAAGGTCGTTTGGCCCCAGGGACACGTCCTTGTACAGTTGGATGCTGTGCAAAAGCTGCTAAATGGCAGAGGAGTTCAATATTATGCATGAATTGGCTCACTCCCTCTTTTGGCAGTGATGGGGGAGAGCCAAGCAGATGCACATTTCCTTCCGCCATCAGCCAGTAACAGCTCATCTTTCTTATTGTCAGATGAACCGGGAAGCAAGCGCAGAAGGGATAAACACAACAGACTGTGCCTCATGGATCTCCCACCATACCACAGGCAGAAAATCAGCCCCTCGCTGCTGGTAGCAGCTGAGTTTCCTCTAACATCTTCATTCAGTCTGGTGTATGACAGGGCGCGCTGAGCCCCGAGTCTGCCCGGGCTTGCTGCGAGGTCGCAGCGTAAGCACCATGCATGGTACCATGCAAGGCCCGAGGCTGACTCACCCGCAGCTCCTGATGCCATTCCTCCTCTCTGGCAGGATATGGAAAATGTGTCAAGCCCTGCACACAATAGTAAACATATTCCTTTGGTCTGGGTTTGGTGCTTTTACCAGCCCGTTTCAGGTCAGGCAATTTGCAAACGATGCTTTTAAGTCAGCAGATCAGAATAGCCACTGGTGTAGCTCCCTGGTAAAAGCAAAGATGACCTCAGCACGCTGTGTTGAATAACAAAACTCCTTTTTGGTACAAAGCCAAAGTATCAGTGCTTTGAACGGAGGTTACCTTTATGATTCACGGCATGAATGAGCACTTAGTGGGCACATACAAGAGCACTGTATGAATCAGGAAACAGCTCTTTCAGGTCTCCTCACAAAAGGAAGTGAGTCTGGAGCTTGGTAAAGTTACAGAGGATGTTCGTGAACTTAATCTAGGGGAGGGGATGGGGGGAAGGGAAGAATCCCTTTTCTTTCACAGTGGGTCAGCACACTAACTCTGCATTTCTGTACACAATTTTTAACAACAACAAAAAGAAAGTAAAGGGGCTAAAACTGTGGTGGTGAAAGCTGCCTCGCAGCTGCCTGCCTATGACCTTTAGCTGGTGTGTTTGTACATCCACAAAGACTCTTCTGGTTTCATGCTTCAGCATCCCCCCCCATTGCTGGGAAAATCAGGGCACTTTCCTTGGGTAAAGCAGTGAGCAGTGATGGAGCATCAGCACACACCTCTGCTCGGGGCAGCCTTACTTCCTCCTTTGCCTCTCCAGCTGCCTGCGGAGCAGGGGGGCTCCCAGGGCACCTCAGCACTCCCGGCCGAGTGCTGGATGGGGTTCATTTTCAGTTCAAAGAAACAGGTTATTTCTTCAAAGGCACGGGTGCTGCGCCCTGGAGTTGAGTGAAGGTACTTCAGGTTAAGACTCTGGGGAGATTCATGCAACACCAGATTTGGAAAGATACAGGAGGTGGGATGGGGCTGTAGCCTTCAAACCGTAAGGGCCAAAGGAGAAAGAAATTAGGTTCTCCTCTTGAGGTTACTCTTGTATTCAGGCATGCCATTGCTGAGCTCACTCCTACCTCAACAAGCATGCTGAGCAAGCCCCTGCGGTGGGACAACGTGCTCACCTCCAGCGCTGATGTCTCCGGGCTGCAGGCCACCTTCCTCCGGTAGGCTGATGGACCCAAGTGGTAACGGACAGCAGCAACAGCCTTCCTGACACAGCATCTGCCTCCTCTGCCAAAGTGTAGCAAGTGACCCTTCTTGTTACTTCACGGGGCTGTCTTAGGAACTTCAGGTTGGTATTGCTGAACAAGAGCTGGACACTCAGACTACACGTAAAACACATCCTTTAGCTTTTATCTCTATCAAATTAAATTCCTAAGTCTTGTGCAGGTTCATATTCACACTCTAAACAACAAGAGAAGTTCCCTGACCAAGCTGTCCCATTGCACCACTGCTGTTTTCATGGTGGGTACAAAGCCTCTGGGATCGTGAGTCCGAGCACAGCTCAGCTCATGTGAGTCCAAGCATGGCTATTGTCAGGCACACAGTAGCAAGTCACCTGGGATCTATCATCCTCTCTCCAGAAGATCCAGCAAAGCTCACCAGTAACAAGATCATACCTCAGTCACGGGGCCTAGTAATGGAGCACAGCTTATGTGCCACAGGTGGACTCAGCGCACAATTAACTGGCTTTGTAGGTTGGTTAGTAGGTTTAGACCTTTAAATGCATCCCCCCCCAAAAAAAGGCCAGGGGGAGTCAAGAGAGCCTGAGAGCTTAGTTTGGTGCAGGCATATGTAGCTTCATTTCCCATGTACAAAGGTATTTTTAGAGGAAGAAGACTGGTAACCAGCTGTGAGACACCCTGAGCCCACCATTGATTTCTCCAGCTTTCAACACCAATGCAAAGGCTATCAGTAACACCAGCTTGAAAATGTGGCTGTGAAAGCTGCATTCTGGTGGAATCCATGAACTTCAAGATGAGCTGATAGTCCAGATCAGACTTTGGTCTTTAATCAGAGATGTCCAGTAATGAACTTCACCAACGTGAATCAGGAGAAAACACCACAATTGCATTGATATACCAAAGCTGCTTCTAGAGAGAGCTTGAGAAAGTTGTCAGCTCCAGTCAATTTAACCATACACGGCCAAAAACCACCAGAATCAGCTAACGGCCCAGACTTCAGAGGACAGGGCTTGTTACACAATTGGAAACATCCTTCTTCCTGCTAAAACTTTTTCTGCTTTGTAATTAAGATATTGTTATCAAAGGTTTTCCTTGCAAACAAGCAGCTTTTGTACCTGTCAAAACCCCTCTGCAGTGGGGCTGCCAGGCTATCCAGGTGCAGTGGCTGACCCTGCTTTGAGATGCTCCATCAGAAAGGTCCATCAGGAAGTTATGCAGGCTTCCCCAGCATGCCTGAAATGCCAACATGCTCCTCCTCGATAGCAGCTTGTTACAATAAAACTTTACAAGGAGCTTGGGTTTTATGGGAAGGTACAGAAATAACCTTTACAAAACAAAAAAAAAAAAAAGAAAAAAAGAAAAAAGAGAGAAAAATAAATGCATGCAGCAGGAGCTCGTATTTGTTCTGAAGCAAATGTGCTCACACTGAGATTTTACTGCCAGGGCTGATGAACAAAGCCAGAACAAGTCCCTTCAACTCCCAGAGAATTATTTTCTCTAGGTCTAAACCAGGATTCCCTCCGTATCAGTTTTGCTCTTCACTGCACTGCAGTTATGGTGCTCTTTGAAGGTGACAGATGCAATAAAGACTGCTCCAAAACATTTCAGTTACAACCTCTCCCAGTAAGTCCGTGTCTAAGGCCTTCTACAGCTAGAGCACTGAGTCTAACCCAGATTTTTGCAATGAACACTTGTGGCAAAACACTCTTTTTATTCAAGGCCACAAGATCGTGCATATTTACCTGGGCTAACAGGATTATTCCAAGTTGGTGATGCCTTTTTTAGCAAAAGGAGAGGTTATGCTGTCCACTTTTACTCAGACAACTAACACCACCTACAGGCATTGTCATCCTAGCATTGAGGGGGCACAGGCCAACCGATGATCTCCAGTTCTACAATTTTCACGTGCTGCAGAGATAGTTTGCTGACATCAAGCCATGTGGGGCGGTTGACACGCTGGAGAAGGGATGCCATCCAGAGGGACCTTAACAGGCTTGAGAGGTAGGCCCATGCAAACCACATGAAGTTCAACAAGGCCAAGTGCAAGGTCCTGCACCTGGGTGAGGGCAATTCCAAGCACAAATATAGGCTTGGGGATGAAGGGATTGAGAGCAGCTCTGAGGAGAAGGACTTGGGGGTGTTGGTTGATGAGCTCAACCCTAGCCAGTAGTGTGCACTTGTAGCTCAAAAAGCCAACCGTATCCTGGGCTGCATCAAAAGCAGTGACCAGCAGGTCAAGGGATGTGATTCGCTCCTTCTACTCTGCTCTCACGAGACCCCACCTGGAGTACTGCATCCAGTTCTGGAGTCCCCAACATAAGAAGGACATGGAGCTGTGGGAGCGAGTCCAGAGGAGGGACACAAAGATGATCAGGTGCTGCAGCACCTCTCCTATGAAGACAGTTTGAAAGAGTTGGGGTTGTTCAGCCTGGAGAAGGCTCCAGGGAGACCTTAGAGCAGCCTTCCAGTACCTGAAGGGGCTACAGGAAAGCTGGGGAAGGACTTTTTACAAGGGCATGGAGTGATAGGACATGGGGGGATGGTTTCAAACTGAAAGAGGGGAGATTGAAATTGGATATGAGGGTGGAAATCTTTCCTGTGAGGGTGGTGAGACACTGGCACAGCTTGCCCAGGGAGGTTGTGGCTGCCCCCTCCCTGGCAGTGTTCAAGGCCAGGTTGGATGGGGCTTTGAGCAACCTGGTCTGGTGGGAGGTGTCCCTGCCCATAGCAGGGGGGATGGAACTGGATGATCTTTAAGGTCCCTCCCAACCTAAACCATTCTGTGATTAAAGTGTATTTAAGAGAGCACTGCAACCTGGCCCCAGCATACCTGCTAACAGCCACTGTGGCTGGGGATGCTGAGATAAGAACACTATTTCCACAGTTGCACAGACTCGTTACCAAGCTAAAAGGCTTCAAGCAGAAGGATGACCAAACTATTGATCTGAAACTTGGGTGGGGAATATACAATTTTTAGTTTATGTTGTAATATCCATAGGCAAAGTCTGGCAAAAGACAACACATGCATGCACAAATTAGTTCCATGCATCTGTATACATGTACATACGTACATATGTAGATGAACAATGGTCAACTGCTCTCCTGTTCCTCATTAGGAAAGTCTGTGTCAAGTGAGTTGAATGTTTATGATCTCTTGCACTCTTACCAGCATGAAACTTTTTTTTTTTACTTCCTGTACTTGTAGAAAACAGAAGACATAAGGAAAGGATTTCAGATTTCAGTTGCTCACATTTTGGCACCATCTCCTCATCATGTGTGTATGCAGGTGTTTGAAGGCTGTCATTTCCTGCTAGATAAAAGCATTCCCCTTTGCTGTCTATATCATTTGGGACACTTTTAAGCAGCAGTGTAAATATGCAGTATGAAGATGTGATCAAGTAAAAAAGCATTTGAGTCAAGTGATACTTATTTAACCCAAGATTTTTAAAACACACACACACAAACATATATAAACAAAGATTAAAAGCTGTTGTGTTTGAATGAGGATTAGCTAATAAAAGAGACTGGATGTGAAAAATCTCACTTTGCTCTCCCAGGCAGTAAAAAGAAACAGAACAGCTAAAAGCTGCATCAAAAAGAATGAAGGAAGCACATCTTGGTGGAGACTAGGGGTGAAAATACTTGAATTACCAAGTAATTGTGTTCTTGAATGTCCATGTGGCATATGCCAAATATCACTGAAAAAAAAAGATCTAAAGCTGCATTCCTAACTCAATGGTAATAATTTTCTCTAGGATATGAGAATGCATAAGTGAAAGACCATCTTTTAAGGAAGAAACAAATCTATGCTTGTATTGCAAGAGCAGTGTAACAGAACAGCTACAGGTATGACCAATATTTTCCAAGTTTCCTTTCCACTATTGACAAAAACACTACTTTGATCCTCCCAAGCCTGTTTGAACTACGTTGGTGAATTTAAAGTAAAAACCCAAAACATACACACACCCCAAAACCCACGCAAGAACTCTGCTCCCTTTGCTAAATCAACATCCATCTTTACCAGCCTAAACCAATTATGAAAACATGCACTTAACACGTTGGGAGATACTGTTTTCCTGCCTGAGGCAACCACATGCCTTATGCCTGCATTAAAAAAAGAGCTGGCCCGTTTTATAATGCCCACACAGACTGCTACTCACATTGCCAAAGTCTGTTTGTCTTTCTCTAAAAGTCTGTGGAATATGCTCAGCTGGAATACCTAACCAAGTAATAATAAAGATGTTTAAAAGCATTTTGAATCCAATTTACTTTGTATTTTCTTCCCTTTTCTTTTTTAGAAGGTTGACGTATCGTACAAGTAACACATTTAATTCTATTCTTCCTCCATTCCTCATATTCACTGATTAACTTAGGAACATTTAAGACTCATCAACACTGCTTTAAATGCTCTGAGCTACTTGGATTACACTAACTTGTGAAGCATCATGCCCCAAAAGTGGGACTCATGGAAATGACAACAAATGATGAAAGGGTTTTATTGTGCAAAGATTTCAAAATGCTGGAAATCCTTTTGTATTTCCCGTCACTTCACTTTTCCCTCCCCTCCCCTGGCTGAAAATAAGGAAACAGCCAAGTTATTCTACAGCTGGTTCCCACCACTGTAATGTTCTGGTTCCCATTGAGCTGTGCATTCAAGCAAAAACAAGAACAAACATCAACAGCTCCATTCCCATCCATCTACTAGACAGGAACTCACAGATGCTTCATTATATACCTCCTGCTGGCACTGATGAGGCAGAAGATTTGTACGGAAAGGAGGGGGAGACTCGGACAAAACACAAGAGTCATTGTAATTGTTCTCATTCACAATTCTATTAACTAATGTCAGCCAAAACATCATGCTACTTTAAGCTTTTCCTTATCGCTGGAAAATACAGGCATTGTCAACAGCATCTCGAGAACCTTTCATGGATTGTGCAAATGTCACATACATGAGTTTAAAGAAGACAGGAGGAGTGAAGAAAACAGGACCATTTTGTGTAACTGGAATTTTATTTTATATATAAATAATAACAAGACACTGAAGAATTCTGAGACTTGCTACTTGCAATGCTGATCCTGCAATGAAACAAGCATGGGCAGATTTGAGTCCCACTGCAGAACTGAGGACAAGATCTCAAGACTGACCCAAAATATGTAGTGTCCTTTCACAGATTTCATACCAGAAGCCCAACCAGCACACTGTCAGTCTTTCCTGAGGCAGAAGGCAGATTAGTCACATTCAAAATCAAAACAGATTCAGATGGGTTTCCTCTTTTTCTTGGGAAGTTGTTGCTTCTATCTGTATTTTTTGTTCACCTACAACCAAGGAAAGGGAACAGAGAATAAAGGGAAGAGGGAGGGAGAAAGCAGAATTAAACATCATAGGCCTTTTCTTTCCATTGTCAAAGTGCATTTAAAACTTTGTTCCTCAAATAGATTTTGATCAACTTGCCACATCAAATAAAATTCTGAATACCAATTCACTTCTAGTAAAGATACAACTCTTCATATTACTTACATTAAAGTACTAATTATTATGCTTGCTCTAGAGAACTCAATTCCTATAGTTGAACTATATGGAAATAGAAAAGAGAAAGGACACTTCACAGCAACAAAACACCAATGGAATCTTGTGTAAACTTCCTCAAAAAGAATGCTTTTTAATTCCCATCAAATGTCTTTTTTCCTAATCTCACTTACTCTGGTGTAAAGCTAGGGTAATTTAACTCGAAGAAGTGGAATTACATAAACATAGATCCTGAACAAAGTGAAAAAGAGATATGCTGTCTTCATGGAAAAACACAGAGCCATGGCACTTCCATGCAACTCTTCAGCACAACAGCTGCATAAAATTAAAGCTTGCTTCTCCCACAATGGGATGTGGTTTGAGCTGTAGTTTGCATATAATTATTGATGACAAACATACTATAATAAAGGAGGTGCAATGCTGCTGGGTTTTGGAATGGAGAAATATGTTACTGTCTCCAACCTAAAGTGATTTTGTCCTTGGCTGACCGTTCACAATTCAGAGACCCACACTGTGGCAAATCTTTATGAGGAAAATGAGATTGTATTTATTTTAGTAACCAGATTCAACTAGGAATATTGCCAACCATTGGAAATACAGTGAGACTTTCAGGACTGATCTCATTCAGAATAAACAAATACATCTTTTCAGAAATCACAGCAGTGTTCTTCAAACTTTGGGATCACCCAAATCCAACAAAACATCTGGACTTGGGTATGGAGTTAAATAACTGGATTTGATTTCAAGCAGAAGTAACAAATCGCCACCCCCGCAGAACAGCTGAAAAATGATACTGAATTGAACTTTCACCATTTGGTTGCTCTAGGTCAAAAACCTAGTGTTCCATTTACATATCTCCTCCAGAAACACGTGCAAAACAAAGCAGATTTCAAAACCAGCAGCACCCAGGTACTTTAAGCACCTAAGAAATTATCTTAACTCTTTAAAAAGAAAGACAGTAGCATGTGAGACAGCAGCTGTTAATGAAGTTTTCCTCAAAACTTACTTATATAGCATGAGTACATTTATTGTTAAAATCCTGAGGACAAAGGGTCTGGGTACCAACTTCAGTATAAGTCTTCCTGACAGCTTTCGCTCCTTTCCTTCTACCCACCGCTCCTTAAAATGTTCCCTAGCACTTCAGAAAGTGAGTAATGAACTACCAAAAATTACATTCAGATCATAAGAAATGCTAAAAGGAAATAAAAGCTATTTACGGGTTTCTGTTTGTAATGAACAGTGTCCAACATACATAAACAAAAGTTCAATTTTCCTGGCTTTTTATCATTTAGTAGCTCTGTCCTAGTTCACAATAATCACAATATCTTAGTGAATTTTAGAGAAGTTTTTCTTCCTCTTGGTTCTCTTGGGTATCTTAACTCAAAACAAAACTACTTATCCTATTTTTAAATTTTTTTAAAAATTGGCTATTTTATAAAATACTTGGAAAACACATATTCTCAAAGATTTTATATTCATATGTCTGAAGGAACATATGTATTCAGTGAACCAGCCAGCCAACATACCTTTTTGCCCTTGTGAGAATTAGCTACAGCAATGAAAAATACATTAAGGGAAACACAACATTTGAAACTAGTTCTGTTTTTAAGGCTGACTGTGCCACAGTGGAACGCTGCTGCTCAGCAGATGTGTGTGCTCCATCACATCTGCAAACATTTGTGACTGATGATGATGCATGAAAGAAAAAAATTGGTGCAGTTTTCTGAATTCAGACTCTATTTACACAGTTGGCAGTTAGGAAAAAAAGGATTTTACTGGTAAGTGGAACACTGCATACAAAAATAATGAGGAGTCCCTACATTTGCAAGGATCACTTTCTGATGAAAAATAAGTCTTTAACATAATGTGAAAATAATACAGGGCAAAGACAAGCAACTAGAAAAAGTATTCAGAAAAGACATCCTTTATCAACTGATGACAGACCAGACATCATCTGATATTTTGTACTAAATGATGTTCAGTTACATTATCATTAGCAATAATAAGCCTCAAGCACAGAGCAATTTTTGTCCTATGAGACTGAACCATCTTTAAGAAGTTGAGCAGGTGTTTTTGTTTTGCTTTTCTAGAAACTGTAACAATCACAGGACTCGCTGGAGTTTAGAAAGTGGCCAAGTCAGAAACAGAACTGGCGTCTCAGCTCATGTTTCTGGCTCGGAGACCCGGGAAACACTGCCTCCATTTTCTCCATCAGTCGTTCCCAACTGATGAAGCATGCCTCATTAGGGAGGTGCATCACGTGAAAGGTCAGGCACATGGCAGACTGTTACAGGCTGTAAGATAATGCTGCACTCTGGCACTGACAAATCTTTAGAGAAAAACGTATCAGTAGGAAAGAGGTTTATTTCCCATCCCTCATACCTTTACAGGTGTGACAAAGGTGGCAAAAAGGTTTTTGGTATGGGGACAGAAATGGGAAGGGAAGAAGGGAAAACAAAAACAAAACCAAAACAACCAACAATACATTAACAAGGCCTTGCTAAATTAACTCAGAACGTTTGGAAGAGACAAATATTTACTTGCTATGCTCTAAAGATGAAGAATTTAGACAAGTTAAATTGTGTTACTGAGTATGCTTATTCTTGACAAATAAGATTAATAAAATTATTACCTCTCTGCCCCTCATCAATATGATGAAAACTATGAGTCACACTTGCAAATGTTCAGCTTTTCCAGGTTATTTTGCTGCTGTAGCCCCATACTGTTACCAGTCTTTATCCTTTACCTGTTTGAATGCCAAGTTATCTGGTGTTCTGCTTCTGGGCTCGCTCTTCATTTGAAGCAGCATTGCTTTCCAGGGGCTTGTCACCATCTGCGTCACCCTTGAGGAAAAAATATGCAGAAAATTTCAATTGAGGCAATCCATGATTAATTTTTTTGCCAGAACAGACACCCTCTTCAAAAGCTGAAACAAAAACTTCTTGCAAAATCAAGTGGTTGATGAGACTAATTCAGCATAATGTACTCAAATATGAACTTCTCCCAAACGGTTTCTAGATTTTAGTCTTCCTGTAGTTAGCTGAGCAATTAAAGGATTTGAAAGAACAAGTAGCTCAACAGAAATGTTTTAATTGACTCATTTTGCCTGCACTAATAACAGAGGATGGATTCCCACAGAGTAGTTACTATTTTGCATTCTCGGAATTCTGTGTGGATTTATACAATAGGTCTCTTTTAGTACACATCCTCTGAGAGGGTGTTCTCACACTTTCCCAAAATAAGCGATAGAAATCAAAGAACGAAGAGAGGCTTGTTAGAGTGTCAGGTCCATTTATTTGCCAAGTATGCTATAATGAACAGGCATTTGATTATAGTTTTAAATAGATATCAATTAAAAAAATACTTCAAAGAAGACACATGGCATGGGGACTGACGCACGTAACATATAAGGACAGTCTGAGAGGTGTGGGTCTGCTCAGCCTGGAGAAGATCAGACAAAGGAGGAACCTAATTGCTGCACACAGTTCTTTTTGGGGCATTTACATATTTGGAAGAACTAGGCTCTTCTCGGAGGTTCACACCAAAAGGACACAGAAACATGGCAAATTTCTATTAGATCTAAGCAGGGTTGTGTGTGTGTCTGTGTGTCTGTACAACGTATCACACTCATGGTTTTCCAGAGAACTTCTTGAATCTCCATCCTTGGAAATACTCAGCATTTGACTGCACAAGGCCTGAGCTACCAAATCTAACTTTAAAACTGTCTCTGCTTTGAACAGGGGGTTGGATGAAATGATCAGAGATCACACCCAGCCCCAATTATTATTAAATCATACACAGGAAAATTAAATGGCATTTTCTTTTTATTCTAAAAGATATTTTTACCAATATGACTTAAATGTGATGAAAAAATGTAACGAAAGAAGCCAGAAGAGACTGGAAAACAAACATTTCACAGGATGGGTCAAGTTTCTGTCCCAGCACAAATACAACACTATGGATAAGGGACTGAGTCTGTGAGAACCTGCATATGCTGTGCTGGAGATATGGACTCCATACGTAAGATTTAATTATGAAGACAATTCTTAAATTTCTCATTCAAAATATGTCTAGCAAGACTAAAAGGGAATTTCAAAAACCCATTTTGGTTTGATCACTATCCCGGATATTTCATAGTATAGGAAATCACATCCACAAACCACACCCATTTCAAAATAATTGTCTAGTCGGTAATTTTCCTGTACAGGAACTTGTAAATTATGACATTTTACTACAATTTATAATGAATAATCTGACTCACGATGCCTCATCTCAGGGATTACTCAATCCTGAACAAATGAACTAAAAATAAGTTGTTCACAGAGTTCTATGTTTTTCCACTTGCTTGTTTTAACTTGTAAAAAGCAAATCCCATTTAGGTAAGCTTTTTTTTTTATGTCCTGAAAGAGGAAAAAAACCCCAAAGCTACACACACACACACACACAAAAAATATACAGGAAAATAGGGGTCTTACTCAGTTCCTTTGTTTATGTAAGCTCAGTAGATCTCATCACAGGGCTTGTCTTCACCAGACCTATTAAGCCAGGATTATTTAATTCAAGACAATTGACTGCTAAACTGCCATTCCTCACACAGTGCCCACTATGTAAATACTGAGCCTGAATGGAGCAGTAATATGGGTAGCCAGAAAAGGCATCTTTTGAGGTGGCACAAGAAATAAACACACCTAACTTTACAACAAAGCATCGAAATACTCTAGTCACACTTAGAACCAGATGAGAAGCAAAAAATGTGTTTAGATCAATGACCCAGAAGACAGACCTCCCTTGGGCCATGATGACCTCTCATAATTAGAAGTAGGCACACATTCAAGACAGTCTTTCTACTTTCTGGCTCAACACAACCACTCCGTAATAAATCTGAGTGGCCAGAGAAGTTCACGCTGGAAGTTCAGAGCTCTATCCCACAGCAGAAGGGGAAATATTTTGCAGCATTCTTATGCATCTGACAGTTTAAACTAAAAAGTGACTGATAAGAAATCTCCGTAACACATTCATTAATAAAGTGTTCAATACACTGGGATTCCATAGCATTAAAAAAAAAATAAATCATTATTTGAAATTGAAAATAATAGTGAAACTAAGAGAACTGCACACAATGTTTTTTTTAAGGTTTCAGTACAAGTGATTAAAAGACACCCCAACTTAGCTCACAGTATCCAACAGAGATACATTGAGACCTCAATATGAAATTACAAACTTAAAAACACAAAAGCAATGATTTCTGTGAAAATCTTACTTCCATACAGAGAAAAATGCTCAAAAGTAACTTAGCCTAATATCAAAAAAAGAAATGCGGGGTGGCTTTTTTTCTCACCTCACAGCCTAGTCTGTTACAGAAGTTAGTTTCTGTTGCTCCTTCTGACAAAGGCCCTGTTGCACTGGCACCTCACCTTAGAAATTGTAACTCCAAAGGTCAGTATATGTCTCTCTCATGCTCATGGAAAACTCTTGAAAGGTAGAGTCTGGCCACCAGAAAAAAACAACAGCTGCAAAAGAAAAACTAAGGCTCATCTGGGCTCAAAGATCAATAATTTACCTTTTCTTCTGTCTTTTTTGCTTGCAATGTACCACTTAGAATAAAGACATCACCTTACTCATCCTCCCACAGTCAATCAATAACTTATTCTCCGTCTTCTATTCTTAGTTAAGTTTGACTGCAACTTTCTCAGAAATATGAAGTGCTTTAAAAAATATTACTCTTAAGTTGCTCTAAAAAGCTCAACTTTTTCTGGAGTAGGTTCTGTCTTTCCCACTTCTAATACACTGAAATTCACCACAGCCCAAACTCAGGATCCAATCCAAAAGAAGTAATTATTTTCACAAGTTTTACTGTTATAGTTCTTCATACCAAGCAATAAAAGGAGACTGTATTTCCTCTCAGAAGTAAGATGTTTATCTTTCAGTCAGATGACCAAACTTTTGCTTGTCCATTCACAAGTTATTGAAGACAAGTCTTACAAACATTTACTGTAGAAAGAAGTTCTCTTAGCTGCTTATGTTGTGTTTTAAAGGATGCTCAAAACACAAGTGACTTAAAAATTCTCCTCTCAAATGGCAATTTAAGCTTTGCTCCGGTCACTACCCATGATGCTTATGGTAAAGCACCCCAGTCGACACATGGACATCACAACTTCCACCAGAGCTTTCAGGAGAGCAAAATCCAGGTTCACAGTTTCCTGATGCTCGTTTGTTCTGAGCAAGCACAGAAAACAAGTACCCAAAACTTGAGCAGTCTCTGCATTTTGAAGCACTCTGTCACCAACTAACAATTAATAAAACACCCAGAGATAGTATAAAGGTATAGCTACATTTTTATATGTGTAATAAATATATGTATATAGGTTTAAAATATATAGTATATATTAGAATTAGTATGTCACAGATGATTTCTATCAACAGACCCGGCAGTAATGAAAACCTAACAATAAGCTGCAAGAGTTTCTCTCAAGCTCTGAAGCTGTTTAAACAGCCAAATGACAGATAGCAGGAAAAAAAATATCAGTTTTCTGTAAGATTTTATTACTGATTGAACCAGAGCAGAAGAGAGCACACATATGAAGAAAGGAACAAGAACTGAAAAGGAAGGTGTTTTTAAGAGTTCTAGAGCTGTTCTGCTTTTTTCACATTCCAGTAAAAACAACAGGTGCCTGACTCAGTGTTGGAGGAAGAGAAAGAATCCAGAATAGCTGAAAATACAGCAAAAGTCTTTGGGTGGTACAAAGACAAGACCAAGTGAGAACTAACTGAAGAAAACTCTTTTTCTGTGTTTCAGTACATATTAGCTCACTGGCCAGAACAAAACCTGGGTTTAAGTGACGGTGCCATAATAATGTCTTGTCACTTGAAGATGAAGTCCTCATAGTGTGAGAGCTAACAACCCTACAGCACAATACAACAGTGCAAATTATAGAAGCATCGAAACCAAAGGCAGAAGAGGATGGGCAAAAAGGCTGCGTTTCATGAAAACAAACATCATATGAGCTGACTGACAAACAGGACCCGATTGTTAGAAACTTACAGACAGTATGTATCGAACTGTGGCTCTGGAATACTAATCTTTAAGCAGTTCTTTGTAAAGAAGTTATAATCCTTTCTATGGAAAGCCACAGTCCTCAAGTGTATGCTGCTGCACAAAATCCGCAAGCTGCTGTGGTTCCTCCATCCCTCTGACCTAAGGACAGGTATCAAAGCTGACAAACTCAGCCAGTATTAAACAGAGATCACTGTGGAAAAAAACCTCTAAGCAAAACAAAACAAAAAAGCTGCAATTCACTGGCTTAATAGTTGTTAGTTCAATGCCTTTGCAGGCACTATAAGGCAAGAACGTGTGTAAGAAAAGAAATGTAGAAAAAGACGATCTTGCACTAACAATGGTATTATTGGGCAGAGCAGAGGGATCAGATACTCCCAAAGAGTAGCTGAAGGCAACACGGGGCATTCAGCCTTCCTAATTGCAAAACCCCAGTAACAGAAGGTTGATGCCGCCTAAGGGTTTAACCCCTAAAAACGGTTTCAAATGCATCATTCTAAAAAAACTGCATACAGGCATAAGTTGGCGTGATTCTCTACAAATTTTGCAAACTAAGTTTAAGATAAACAAGGACTGAGGGACACATCTTCCATTTCACTATCTCTTCCCCTAAGGATATACAACCTGATAATATAGATGTTAAAACTAATTCCTCTGATTTTTGTGGAATTACTTCTTGTGAGTAAAGACCACTTAAGTAAGCAAAAGATTCTCAGAAGACAAAACCCTTGAAATATTCCTGGACCGCCAACAAGGCAGTTACATTTCTTCTACCATATCCTCTACATGGGGGAAGAAGTAGAAAAGCTGTCCACTTTATATCGAGATAAAGTATACAGAAGCTGAGTAACTACTCCTGCTGTTCCTTATTAGCAAAATGTTTCACCCTTCTGGAAATTAAAAATGTGAACACTGATTTTTTATTTAAGGTACTTGTGTAGTTTTAGCAGAAAGTTTTCATCCTGAAGAGCTGGCTCCTTCAACAAGCCAGCATCAGGATACCAGAATGCTGCACTGTAAACAGTGCATTCAAAACCTTAGACAGACTTGCTCTATGGAGAGGCTCCAGGCACAGTGTTTTGAAATGTAGTGGCAGAAGGTCCTGGAATTTCAATCTTCTTGGCAGAACCTAGAATTCAGTTGATATGACCTCAATTTGGCACAGGTTTTTGTTTCATAAAACCTTCAGAAAATTAACATACCAGCTCTATTTTAATGACACACTGCTGCACAAACATGAAGTTATGCACAGCTGTGATACCTATGACTATCAAACAAATTATGAGCAACGTAACAAACTAACACAAGCCAAGAGCCGCCCATATACTGCTTGACTATTTGCAAGAATCCTTTGTGTAGCAACAGGAAAATGCTAGTGAATGTCACAAAAACAAAAAATAACATCTTTTGCTCTGGCATGGTTTCATGAAATAGGTTACATCTGCTGTAATAACTTAAGAATGACATTTATATTTGCCTTCGCTAGTTAAGGAATCTAGCTGCCTAGTATGGCAATAACAAATGAATATATAAAACCGGCCCAAATCTTTCTCAGGGCTGTCAAATTAAGACAGAAGTCCCAGAATGCATCCTAGAATGCTTTGCCAATTTTAGTACATGATAGTTAGAAGTATTTTCTTCTATGACACTTCTGTATCAGCAAAAGCCCCAGTAAAAATGCAACTTAAACAGAAATTCTTTAGCTGGATAAAATCGATACTGATTTGGTGAATCAAATAATCTGCATGAAGAAAAAGTACTTTTTTGCACTAGTATAACCACACAACATTAGAGACAGACTGAAAAAGTTTCTCTAGGGTAGACTTCACTTCTCACATCTCACATTAGGGACATACCAGTGCTTACATGTATAAAAAAGGTAGAGGTTTTAATTATTACCTGTGGCTGACCACATCCTGATAGACCATTGCAACAGTATTTAAAAAACCCCAATTAATTCAAAAGAACAATACATTAAAAACAAACCTCCCCTTACCCCCCAAACTCTCAACTATGTGTTTTATACTGCTTCACCAGTGCAGACCAAAGGACATTTCAGAGCAGACTTCTTCCATGAGAAATACTTTTCAGTCCGCACTGTACTGACTTCAAAGCTTGTGACTTTTTCCAGCTGCTGTTCAGCTTCTCCAGACACCAGGTAGACAATACCCTCTCTAACAACTTCAGAGGACCAGGAAACAATGATGCCGTATACTGCAGTGGTAAGAGATCACTGAGCACCTAAAATGCAGGCAACCTTACCAAGCGTGTAGTGCTTCTTCATTTGAGCCACAGGATTTTTGTATCTTGCTTAATCCATGAAGTTAACACGGCAACAGTTAACACTAGCAATACCTAATCAAACAGATGAACTTTAGGAGGAAACCACTCAATGGCATTTCACTCCTCTGTGCAAATAACATATTTTGGCAACTAAGGGGTATGATTTAAAGATTCTGCAAGGAGGAAGAGAAAGAAGTGAGTTTACTTAGTGGTCGCTGCAATTCTGCATGGCGTTTGTTTTTCTGCTGAGGTAGCAAGTGCTTGAATAAGCCTTACAATAAGATGAAAGCTTCAAAAGTTTTTGCCTTCCAATAACAACCACATGTTTCCTTTTGAAAGCCTGCGACACAATAAAATAAAAAGCTCAGCTTATTTTTACTGATGCTGTCAGTTTGTCTTTCTGAAATATTTCAATGTTGCCTATTTTTTTGGAGATATTTTTTGACAGGCTAGGTTTTAGGAAAGGTACAGTATGATTAACTAACCTTTGTTTATTCAGAGAGCTATACAAGTGCATTCACTGAAGTGCATGGGGCCAATACAGGATGAGTGTCCACTGATGGAAGTCTCCACTCTCATAAGACTCAGCAACTGATAGGACACACGAGCATTTCTCCAACCCAGCTTGTTTGGAACTAGTCCCGCACCTAGACCTAGCCAGCGAACTCGGTCCCATACCTGCAATTGCCTCTCCAAAAACATCTCTCCTCGGTGGCTACCCCCCTTCCATCTTAGGCTTCTGGGTTGAACATACCATGTTCTGGTCAGATAGGACTTCTGGTTTACAACAACCCAGAGCCATAAATCATTGTCTAACTAGTATGAACTGTTACCAGTTGTGAGCTATGGCTCAATCAGGAGGTCCACAGAAAAAGATCAAGACTTTCTGCTGGTTCAAAGTTGTTTTCAAATCACCTGTTAAGTTTTGCCAGGCTACATTAAACAACTAAATAAGAGATGGGAAGCAGTCTGCAGCTAGGGCAGCAGTTTGTATCAAAAGAACAAGCACAGTTGCTTAGAAATCAGGAATTAAAGATGCAGTGAGTTTAGAAGTGAATTTAAAACCACAAAGCTTTACATTACAGACCTGAACTTTTATATTTGTAAGTAGCAATTAAAAAAATTCCCTAAAAACCTTTCAGGCTCTCCCTGGCACACATTTCAATCAACTCACACAGTTCTGTGGTCTCTTACACTCTGCTCCACTGAGCCATCTACATATATTTCCTAGAAGTCAATTTGCTTATCTCTATCAGAGAGGTACAACTACACAGACAGTTCGCTCCTGTGGGGTAACAGGAGCATCTAGTAGATAAAAAACAAAAAGTATCATTACAGTACTTAACTGCAGAAGCTTCAGGCAGGTTATAAATTATGATCAAGACATTATATAATGTAATGATGCATTAAAATACGTTCCCATTTTTTCACAAGTCAGTGCTAACCTTCAACTAGTGTCATTAATCAATCACACAGTACTCATTGTGAAACTTGGTAGAATTTTGTGGGATGCAAAATGCATTTGAAGCATCAAAAAAGAATCTTATTTCCAATTTTTTTCAGGGGAATATTTATGAATATTGGCTTTAACATACACAAACATGTAAACAAATAGTTAGATACCAATACAAACACTAACTCAAAACCAAGGACACGGTACACTGAATAATATGACTTAAACTTTGATGACTGTAAAACAACTATGGAAGAGCACACTTGCTGAGATGCTGAGATTTAAAGTAACTAAAGGCACACATGCCTTAAAATGGTAATATTGTATGAGAATGGACCACAGAAGTGCTGGAAAAGAAGGCTTCCCTTCTCTGGTGAAGTATGCAAAGAAGTCATACTGTATCACTGATGCTCTGTGGGGGGATAAGAGAAAGCTGTTCTGTAGGGGGAATATGGAAAGGTGTTCCATTCTGAAACTAAAAATAAGCACGAAGACATTCACTTAGTTGTATTAGAAATGTTAATTTAAAAATGCTGTTTTAAAGAAACCACAGCGCTTGCCAAACTCTAGAAAACAAAGCCATTATGTCAGCATTTGTTCTGTCACCAATTATAGGCACCTCTAAGGCAAGGCATGAGTCTGCTTACCATGACACAGAACAGTAATGCCAGATCAAAAAAGAAGTGTCTTGTAGAACAGAAAATAAAGACAAATGTTATTCTAACTAATAAATAAATAAATAAATAAACCCCTCAATCATGTATGTGAATGCTAGTCTGATCCCTCACACAGTGTTTAACAATTGGAAATCTAGAAAGCAGAAACTTTCAGCAATGACTGCCCTGCGCTTGGTACCTCACCAGGATGCCTGGTTCAAAGCAGATTCAAAAGCAACTCAATTTTTATTGGCAGTCTTCTGGATGAAAACTGATTAACCCAAAGTTTCCTCAAATAGGGCTCAAAGTATTAAACGACACAGCTAGTTACCTATGTCTAAATCTGTAAGAACTGCACATCCCTATGAACTGCTGTTTTTCTGACTAGGTAATAGGGTTTAATAGGGCAGCACATAATGACATCGTCACGCTATAGCAAATATTCATGAACATGCAGAGGAAAAAGAAGAGAATAAATTTGAAACACGATTCTATTTTCTCTCTTTCAGGAGATATCTAATAAAAAATTGTTATTTCAGATTTTTAAGATGGAGCTTTTAAAATTAAATTGTTTTTTTTTTAAAAAGAGTTTGGGGTTTTTTTAAATAATCAAGACCATAAGAGCTTTGATCTCTAGACATTCCAATCACAATATTCCCAACTTTACTATTAAACACTTAGTTAATTATACTAAAGAAAACTTCCAAACAGCATTTTTGAAAGTTTAGCTTGAAATAAGCTTAATATTTCTCCAAAACTTAGAAAGATAGACTGAAATCTTCGTCTTCAGAAATAAAAGCTGAGTCAGAGTGGAAAAAAAACACTATTGCTCATACATTCTTTATCAGAAAATGAAGTGGTAAATTCAGAAATCAAGTTCTTCAGACTTCTTACCTTATCACTTTTTTTCCCAGATTTCTTCTTCTTTGGATTATCCTTCCAAATAGATTCTACAGCAATATATCCCTGAAGACTCCAGTCATACAGGTGTGTACCAGCAACCTTTGAAACAAAAAAGATTAGAAAGTGTGAATTTAATAATCTGGAAATGTTATTTTGCTTCTTGTTTCAGTGGAAGAAGTCTCAAAACACAAAATCTTTGACAGCTTCCTGCTCAAGCTCAGGGTATACAGCATTAATAAACACCTTGGAAAAAAAAAAAGAGACACATGAGGAATAAGAAATGCCAACTTGCTAAAACCTGTTTGAAGACCAGGTAGTCTTCATAGCTGTATAAAAAGGGGTGGAATGATGCTGCATGGAAACAATTCTGGGTTTCTTAGTATTCAATGTTCAACAGGTTTAACATAAGCAAATTATTTAATTTAACCATACTAATTTTGAAAACCCACACAAAAAAATCCCCTAGAGTGTCACTATTTTGCAATTTTACAGTTTCACTGCTTTAACAGAACGGTCAGAGTACCCTTTTGTTTCTTTTTATTTGCTATTTAGAAGAAAGACCTAATTTGCTGATAGATGGCTGTAATGAGTAACCAGCTGTCAACTCTCAAAACAGAAGACAGCTAGAAAAGATGATATTTCCTAAATTACACCAATAGGTAAATTTTGCAACAGAGGATTAGGGAGGTATTAGTCTCTAAGGTCTCATGCACGTGTAAACAAGGTCCCATATTTTAATTCCACACAGGACCATAAGCATATAATACTGACTATACTGTATAAGTCAAGATTATTGAGCAGAATTATGTTTAGGATTCTTTTATCTACATTGCATGCTGAGAAACTAAACTGAGAATCTGCTGGCTTTTCTACATTTACATTGTTCACAAACTAGTCAGTGCAATTTCAAAAGCATTTCATTCTGCAGCAAGCATGGATCAAGGGACCTCAACTGCTTCTTTTCAAGCTGTAATCACGTCATGTTCTCAGTTGTGCCAGTACAATGTTTATGCCTTACGGACTGAACTGGGCAATGGCCGAGGTATAGGTTCAAAAGACACAGAAATAATTTAGTTTGCTGTCAAAGAAATAAACTCACATACTAGCAAGCTTTTCTTTCATTCAAGAAGAAGGTAAGCATAACATACATTGCTTTAGGAAACTGGAGACATTCTAATCACAAGGAACAAAAATAAATCAGTATCTTTATCGCTAGAATTAAAGTAACTTCAAGTTTTTTCCACATGGAACATAAGCCACAGTAAAAACAAAGTATTTTGAATGTATTATGATGGAAAGCAATGCAGTTCCAAAACACTAGTTAAAGTTCCAGCAAAACTAAATAAATTTCAGTATTAAATTCTGTGCCCTTTCCACATACACAGACTGCCCATTTGTTCAAAGTCATACAAATTAAAGTAATACTAGCAGTAAGGAAATAAATCCCTTACAAATTTGTGATTTATTAGAATGATTAGCAAGCAGGCAAAGAAATGCAGTCTGTGCATTTCTTCCATCTCCATTTAGATGGACAGTGTTTGAAAACTACCTATTACCAACGATGAACACGGATGCTATAACTTCACTTAGCAACTCACACATTTTAATGGAAAAAAAAAGTTCTCCTGCAGACAGATGCATCAGGTGTTGTACCTCAACTGCAAATATATTCTGCTGTGTTTACTTACAACTTTCCAATGCCAAGTCTTTAACAAAGGTGAGAAGGAAAAAAACCAACTCACCCAAAACTCTTTTAGTCTTTTAAAATATGATCAAATCTGAGAGTTTACCAAATGAAGGGAACTACACCACTGTAAGTGAATAAGCATTGATGAAGTACTCAAGCGTGAAAGAAAAATAAATATAATATAAATAATAACTACAAAAATTAAAATTTATGCTCAAAAATATTTCCTGTACTGTTCTATTAACTTGGCAAGTGAGCTTTGTACTGATGGCATCCCTTCCTAGGCTTACAGAAATGTTTTGAAAGGCCTATGAAACATTTAAAAATAATTGCTAGAGAGAAGTGCTTCCAACTTCAGAATGAAGCATGAAAATTATGGATAGTAAAATCTGATATGCCTAAAACTTTGCTTCTTTAAGAAAAGCAAAACATGAGAGAGATTAGAGGAACCAAAACATTATCTAGGATATTACTTTCTCCACAGAAGTTTTCAAACTCATACGTCTAGTGTCCTGACCAAGTCAACAAAGCTGTATCTATTCCAATCAAGTTTCAGGCTCGCAGTCTCATATCAGATTTTTTTGGTACAGTCAGACTAAGAACTGTGAATTAATCAAAGGGCAATCATGCACTTCAAAGTTTTCATAAAATAAACAAGGTATTGTGAAGCTGTTAGTAGCAAATCCATAGTTAAGACTGAACTGAGCTTCTTTAAAAACAATAACATCAGTTGGAACACCAATCACTTCCCACTTCACTGTTCAGAAGGCAACTAGAATTTCTATACACAGTTTCCAACAGAATATGTCCAAGCTTCTTAAATGCTGAGGCTTTTTTCCTGTCGTTTACATAATTTTCTGTCCCTGGGAATAAGTCAATAGAACGGTACGTATCTAGAGCATCTGAATCCTGGAAGCACTAAAAAAGACTCCATGAAGGATCAGGGTATCACCATGCTGGCAGAGTTCAAACGCAGCATTTCTGACTCTCCCTAAGTTCATGACCTTTCAGTTTTCAAAGAACATCATATGTTCTTGAGAATATCATATTTTCATCCTGACACCTCAGTGTGATTCAGAAGTCATCAACAGCTGGATAGCCAATTTACCAAAGCCTGAAACATCAAGTATTTTTAACACATTAAAATATGTATATGTACACTGCAAGTGGTTAAAAGCTGGATTTGAAAAATGTGCTGGAGATCTGAGGAATCTGCCAGTACAATCAAATGTGGAGAGCAAGGCATATGAACTGACATCAGCAGGGGCTGTAAGCAATTGTCTGGTCTCTTCAGTTCTTTCTTTCACAGGAAACTCACTTAAGCAACTGTAAGTTAACATATTTCTTATGTGTCTGAAACAACAAATGCATAAATAGTGAAGGTGTCCAAAAAGCAGCAGAACTCTTACCCCATTCCAGAATGTGCATGCTATCTTTCTTAAAGCAAACAACAAAATCCAACAAACAACCCAACAAAAAGCAGAAAACAATAATAATGTTTACCTCAAAATGTTGTTCCTATGATTTCTCTATAGAAACTCTTTTTTTTCCCTTTTACTTTCAAATCCTGTTTTCATTTGCTCTCAAGATATTTGATACTCCCTTGCTATTATAAGTAAATATTCAAACTGCACTTACTAAGCATATTTATGTTAATTTATAATTACTTAAGAGATTCAGAAAGGAAATTATGTTTCTCAAATTGAAGGCACTACTGCAGATGTTAGAAAAAAAAAGTCACTAAAAAACCCCAGAATATCTGACTGTCTTTCAGCTTGGACTGCATGTTCTTTGACAAAATAAGTATCATTTTGTTAAGTGCTAAGCACACTGACATGGCTTTTAAAAATGGGTTACCAGTTAATCTGAAGGTAGAAGGCAATCAAAGTAAAAGACACTTCTCCAATAAAAGATATCGTCACTGACCTGTGCAACAGCAACTGCTTGCTGAGGGTAATACATGGAGGCACCAACACCCATGAGACCTGCAGGATACACTAACTTCTTTATTTTTGAGCCTGTTTCATAACAAAAAACAAAATAACCCAAAACACTGTTAGAGTATACGCTACCTAAGATAGCTGAATAGCCCTAGCCTTTATAATCAAAACAATTTAATTAAATACAGTTTAGCATATTTTCTGTTCAGTTCCAGTGGTTTCTTAAGAAACACGATTACGCTGATCAGCAATTATTCTTTCAACCTTTTCAGGATATTTCTATTAACATCTTCCCACAGTGAGACTTGCGTTACAACTCCATTTACTGCAGTAATACATCATTTATTTTAGTACTGAGTAATGAAGTAAAAGCCACAGTTAAGAGATATTTAAGAGAATTATACCAATTGATACTCTTTTCTAAACTACAAGGAAAACCTCAGGCAAGGGTTAGGATAGTATTTTTTTGATATATCAAGCAGAACAAGAGACATTCCAATACTAAGTTTTTACATTACCTTGGACTCACAAATACTGATTCTTCCACAACTGCTCTTATGAATAATTTTTCTGAATTCACTACAGCAATTTGCAAAGTATTTGAAAGTACTTTCAAACCACTTATGATTATGTTGTATGCCTATTGCTCAAACCTCAAGCAAATTTTGAACATTTTAATCAATTTGAACTATACAAGTCTAAAGTAATTTAACTGCCCGAATAGTTTCTCCTCTTATCACAGCTGGCCACCAGCTGTATATCCTGGCTGGCCAATGGCAACATGCATCACTGAATCAGTGACAGGCCATGCTGTAGTTTATCCAGTCAGAAAGGAACCTAGAAGGGAGCAGGTGAAAGAGAAAAGCAAGCAGTACAGGAGAAAAAAAGGTCACAGAACAGATGTACAGGAGTCAGGATGCAGTAGTTCTGTTCCTCACAGAACAGCCTGTTCTATATGTGAAGCCACATGTGCTTCTAATAGAGGAGTAACACATTTTGAAGAGGAAATGCATATTAGAATTGCTTAGTGTTTCCACTAGCATACGCTCATGATGAGATGAGAAACTTAACAGTAAACAAGAGACATTCATGAAATGATGTTGGTAATCTCATGCAGAGGGAATTTGATACCGATTAGCTGCAAGCAAGCACAGAAGAGGCAAACTTCATCACATCTTTACAACCAGAAAAATTATGTTTTTGTTGTAATTTCTGGAAATGGGGAAATCTTCCTTAGTGATAACTTATTGGTGTGTCTACAGTATCACTCCAGGAATAAACGTAATAATCAAAGATATTTATGCCTTACACCAGGCTGCTACCTGCTGGAGATACTTGTCAGAGGGAAGTTTAGGAATACTCCTGTATCCAATCCAGTACTACTCAACAGGGTTAGAACAAATTATCTTCAACAGCATTTAACACAAAGCTGGATGACTGCACATTATTCATGTGATTAAACCCTGAATACTGTACTTTCTACTTAGTGGGCAGCTGGATCTTCAGGTGTTATGGTTAGACCTGGAAGATTTTACCTGCACCTTCCATGAGGACAATGCATCCAGTGAGACCAAGGGGGAAGGGATTAAAGAAAAAAGGGAAATTTGGTTCTAGCTTTCTGTAACATCAAAATTAAGGGGCACTTCCTTCTATAGTTTGAATACTCACTGTTATTTCTAGAAAGCATTGTAAAATATAACTAGATCAAAAGTTTAAAAACTATGGCTTCCATCCTTAAAGATTCACAAATTAGACATTTGTATGATGAGATATTTTTATTAAATTTATGACCTTCTAATCTTCCAGATCCAGCCCCAAGACTGCACTTCCATCCCTTCCCCCCAATTCTGCTAGCGGGCTTAAAGGCTAGAAACTGATCTCATTAATAATGACACAATTCAAGAAGCAGGAATTTGAAGAGAAAGAACTTCAAATGGGTAAAGTTGGAGGCCTTGATTTTCATCTAAGAAAAAAAAAAGTAAAAAAAGAACTGCTTTCATCCTCTTCACTGGAAAATTAAACATTTTGAGGAGTACACATGTAAGTGCACATATTCACAGAATGCCTTCCATTTCTACACAGCCAAGCATGCACTTCCAGTTTGATCAACACAAACAAGTCCCACAAAGGTGTATTTTTACCCAAAGCAAGTCACACTAGTATTTAAATTCTAGAACTTCACAGTTCCATTACCTACAAGTTTTCTTGTGTTACTTTGTTTCCCTGCATGAAGAATATCTCAATACAAACACAAAATACATGTCACAACATTTCTTAAAATTTATTTCCATGAAAACACAAACATATTAAGTTTCTTCAACCAGTGTGATTGAATTAACTGTATCACATTTCTATAGCACAAAATGTGCATGTATTTATGGTACACCCAAAGTTCGGAAGTATTTTTGCTGAATCTCAGCGTCTGCAGCAGCTCTCTGCCTGGACACACAATACTTCGAAAGAACCTGAATACACAACTAATGGTACAAGTATCATAATTCAGGAATCTCTGCTTTTTACTGTAATTTATTCCTCTATAGTTTTCTACAGTGACATATGGGATCAAGAACTTTTTAGGCTAAAAAGAAAAATCCTTTCCTACTTTTGCTATGATAAGCTAGAACTGGAGAAGATCAAAGACTAGATTCCAGAAACAGTTACAGTATTCATAAGCAGTAATTGATGGCTATTACACACCTTCTACATGAAGTTTCTTTATACTTGGAGGAACATCGTAGAAACATGCTTGTACAGTTAATTCAAATCTCACGTGTCACAACTGAAAACTAGTATCCAAAAAACTACAAATAAATTATTTATCTGGAATCATAACGTAAGCAGTTCAAAAGATTTCCACTTACCTCTAGCAAGAAACAATCCAACAATTCCAGCAAAACCTATCACACCAAGCCTTGGATAAAACCCAGCAGGGGGGTTTTGGAGAAATTCAAAGCCCTCTGAAAAGAAGTCAGAACAAAGTGCTTTAATGTAATGTGAAAGTGTTTTTGTGATAAGGAATCATCAATACATGTTGGCAATTGTTACAAAACATAGAGTTATCTAAACACAGTTAACTATCATGCACATTTTAGATCTGCTGGCATAAAATTCAAAGCCTTTGAGATCTTCTCTGGTGACACATGAATGAAACTGAACATTGTATTGTATTTACCAATTTTCATAGAAGCTTTTGCCTTTGCTCCTGGGCCATCTGTTTTGTTTTGCTCTTTTGCATCTCAATTGTATCTTTTTCAAAATTAGTGATAAAAACCTTTGCAAAATGGATTCTTACATTTACATGTTAACATGAATTAGTCTCAGCAAAACACCATAAAGAAAAAAGTAAATCACAGAACAAAGGAAAGATACAGCACAAACAAAGCTCACTCCAAGACGGGAGTCTGATAGGGTAATGGAAAACTATGAAAAATCTTTCATACAAAGGAGTTCAAAAGACTGAGACTGTTGAGTTCATGGAAAAGAGATGCAGTATCTGAAATGAGCTCTAGATAACACCCATGCTCAGTCCTGATGAGCCTAAGTATGAAAGGATGCTTCCAAAACAGAAATAAATACAAATTATTTTTGATTCATTCAAAATTCTTAGGAGATACAAGAAGTAAACCAAAATTAAAAGGTTAAACATTGCAAACAAAAGACCTAACAGTTGAGGCAAGTGATAAACATTGCAGAAGTTTCAGTTACTAGGCTGGGTCAAGCAAATACTACTGGCTGGGGATAAATTATGGGGCTTTTTTTCCTTCTTTTCCTGCGTAACTGTAATTTTTAGTGACATTCGTCAACACAGATGCAGGTCTCAGATTTTAATTATTTAGAAATGTAGTGTCATAATGACCTACAAAGGAAATTTAAACAGACACACACTGCAAAAAAAGTAGTCTTAAATGCATTAGAAATTATTTGTATAAAATGATGCTTAATCCAATTCCATTTTAACAGAAGATATAGCACAGTCCTGTATTTTAAACTGCTATTTAAGAAAACTAAACTGATTTACCTCTACCATGTTCAACAGCTTTTTCTAATTTGGGCATAGCTTTGGCATAAAGATCCTAAAAAAAAAAATAGAAAAAAAAAGGAAAAGAAAACAACAGTAAATAGATATCAAGTAAGTAAAATATTAACTACAGAATGTGACTGACCTGATGGAGAAAAGGAAAAAAAAAAGCTTAGGGTCCCTAAAATAGCTTCCTTTTTATACCCACTTCCATTTTTCACTTACAGGGCTATGCTTGCTCAGCATTGCATTTGGCATAACATATAGCTTTTTCTCAAAGTAGTCTTTGGACACAGAGGAAGTACAATACCTCAAAAACAGAAATCCACTTCAATATTTCACTGAGTTCCTGATCAGGGAGCTGAAACTCAGGATTATCTCAGGTTTCTCAGTGTACGTAGGCATTGCAAAAATATGTGAGTTGATGCAAAGGAAGGAAGTACAACACTGTAATATAAACTCCTTCCTAGCACTTCACAGGGGTACATGACTCGTTCTGCAAGGTGGTAAATTCCACTTTCCAAGAAACTATCTTAGGCTAACAAAACTGCATTTTTGAAGTGACTTGGAATATTAGATGTCCATACAACATCCAAAGTAAATCGTCAAAAAGCAGTGCATCAACCCCACAAACTAGTTCTAGATTATTTTTTTTTCCTCAGACTGAAAATATTCAGGAATTAAAAGAACTCACACTGCCTTTTACCAAGGTAGAAAAAAAAATCTTAATAAGAACAACGCTGCTAACTGTTTTGATGCTAATAATCCTTTGGAGAGACAGTGTAAGACTGTCTATCAATTAGGGAACAAATTCATAAGCATGTATGCCCAAAGCTAAAGCAGAGAATGGTCTCGCAATCCCACTTGTGCTGTGTCTGTGCAGAAGTGAAAGAATTTTGTTTGTTTAGGATATTGCATGGGGAATAACATCTTTAGAACTTTCATTTCCTCACTGGCAAGAGTGACTTAAAAAAAACACTTATGAAAAAAAATAGCATTAGCATGCAACACACAACATAACTCTAAATGGATGCTGGTTTTATTAAAAGACAATAAAAAAAGAACATGCTCTAAAGACCTCAGAGACTAAGTCTGATCTTCTGTCACAGCCCACACATACCTGGTTCATTTCTACATTGTGTTTTGAACTGACTTTCCACTACAGTTAAGCAAGCAATTCTGAAAAAGTCAAATGGATTTATAAACATAACCAATTTTATTCTCATTATCCTGGGTTATGACTTCAATTTGAAAGATAACACAGAGACACCTAAAATGTTATATTCTTTAACACAGTGGTGGGGCAGGGGGAACCGCAGCTATCTCTGCCTACAGTTAAGCAAGCAAGATGACCCCAAACCAATAAAGTTTACGTACCCGCTTCATAAAATGAGTCAGTAAACCACTGCCAGGAAATGGCTGCTTGTTTGTGAGCAGAAGAACACATCTTATGTAAATGATCACCACACAGACAAAAAATAAAGGAAATGGGACAAGAACGGGCTAGTGAGACATAAAGCACTGTTCAAGGCTTACTTGCAGTCAGTCCAACTGGGTGACTAACCTCATCTCAAATTTCATTTACAGTTACCACAAAAACAACATGTATTTAGGAGGTCAGAGTTTAACTATACTGTGGAAAATTCCCCCTTCTCCTTCAAAACTGTAGTCAGTACTCCTGCTGGTAGCACTTTAGAAACACAGCACAGGACTGAGTAACCCTGAGCATTTCTGAAAAAATGTTCAAGGTTAGTACCACAACACAGAACTTCTAGGCAGAAAGGACACCCTGATCTGAACAGCTTGGCCTTCTACAGAGAACTGGAAGAACAGCTTGCAGCTTAAGAAGAGGATTCACAACAGCCAGAGAGCAAAGCAGAGAATCACCTGAAGCTGCCAAGAGGCAACCAGATAACAAGAATGGCCTTGCTTCAAAAGTAAGCCTCAGCATTTGCTGGGTCAAGAAGGAGGAAGAAAACCATCATATGACTCCAGTCATCAATAATTTAGGCCTTGCTTACAAAGATCCTGGTCCTCCTCTATGCTCTAAAGACCATTTTTGTATTTAATGGCTGTTTAGGATAAGCATGCTACCTAATGAAATATAAAAAAGTTTTAGGGTAAGGTCTGGGGGCCAGGTTTGCCATTGAGAAAAGGCCTGAGATTTTCTCTCTTATTGAGAGCTATGTTCCTTCCATCAACATCCCAGTTCAGCAAATACTGGTTTACTTTCTGCAAAGCTGCGTTGTGTCACAGTTGCAGTGAGGACAACTCAGTATTACTGCTTCAAAACACACTGCCTGATAGTTAATGACGTTCTCCTTGACCATGGAGAATGCAAATTTATTCACTCTCCTGTTTTCCTCAGTCACAGGACAGTATCAAATCCAGATATCCCTAGAGATCTTTAAGCTTACAGATTATTTCAGATAACAGTTCTAAGCTTTAGTTAATTTTTAATTCTTTTGGATGCATAAAAAATGTGGAAAACAAGTAGTTTAGTTCAGAAAATCAGTAGAAAGAAACAAGTGGGTTTGTATGAGGAGGGGTTAAGTATTATGACTTGAACTGTGAAAAATTCTATGTCATGAAGCATTTTGGAAAAATGCTTGTACAGCTACTAACTTTTACTTTGCTGTTATCTATGAATTCTGTGTGTAAAAACAAAATCCCAGCTCAACACTTACCACTGAACCACTACCAGATGTGATATAAAACCATTATACCTGACACCAGGCTGTGTATGGCTCCATAACATGCCGTAAACGCGAAACCCCCTCTTCCAATTGCGTCTGTGGATTCTCCACATATTTAGTCTCATGAGCTGGAGAGGAGTAGAGTGACAGCTGTGAATATTAGGAAACAAGAGGTTAAAAACAAAGCCATAATTGTGTAAGTAGGTCTTCAGGGCATGAACAGAGAACACCTAACTCGGTGCTTACTACATAAACAATGCATAGTAAAAATTCAGGCACAGCTGTGAGACAACCACTATGAGCAAATTTTAATTATATACTACGATGAAGATGACTTTAATTGCTATGCAATTCATCCATAGCTGCTATATGATCCAAGTCACAGGTTATAAATTAATATTAAACTAGTTTAATAGGAACACAAATCATAATTGTGAAACGTGTTTCTGGTCTTAATCAGCCCTTCTGGTTCCCAGTTCACATACTAAATGTATTAGAGCTCTAAAATCACAATCAATCATTTTCTGTATTTGCACAAGCCATCATTAAAGAGTCTAAGTAGCTTCTAACAAAGGTAACATCCCATACAAATTTGTCTGTCTGTTACTGAGCAGGAAAATGGAGTGACATCCCAGTGTTGCCATCACTAACCACATCAGCAACCGAGAGCATTAACAGCACCGCAAGGCTGGGCAAATAGGAACTGTAACATCCACCTGAAGAGCAGCGGGCATCTTCACATAGCAAATACCAAAACACTGCATTTAGGGTTCAGCATCACAATGTATTTATTACAATTATCTAAACATACTTAAAATTGTATCCCATTAAAAAAAAAAAAAAAGACCAAGGTCTATACTGTTGAAAATGAACAGCAAAGTTTAGATCAAAACAAAACCTATGAAAACCCCTAGCACTTACACACTACACTGTTGTTTAGCATAAAGAGCTTATATTTTATACCACATTTATACTACATTTAGTAGTTTATTATAAACAGATTTTACACATATTGTTGCGTAAACATGCAGCTAGCCCTTTTTTTAAGATAAGCTGGAAAACAACTGTATCTCTATTATAATAAAAAAAGCTGCTAACCACAACAAAATACATGACACAGAAATTGTCAAATACTCTGGTAACTTGTGCAGCTGGACTTCCTGTAATACTTTAAAAGATAAGCATTTTAAGTCTCATTTCCCTAGGAAACCCAGTCAGCTCTGGGAATCATAGTCACGATCAGTTTAACTTTGATCCTTTTAGACAACACAAGGCACTTCTGTCCTGGCACAAGGACAGAAGCCCCAGCAATAAGGAAATTCTCACACATTTTATGAAACCAGACAGTTGACAGTAGAGATTCAAACTAACATAACCTGTGAATGCTAAGAAAGGCATCCAGAACTCCACAGCTTACACATGCTGCTTTGCTGAAGCTGATGGGCAAGCCATTTATTCAGCACACATGTAACTTCAAACTGCTGCCTAATTACTGACTCATGCCAGCAGTGGCGCAGGGCACGCGACAGCCCAAGCTAAGGTTACTTCACTGGGGTGAAGCCAGGAGATTGCTTCAACTATTGATCCTCTCATATTATGCAAGTGAACTGCCCATGCAGACACATCCAAAAAAAAAAAAGACCTAAGTATATACAAAAATAAATAAGTTTCCTTTAGTTTCACTGCTCATGTAAAAACACTTTAGCTTGGGTTGAAGTACTCACAATTTTTGAACAACTACAGATTCTCATAGATATAAAGCTGTATTTAATTATGAACTAAAAAAAAAATTCTTTTAATGTCAGAGACTGTTAAAAGCCTACACAACAATGCTGGTGAGTCTACAGTCTGACAGGATGCATTAAAGATCTACTTGTGATATAACCAAGAAATTTGTAGCATCGTAGAGTAACAATAAAGTAACAGGTTTTTATTATCCCTACTTATCATATTGCTTAGGTCTGAATGCTGTAAAGAAAGGAAAACTGACAAAATTTTGTAGACTACAATATCGGATTCAAATCATTGCCAGGCCAGTATTCTGCCTGTAAAAAAGAGAACAAATTACTGTATTTTTAGAAACAAAACCTTTCGATTTGCTGTTTCACTGGAGAACATAAATGAAATTTTATTAGAATTTGCCAACAGCACTAGTAATAAAAAATAGACAGTGTTACCTGGATAAAAAGCAAAGAAAATATTCCTGCAGATTTGAAATATGACTACAAGTAAACTGACCAACATGAAAAGGTGATTTCCAAATGAAGAACAGAAAGCTTTAATGTAGGAAAAAGATCTTGCACACAAACAAGCCTGACACTATGAAGTGGAGGGCATCAAATGCAACCATCAGGTTGCAGAAGCAAAAGCACACTGACACCTCTATTACAGAAAACTGAGACACAAGTTTAAAGGCAAGAATGCAAAGGGTGAGGAGATATACCTGAATGCTTTCATGCATCAAAATACACTGTCTTTCAGAATTCTTTAGATATTTCTGTTTAGATAGAAGAGCAGTAGGCCTCTAACTGTACTTACCTCCTCAATCTTCAGCAGCTCTTTTTTCGAAGTCTCCTTCTCCGAAGAGGAAGCATAAACCTGGATAGAGAGTAAACTCAGGCTAACAGGGGTGGCCCCCAGCCGAATTACCTAGAAACATTGTAGGGAGAGATTTAAATCATTACATTCAAACAAAATGGCAACACGTTCCAACACATCCATGTAGACAATGTTTATATGTTAATAAGTGATACGTTAAGATGCTAAGAAGTTAGGAGAAAGAGGAGTCAGTGGTACACAATCTACTGCTCTCAGGCACTCAAATGATAACACGTAAATTATTCAGATGGTATTTAGAAAAGCCTAAGGCTATAGGAGACAGTAGATGTAAGTGCTGATCTCATCACTTTTCATCTCACAAAAATATCTTATTTCCTCTCACTTGAAATATAATTTTTGTTAGCTTTCTTAGTATAAACAACACTATATTTGCATTTTAAACAACTTTGTGAATGTCCATAACACCTCCATTTTTCTGTAGTTAGTACCAGAAAGTTCAGTGTTTTATTTCTATTTATTGTCTGCATCTAGATTTAGGGAAAAAATGAGACCTACAGTTGAAAACATCAGAACATAGTCACTGCTTTCTAAGAATTTTAGGAATGTCTCCCACTTTCCTGTGAGAAACATGAATTACAGTGCATTGTGACAGCTACTTGACTGCTTTTGAATGCTCCAGATTCAAACCAGTCACGCAACACAATCAATCATCACGAGTAAGGTGAATATAATTCTTTCTATACTCAGGACCTACACTAGTATTTCTTAACAGGAAAGACTGTTTCAGCTTCAAAAACAGAAGATAGAAATCTTAGCTGTGTAGCAAATCCAATAAAGGCACATCCTTATTAACAGCCATGTTTAACTCAAGAAACTGCAGTTCCAACGGGAAACCTTTCAATGCCTCATATTCATGTCACTGCTTAGACAAACGTGCAGGGTTTTACAACAGCCTGTGTTTGGTTGTATCAGGTTACAGCGTGAGCGGATCCAACAGCCTGCGGCCACCAAACTGGAGAGGTCTGGCTCGGCTTGTGGCATCCGTTCCCAGAAGTCCTGTTGCTCACCTTGCCCTAGCTTTGGTGGCCGGATGCTTCCACCACGAGGCAATTCACCTCGCCAATTTGGCAAAAGATTAGTCCTGAAAAAGAAGTGGAGAGCTTTGTGCGGGGTTAGTAAATTGAACCTATCCATGAAACAGTCTGACAAACACCAGAGGAACTGTGCGGCCAGGGAAGAGGAGGATGAAAAAGGAGAAGACAGCCAGCCCTCTTCCTTTTCAGAAACAGTCAGGGTACGTTACACTGACCTAGCTGCTTGTGATACTGAAGCCTTGGTCAAACCAATACTTCATGCTGCCTTGATCATAACTGACCCAGCCACTGGACAATTACTCAGAAACTTTGTTTCTGCCCATTGCAGAACCATTAGAAAATAGCTTTGAAATTATCCAGACCACACACTTATTGTACACAGATCAGCATTTGCAGCTGAAGTTTCTTCCACTGCTCTGCAGATGGAATATTTATTAAATGTAACCAAGAGGCTCCTCAAACTCAAAACTAGACTACGTAGTTGTCAGACTTCCTGAAAACGTTCACTGACGTGTAGAGAAACAGCACACAAGAACTAGGTCACGGGATCGCTTTTTTGGAAAGACATAAGGAATCTGAGGGATCAAAAGGTATGGAAAAACTTGCTTAAAAGATGGAAGTTTTTCCATATTTGTCGCTATGGGCTTATTATCACAGCACTATAATGAAACACCACAATGACTGGATCAGCTCTGTTTCACGGGGAAGGAAAGACTTGAATAATCTTTAATAATGTTTGCATAAACAAAGACTTGTCACATACTTTCATTAGACAAGATAAAAAACACGAAGGCCACAAACCATTAACAACTGTGGAACATATTTCCTCATTCTTCCCTTTTTTTACTGCAAAATTGTTCTGTCACTGAAAAGGTAAAAATCTGAAATGCATTTTCCTGAGAAGTGCTTAAGAATGAAACACACAGCTAGAAAAATACATCAAGACATTCTCTACCCCATTCACTTTCTTCAAAGCAGTTTAAAATGTATTTAAACTGCAGCTACCAGTTACCTGAACAGCCACACTCACTGCAGATATTTCACATGAGCCTAAGTTTCAAACAAGGCTAAAACTACAAATAGTTTTGGTACAGCAACTAGAAATGAAAGAAAGAAAAAACCCAACAACAGCATAAAAAATACTACTTTAATTAAAAGTATAGTTCATTATCCATGACCTGTGTTTAGGAAAAATGAATCCAGTTCCATGTGTTAAACAACACGTGTGGTTTTTGCTGCTATTCAATACCGTTTGTATTTGAGAATGATCTATATGTCACCAGCAGAAACAGTAAATCCAAATGCTTTAAATATTTGAGATTTGTATATAAAGACATATGCAAACAGTGGAGCATTAGAATGGAATTGCCTTGGTTTCACCAACAAACATCAGTGATGAGAGAGCTACTCATACCCAATCACAGAATCACAGAACCACAGAATCCTAGGGGTTGGAAGGGACCTCGAAGGATCATCTAGTCCAACCCCCCTGCCAGAGCAGGGTCATCTAGAGTACATCACACAGGAATGCATCCAGGCAGGTTTGAATGTCTCCAGCCAAGGAGACTCCACAACCTCTCTGGGCAGCCTGTTCCAGTGCTCTGTCACTCTCACAGTAAAGAAGTTCTTCCTGATATTCACATGGAACCTCCTATGCTCCAGTTTACAACCATTGCCCCTTGTCCTATCATTGGTCGTCACTGTAAAAAGCTTTGCTCCATCGTCCTGACACTCACCCTTTACATATTTGTAAACATGGATGAGGTCACCCCTCAGTCTCCTTTTCTCCAAGCTAAAGAGACCCAGCTCCCTCAGCCTTTCCTCATAAGGGAGATGTTCCACTCCCTTCATCATCTTTGTGGCTCTGCGCTGGACTCTCTCAAGCAGTTCCCTGTCCTTCTTGAACTGTGGGGCCCAGAACTGGACACAGGACTCCAGATGTGGCCTCACCAAGGCAGAATAGAGGGGGAGGAGAACCTCTCTTGACCTACTAACCACACACCTTCTAATGCACCCCAGGATGCCATTGGCCTTCTTGGCCACAAGGGCACATTGCTGGCTCATGGTCATCCTCCTGTCCACCAGGACCCCCAGGTCCCTTTCTCCTACACTGCTCTCCAGCAGGTCAGCCCCCAGCCTGTACTGGTGCATGGTGTTGTTCTTCCCCAGATGCAAAACTCTGCACTTGCTCTTGTTGAATTTCATTAAGTTTCTCCCCGCCCAACTCTCCAGCCTATCAAGGTCTCGCTGAATGGCAGCACAACCTTCTGGTGTGTCAGCCACTCCTCCCAGTTTAGTGTCATCAGCAAACTTGCTGAGGATACATTCTGTACCCTCGTCCAGGTCGTTGATGACCAAAGCACCATATGATCAAAATACTGAAGTGCAGACATTTTCCAGCAGTTTCATATTCACATTTTAAACAAAAATTAACCACTAAAAGTGCAAGAAGAACCTCTCCTTCAATGCACTGTTCAAGCTATACTGCAACTGACTTCTACATCAGCTAAGGCTATGGGACAGATACAACTGGTACTAAAGCACCATGTACACACACACACGAAGGTTTATTCAGTAGTATGAAAGATTAATTGTTTTACTTTCTGTTTTCAGAATTCACTTTAGGATCTCATTTGTTAACTTTATATTAACCATGATATAAAACCGATGATATGAAAATATTTTGATGAAGTTGTGCCTTCAGTCTGCTTCCCTTACAGCTATTCAGGTGACACCACGAAGTAAAGCTGACATTCCTCTCTCTAGGCAACGTTCTACATTTACTTTAAGTAAATATTAAGAGATATTAAGTTTATTCCTTTCTCTAGCTGAAGAGCTGAGCTTTATCTGTAGACACCAGATCACCCATAAGCAAATTCCCTCTGAAAGCTGGAGGGAAAAAGACTATCCCATTTCATCTTCCATTGTCTTGCTCTACTCTCTTTCTCAAAGTTCTTAATTGTTAACTAAAAAATGCCTCTGGGAAGAATAAATCTTGTATTAGTTCTCCAAACAAACAGAAGGGGAAAAAAAGCTAAAGATTAGCCAGAACTTCTTTTTTTTTTCCTCATCTGTGGTTTCCCAGTTCACTCGTTACTGTTATTGTCACCCTGTCAGAACTGGGGAAAGAAGAATAAAAGGGAAAAAATCCTTACTCTTACTTTTGTGAAGGATGGTATGTGCCCTAATGTGTCTGCCTCACCACAATGATGGCATTAAATTAGCATTACTATGCGTAGTACCGAAACCCACAGGTTCACTTATAGCCCCTTTAATGACTACTCGGTATCACTTCGGGAATTCTCAATGATTCCGAGATAAAATCCTTACATAAGAACCCCATTATGTTGCCCCAACATTAAAGTACAAAAAACCTAGAAGTTGCAATAATAGAGAACTGCAAGCATAGGTTGCTCAGCATATTGATGTGTATCGATGTGTTACCAGTATTTAACAAACCAGGTACAAAAGAGAATTCATTTCAAGAATTGGGTGTCACCAGGTTTTAAAAAGACTCCTGAGTAGTGACAGTTTGATTGAAACATACGACTTTCTTTTAGCCTGAAGGGATCTGGGACTCTTCTTACCAGAGGCAAAGGCCTTTAGGACAATTATCTGACTTAGGCCAAATCATGCCCGTTCCCTCCTTCTCACAGGTTTCGCTGACACCCTGCATGCAGCAGAGGGAGCCTCTGGAGACCAGGGCAGTCACAACTGTGCAATGCTCTGCACTAACACTAACTCACAGCTCCACGCTGCTGTGTGCAAGAAGCAACTGTGAGCAACTGTGGTGGCTGTGTGCTTCTTCTTGTGCCAAAGGGACAGGGCATGCAATTTCAAAATATTCAAAAGGGATTATGCAGCTGCAACGAGTGTGAAACCGGCAGCTTGTGTGAGCTGTGGGCAAAACACCCTGGGCACAGCTGGCACCAGATGAACCACAGAATGGGTTGGGAGGGACCTCACAGGCCCCGCCTGGATGCGTTCCTGTGTGATGTACTCTAGGTGACCCTGCTCTGGCAGGGGGGTTGGACTGGATGATCTTTTGAGGTCCCTTCCAACCCCTAGGATTCTGTGATTCTGTGATCACCCAGTGCCACCCCCTGCCATGGGCTGGGACACCTCCCACCACACCAGGGTGCTCCAAGCCCCATCCAACCTGGCCTTGAACACTGCCAGGGAGGGCGCAGCCACAGCTCCTCCGGGCAGCCTGTGCCGGTGTCTCGCCGCCCGCACAGGAGGGATTTCCCCCCGATATCAAACGGGAGCCAGCAGCGTGGCAGCCGGAACGGGAATAACCCGCGGGCGGCCGGGCCAGGGCCGGGCAGCGGGAGCAGGGGCCGGGTCCCCCTGCCGGCCGGGCCGTGCGCCCGG
>VZRW01007039.1:211940-244932 GCA_013398125.1 Aegotheles bennettii | reverse complement strand
GGGGCCCCGCGGGCTGGCTCCGCCCCCCGTGGGGGGGGGGGGGGGGTTAACAGCGCTTTATTGCAATTTTCTGCCTTATTTCACAGGCAGCAGCTGATGCTTGCAAGTTAATGGGCTATCTTTCCCCATTTTACAGAGGGCAGGCATAAAAAGAGAACGCACTTGAAATATGCTTAAGTTTGCTACATGAACAGTAAAGAAGATTCCAGCTGTTTCTGGACATACAGTGGTGTGTATGTTACAAATGCATAGATTTGTGATCTATTCATATACACAGCAATTATTGATACAATCACGTAACACAGATCTTTTTTAAATCAAAGAATTTTATCAGCTCCAGCACCTTCAGCGCATTTTTTCTTTCAATGTAAAAGTTCATCTTTAGAGTGATTGACACGAGTGATTGAAAAGAATGGCAAAGTCTTTCTAGAGAAGAACAATACAAATACATCAGCTTTCATGTAGGTGTGCTGCTCTCTTACGGTCTACCAGTAATCTGGATGAAAGCTCTGTGTACTTTGGCGGCAGGAATAACCACTGAAGGAGGTTGTTTCTGCAAAATTTCCCTGGGACAATGATAATATATGCCATAATGGATTATGCACAGCCCAAAACATTGTCAGACAGACTTAAAAAGGAGCTGAAGTTTCTGCTGCTGAGGCCACAGGATAAAGAGCTTTGGCATAATCGACTCCTGGCTGTTTCTAACCTAAGAACCTTTGCCAAGTTTGAGTTTTATTTTAACATGTCAGGATTTTTTCCTTTTCTTGGTAACTGGCTTTTTAAAATACTTGTGAAAGAACTATTTGCTTTAGAAAGCTGCAGCTCAGAGAAGCTTGAAAATGTTGCCACAGTTCATAAACTATGTCAGCCCAGGCAGAAATACAATTTAAGAAATTTGATTTCTAACCCTTTGCCTTAGCCGTTACAGTCCGAGATTTCATAATGTTGTGTTAGATTACTTATTTGCAGTTCAATTTTTTGCCAGGAAAATAAGAATTGTCCCTTACTAGCAATGCAAGGACAGTTATTTGCCATACTTGTGTAAGTACAGTAGAAAAAAAAAACCTATTTGCTGCACATTCCTGTTAAAATGTGAGTTTGTAACATCTGTCCATTAAATATCAGTGAGTTATATAAAACATTATAATTCTGAAAGGCTGGCTTATTTTAATGCTCTCCTTCATGATAAATCTTGATGTATATTTTTAAAAACACATTTTTCGATGTAGCTTTTCTTCATTAAAATAAACTTTTTAATACCACGACTTGCCACTACAGTTTTGCCATCCTGTTTAGAACTTCTGTTTAAGATCTTTATAAAATAAACTGCCTTTCTGCCTCTTCCTGCTTTTTTGTGTGTGTTTTAAGTTAAAGCAACACTGTTTGGCAGATCTCTTTTTCCTTTCAAGTTACTTTGAAAATACATAGTTAACAGAAAATACACAACCACAATGGCTCCGATAACTGAACTTTCAGTTGTTAAGCAGCTTCCCCTAATGCTGTGAGCCTGGCTTTCTAAATGGTCCACACAAAGCACAGTTGGAGCTGACATGGCAGGTGTAGAGCCTTTCTAGCTTAGTCTCCAAAGCACATGATCCATTTCTCTTGTTCCCACCTCTTTTAGTATGTATTTGTTAAACAGCTAATTGAACAGTCTTTTACAGGGGTACGTGATGATGGACCTTTCCCAGTGTCTTTATGAAAGGAGGGTGTTGGGAGATTTTCTGAGAAACTAAGTCCGTGTGAGCAATTCAGCTTTCACCGTGTGAGCAATTTAGTTCTCATGAGAACACAGCTGTGTTGTCCGAGAACAAGAAGAAACTGCAGAAGATAAAAAAGAAGAAACAGGCCAAGAAGATAAAGAACTTCAGGATGCAGAGGAAGGGAGTGAGAACCGTGAGCAGTAGAATATTCTGTGTGAGCAGCTTGACTGTTGCCAATTAGTAGATAAGCAAGGTATGCAGACAGCTGCAAGTAGCCAATAATAGCACCAGTCTAAAAGTGTATAAAAAGACGATGTACTTTTCAACAAGCGGCTTCACGTTGGATGATATTGGTTGTGTGCTGGGTTGCCTGCACGCCTCTTGCAACAGGAGGGTAGTTTGTATGTCCATAAGAATCCTATTTCACTCTTTCTGTATTTTTCACTCCCTAAGATGGGGGGGTTGGGGGGAAATAAAGGGGGTTGAACACATTTTGTATTTAACGATACTGTTTCATTTGGAGTGAAACTTACTTTGTGCTTTTGCATTACATATTTAAGGTGGATCATTTTTCAATGTTTGTCAGAGGTGCTACTGTGGCAGCCACGAGGTCTGAAGTCACACATTCAGAAAGTAAATTGAAGTTAAGGACAGTCGCCATGGTAGAGCTCTTTGTGCTCTCCCACTTGACCTACCCTTAATTGCATCAAAGGTATTACTGTGCTCACATCTGGGGTAAACCAGTACTTGAATTTCAGCATATGCTGTCTCATCAGCTTTGTCATCTGACAGCATGCAAAATACACTCAGTGCTTTCCAAATAAAGATCCTATGTTCTAAGACAGGAGACAGGTACAAGAGAGAAATATATAATGCAAAAAAACTCCAGTGTAATCCAACCAAATATAGCTTCACTTTTGATATCACCATGGTTAAACACCCAAACATTCCCTCCCTAACTCACATCTGTGACTTCTCACTGCAGCCATCAGTAGCTGTAGTTCCACATTTTTAATTACTCCCTTCTGGCACAGACAAATTATTCTTCTGTTAGCAAGTTATTGGATGCTACCAACAGAGATGTCAGCTAATGTGTGGTGCAGCAACCGTCTTTCAAAGCACAAATACATGCTAGGAGTAGCAATGAGAACACAAACACTTTTCTGATGCCTTGAAGTACCCACCACAACAAAGTCTGACTGGTGTCAAAGTTGAAATGCATCTCAGATTTCAGTTCAGATGGATACATTTTGGACATCAACTGAGGCTAAAGGTGAAACGTCTTGCATCTGTTGCCAGTCTCTTTAGGTATTTAGTGTATCAAATCTTGTTAACTTAAACAATTATTTTCACACCATAATCCTTAATTTCTTACTGAGGAGATGTGACTATCTTTACACCTCATTTGCCTAGAAATTTATTGGTATCAGTGTCTACATAAATATAGGTATTAAATGTAGTACCTTATTTACCTGAAGGACAGTTTATAGGTCTACCAAATAATTTCTAATTAAAGGCACACATTCCTCCTTTTCCTGCACTGCCTCTAACAACAGTGACCTGCTGAGCTTACTTTGTTACTTATAGTTGACTTTTAGGGTGATAATTTTTGAAGGTTTTTAATTTCTCGTTTTCTACCAGGGCACACAACGTAGCTCTCCTATGAAGAAGTAGTAAAATGCATTACATGCTTACCATATATGCATATACCATTACATTATTATTACAGTCTGTTATTGAAAGTGTTTCAGTGTCTTTTTTTTTTTGCTGTTAGGAAGTTGCACTTCAGTATTTCTAACAGAATCCACACACATTTGTATGTAAGAGCAAGAGGAGCTACAGCACAGTCCGTGGGACCTTCCACTCACATACACACAGAGACCAGCTGGAAAATGCAGCATGTACCACTGCAGTGCGACATCTTACATGACACGAGTTAGCTGCTCCTTGAGAAACAGGAAAAGACTGATGTACTTGAATAAATAGTGAAGCTTATACTTACATTGTTAGTTAACTCTCACCTTAAGCTCTGACTTGCTTCCCCACTAAGATCCCAGGTTGGAGCCTGGAGCCTTATGGGATCCTAGGGCCCAGATGAGCAGCAGACAGTTCTGCAGGGGTTTGTTGTGCAGCTTGAACAAGAAGGGAGACAGAGCTCAGCAGCACTTGAAGGATCATCCAGATTTCTTCTTCACTGATGCTGCCACCATAATTTGATGTAATAGGAGAAGAGCATAAGGGAAAACCTTTATTATTCCATTTCTAGAAGGCAGAACTTGGTTTCATGGCTTTGTTTGTTCAGTCTAGAGTAACAGCCTATATTAGGCTTTTAAATATTTTAATTTTCTAGATCTTCACTTCCATACAATTCATCACTCATCTCTTCATTTTTACTCTTATTGGCTCAGGACAGTGTCCATGCAGTCAACGCACTGCTCTTACACTCAACAGAAGCTAGCAAAAATGAAGAGGGTATATTTGATTGAGAGAGAATGAGAGGTATGAGGCAAAACTGGAAGAAAGATGCCTTTTTCTGTACATAATCCTGTGCTTCTGTGGAGAGTACTCATTAGCCAGGAAGCCCTGCTGTGGTTCCTTCCTCCTTGGTACCATGGCACTTGTTCAGGCTGGTTTTGCATCTTTCCATTCCTTTGCCTCACATTCATTGAGAACCATCACGCTTGGTACTATCAGCTACTGATTCCATTCCGGAAACATTTTCCATAAAGGAGTAACAAACATTTAATCCTGAAGTGTACTTAGGAAACTCTAAGACATGTTTCAGGAGTCCTTCACAATCACTAATGAAAACTGTCACCTAGACAGGTTCCCCAGTGACCCCATATATGTTTACCACACGTTATCACCGACTACTACTCACAACGTGAAGTCATTTATGGTTTTGCCCCCACACCCTATGGAGGAGGGCTATGCCTGCTATGTCAGCCATGGTGTAGGAACTGAAGGGGCACAGGATAGTGGTGCACAGACTGACATTGTTTTCACTTTTAACTGCTTCTCTCTAGCACAGCATTTAAAACTCTCTCTTCAGTATCGTAAATTAGTGCAATACAGTGATGACGCAGGTAAAAAACAATGCTTTAGCTTGTTTTGGTAGTTTTATAGATGAGAAAAGAAGTCACATTTCTCAAGTGTGATTGAATAGGTTCTCACTCCTGTATGTGTAGAGCAATGCATGGTATTATACCAGGTACAGAAACTGGATGTTACAAATGGGAGCAACTTCGCTGAATATCAAGAGATGGCAAATTCACAGATTGAAAAGCCTGAGGATCAATACACTGTTACACAAGAATGGGAATATGAAGCAGGTAAATTATTGTATGCCTTGTCCCAGGCATTATCTCTGGAGGCTATTGGACGATTTCCATCCACAGCAGATACATAAATCTTAGGAAGCTGAGGCATTGGAAAATTGCTAACCCTTCTAGTCACTTCAATGCATTCTGCCCTGCTTTGAACAAGGCTGCAAATCTGAAAGCATGGCTTCCTACACCGGTTTAACAAGTTTAGCAAAACATATATTCTTGTAATTAGATTCTACCATGGGAAAAATAAAAATCTCTGCACCACAGAGCTAGGACAAAACTAAAACTGAGCAACTGTGATCATTTTGTAAGGTTCATAACTTCTGCAAAGTACAGCTCGTTGATCATTTGGGTGTTCATAATTTTGCAGTAAGATTTCTCTGGCTGGAGTAATTAGTTTACTTACACAGAGGTCGGCCTCACTCCCTTTGTTTCTTGAGAACAGCACTGAGCCAAAATCCAGCTCTTTCAGAAATCAGCTAAAGCACTTCCAATAAGGTTGTTCATTGGATCAACTCCCACCTTTAAGACCATGAAAAGACATTAAATTAAAAGCTATAGGTTAGTTATTTATCATCACCTTCTTTTTTTCCTGAATACATAATTCTTTTCAGTGTTTTGGATAATCTGTCAGGAGAAACAGCAAAGGAAAAACTAGTACTTGACAGTAATGCCTCCTGATTGCAATAAATGAACTGAGAATCAGGAAGGGGAAAAAAAGTTTTGCACACTAAAATATCTTCTTCTGAAACTTGAATTTTCTATGTTTTGGGTTTCATTATAACGCTAAAAATTATCATTGGAAGTTAAAATAAGCTCTTGGTATTAAGTTGGCACCTGTGTTAGATTAAAAAAATCCTTGCAGAACTACCTGTAAGAGCCAGAGGAAGAAGTGAGGGCATGTGTTACATGAGGCAAATCCCATGGAACATCACTTAGCCAACCAAGGATACCCAAGTCACTAGAACTCCATTCTGGGAATAATTTAGCCACCAGGGCTTTCAGAGAAGTACAAAACAACAGCAGAGCAATTTCTTGCTTTCCAGGAGTGAAAAAAGACGGCCATCGCAATACAGGCATAGGGGAAAGTGCTTAGGCCATGCCTTGCATTGACACCAGTGTCACCACCACAAACACAATCCCATGCATTCTGTATGGCTTCGGCAATCTGGGAAAGTAAACACAAGAGGAATACACTGGCCACCTTGGAATTTCTCCCTTAAGACTATGGAAGTAAACATGGAAGAAATACTTGGTTTCAGTTAGCATTACACAATTCTTTTGACAACGAAGGGGTGGTAAAGGCAGAATGTCTCATCAGTAGGGCTCAAATGCATATAAAAAACCCATAACATGCACAGTTCACTATGGGAGATACAGATTCTCACACAGAAAAAGAATTGTATGGTTGGTGTAATTCAAACTTGTGAGGTAAGCCACATGACACAAAAAAGCAAACAGGAGCATGCCTGAGGACATACTAAAATGAGTGTGGGAAAGGAGGCTGCCAGTTTGGGCCAAAGACACACCTGTCTGGTAAAATTAAATACTGCAATAAAAGGCTTAACCACTAAAGTCATGTATCTCATTAGAAAACGAGTATTTTTTTCACGTATTGAGCAACATTTACCCATAATACAGAACTGCTACCAAGGGTGGCATCACCAGGAGACACATTTGACAGACATCAGATACATGGCAAAAAGAGTATTTTTTTAGTTCCTCACGTACGACACAGCATCAATCTCGGTTTGGTGCTCAGCACTTAATGCTTAATGCTGGCACTCATTCCAATGGATAGATGACCGAAGAGTCACTAGGTACTCACACAGAGATAATGATGAGGTTTCTTTTTACCTGTAAACATTGCCTAAAACACCTATCAGTCCAACTGAAGCACCCAATGTAGAAGTAGGAAGTGTTAATGAAAACAAGAAACTAAAGCAGTTTTTACACATATTTCCTACCCTCTCCCTTTTAAGAATGAAAATTTTGAACATGTCCAGAAAGTTGCTTTGGACAAGAAGGTCCTTGAATTAAAAGATGACATCGAAACACCAGTTAAGATTTGATAAGCTACAGGCTAGGTGGGGGATCACATGTCAATGGATATGTTATGAACTCAAAAGGTCCAGAAATCATACATAATCTGTGCAACACCCAAAGCAACAGTTTTCCTTTCCATATTATGAAGCTAATGGAATAAAAAAAAAAATTACAAATCCACAAAACCAAAAGCCTAAAACCCCAATCTGTAACAAAGGGGGAACATCTGTTGAAATTAAGAATTTCAAGTCAACAAGGGTGGATAACTTATACCAAAGAATCTGGAAGAAATTAACAGAAAAAAACCTTTGCCAAGGTAACATTCATTTCAAATCCCACAAAACAAGTGAACACAGATGATTGAACTACTGCCCAAAACAATTCCACAAATTAAAACAAAAGTGAAGAATTCAGTATGAGCAACTATGAACTAGTTAAAATGTGAGAGCTCTCCTTAGTGAAATAATGGAACTATTATTTGAGATTCCTAATCAAGTACAGAGGTGCTAAACAAGTAAGTCAAGTTATCCACTGTAGCGTTGTGGAAGAAACGTATTGCCAAAAATACAACCTGGCTCACAGAGAAAGGAAATGTAAAAGGTGAACAAAAATAACTGTAAATAATATTTACAGTGTGAAAAGACTGGTGCTATCTTCTCTTCCACTCTATTGGTCCAATACATTTGGTCTCCTTTTGAACCAAAAAATGGGGACATGAGTAGATGCATGAACGCAGTACAGCAATTAAAATTGGGAAAATTGTAAGATACAGCTAAAGATACGAGTCTGATGCTATTTAAGGACATAAGGACATCCAACTTTTCTTGTGGGGATAACTTTAACACAACATCATGAATTATAGCAACACAATGTTTTGAAGAGTTGCTTAACCAAGTAAACTTTGAAGTCCTGCAGAAAGTAACCCAGATCTACTGCACCTTCAGTATTACAAAGTTTACACAAGACTGTTTAAAGATTAAAAATATTTTATTTACACTTCTCTTTATACACATTTTATACATGTTTTCCATTTAAAAACCAAACAGCGCATATGCAAGTCTGAGCATACTGTATCCATAGCTAGGGAAAATTACTTTCTGCCAAAAGAAGACAAGAAAAAAGGCTTTAGAACAGTTAAAAAGAGGCAATTCTTAAATTATTCAGAGAAGGTTATAGCAGCCGTGGGGTAATTATTAGACAGTTAATGCAAATGTACATATGAGGTCATATATATATATAATTTTAATTTTCTCTAGGAAAAGTATTTCCAATTGCTAGACACAAACACAGCACAGTTTGAAAATAACTTCTCCTGTTAACTTATCAAATACTTATCAAATACATTCTTTTCAATACAAACAATCTGATATGGTACACTGGGAACCAAGTGGGATATTATAGTGGAATTGCAATCTCCAGCATATAATAATTTATTTTAAAAAGACCTACAAAAATAACAATATATAGGGAAAAATATTTAAAATAAAAACATAGCTCACTCTTCCCTTCGCCTGTTCCCAGAATTGACATAAAGTTAGGTGGGTCCCACTGAGGTAAGAAAAGCCCCCCAAGTATAGATAACTTTGCAGTCCTACATAACACTGTATTTTATAGACTTACAATAAGGTTTTCTACCAAGAGCCATAAATAAAAACTACCATCTGCAAATAGAAGTGGTTTTTCCCTAGCTACCAACATATTAATCCAAAAGTATTTGAAATTGATCTTTGAAAGCTATTTTTAAAGAATATATAAATATTAATCGAAATCTGGGAAGTGAAAAAAATAAAACCAAACAAAACCCAAACAAAACAGGAAAGTTGTGCTCAAAACAAGTCGGTTTTTCTTCCACCTGCCACATACAACTATGTTTTATGAAGTTTACCCAAACAGAAATTTTAAAGTTACTCACCAACTTTCAGTCAAAAGTAGTCATTAGTATTTACTTAAAGCAGCTTCAGATTGTTTTACAAACATTAAAACCTCAAAATGTTAACTACAGGACATGAGCAAGCTTTGCTTTAAATAGCTTACACATGCTTTCCAGTTACGTTCTCTCCCAGACTCCTCCAGTGAGCCCTGCCATGTGGTGGACCACACTTATTCAAGTAACTTCACCAGGTATATTTTTAATAATGGAATGAGAGCAGGACGGATGTTTCCTTTGGTGCCCCCAACCCTATAAACACTTCAGCACAAGTTTAATAACATTTGCACTTTTATGTTTTCTTCTAAGTACCTTAGAGTTTTGTGTTTTCTTTATACTGGACTGTTCACATATGCAAAGTACACATTTGAGGTGTTAAAATAACCAGGAGACCAATTCACTTTTTTTTTTGTAAGAAAAAAAATGTATTAAAAAGGCAAAATATCTCTACCATTGTGACTATTTCTAAAAAGATTTTGTCCCATAAATGCTGATACAAGCTTTAAGTTTATTTTTAAAGAGCCATTAGGATCCCCCCATCATGCTTACCCTGCTTTTGCAAAAGAATGGACATAATGAGTTAAACAATGTTTTTCTTTTTAAACCAATTTGAATTTGTACCTGCTGAATTTTATCCTTTGCTTCCTGAGTGTCAAGTGAAGCTTTGTCCCTGATGCAAGTAGTTATCATATTATCAGCATGAAAAAACGCAGCACCCATGTTTGTAAGGCAGGAGGTCCTCAAGAAAAAAATGGCTGCAAATCTCAGAAACCAGAGAAATCAAGCCACAAACCCTTAGAGCTAGTTATAACAGGACTGCTATCATGCTGCAGAAAGTAGGACACCCACACTTTTCAGAAGAAAGCAACACAGAAGCAGGTTGCCAGGTAGCTCATGTGCTGCCACTAGCCCCTCTTCCTAGCAGTGCTTTCTAAAATAGCAGAGCCTTTGTAAAATCCAGTACAGCATTCCGCCAGCCGAATAAATGGGGAAAAAAAATTCAAAAGCTTTTTTGCCACCTAATAGCTCCCACTACAAAACCATTATCAACACTTAAGGGGGAAAAATGAGCTATTTTTTCCTTATGCAGTACTTTGAAAAAAATTATCTGTCCCTGAAAACCAGCTATAGCAGCATGTGGAACAGGAACTGGCAGTGTTCAGCCCCTTTACAGAGGCACTATGCTTTTTGTCCATATTGGCTCGTCTCAAAATGAGATTTCCTCCTGGAGCTAGTTGCCAAATTAAGACATGAAGCTGATACATTTTTGCTACAAATGTGGAAAAAAGCCCCTACTGTAACTCACCATGTCCACCTTTTTTAAGAAAAGGCAAGTGCACTTGCTGTTTAAAAGCAGGTCGTGTTAAATTTTAAATATGTGGGTGCGATCAGACTTGCTGGTGTTTCATTATGGCTGGGGTGGGAATAGAGGAAGAAACCTCCCCAAACTTACTAACCAAAGCTCGTAACTTACCTTTTTCTTGACAGATGAGAGGCATTTAAATGTTTTTTAAACTCCTATTAATCTAATCATAATGCTCAATCTGATAGTAAGAGATTATTAGTCAGGCAATTCTTATTAGCCAATTCAGTTGTGTTTTCACTTAAACACTAATTATCTGGAGTTAAATACTAAAAGCAAACACAAACAAAAAATTTCAATTAAAACATCCCTCTGATATATAAAGTAACAAAAATAACTGTCTCAAAAATTCCACTGCAATGGAAAAGAAAATGTAGCTTTATATTTCACGTTTGAAGCAATAAAAGTATGGTAAAAATGTAAATTAACAAAACATTCTCACATACCCCCACATGTTCCAAACTGAAGCAAATTCCAATCATTCCTAATGCTCAAAAGGTTATAGTCAGCTTCTCAACAGAGACACAACTTCAGGGAAGCGGAAACCAACACTTCAAGTTAGACTTTGACAGTAATTACTATTACAAACCTGAACAAGATCTTTCAGAACTGGGTGTCCAAAGACAAATACGAGCAGAGCACCTAAAAATTATCTGGTTCTTTGTGTTTCAAGTGTCAATACTCACCAATGACTTCAGTGGCAGCTGCTTAGCACACGGAACTTCAGAAGGAGCTTAAATGCAGGTTCAGAAACAGAACTGGAGACACCCCCAGCCTTACCATTATTTTTAATTAAGTCTTGGCCATGTCTCTTCACTACACCTGAATCATGGAAGACCAGATGTCCAGAATCACATCCATTCCCCAGACTGGCCCTAGATAGAAGTGAAGTACTCCGTACTATATGTAACATGCCCATAAGAGCCTATGCAAGCAGGATTAGTTTCTGCTGCCCTGTAAACTTACTGATAAATGAGCTGGTGACAAAAAGAATAAAACAATTAAAAAACCCTTGTTTTTTTCTCATGCCCCTGTATTCTGTGAACTATGTACAGTAGAACCTTTCTACTTGCACACAGCCAGCACCTACTGGAGTCAGTTTATCCCTGTATCTGTGCAGGGTAATGTACACACAAGTCTCACAGTGAAACTGAGTGTAAGCCACACTGGCTTCAAGTTAAGCTATTAAGAAAGTAAATTAGATTTCTAATTCAATAAACAGAATGTTGATTAAAAAAGACTTAAATTTAACTGCAAACTAGGCTGCGTCAGAAGGCTGAATCAGTATTTGGTCCAATTAGTCCTGGTATAAGTAACTTATTACTACAGCTATGATGGCATACATTCTTTCTTTTTGTTAAAACATATGGAAAGAAAATACTTCACCAATAAATCATTTCTAACTTATTAAAAAAAAATAAATCTGATGACTTGCCATATAGTTCCAAATCCTCACATCTCAACCCAGAATGTAATTACTAAAAAAATATCAAAACAAAAGTATGAAGAGTTTTACACATTGTTTCAACTTTTATCAATTATTTCAAACTCAGTTCAGGTAAGTAGGAGTTATTTTTAACGCAGGAAATTTAGGGTGATTTTGGTCCTTTTGTAAGTGCATTTTTTTGAACTCCCTGAGTACTGTACATTCCTTTTCTACAGTGAAATCTGACCGGAAAATGCTGAATAAAGTGGTTTTGCATTGTTGCATATAAAGTCTATTTCTTGAAGCATAAGACTTTACAAAATATGCAGGTGCACATGCCATCATTTTGCCTCTACACACCTGAACTAAGCGTGAGCCTTCAACTTCTCCAAATCTCCAAATTTCACCACATTAAATATCATCAGAATGTGATTACTGTTATTATTTATGTTTTAGCAGATAATTCTTACCCATACACTGCCAGTAATATTTGCAAGTCAACACTAAGGAGTTATTCAAAGCCCTCTTGGACCACACATCTCAATTCAGGCACTCTGAGGTCAGTAGCTATGGTTGTGTAGGGTTTTTTTGTAAAAGGAACATAAATGGTACTAACCATACAACCACCTAACTCCACATTTTCAAAACACAGCAGTTCATAGCAGTCAATAATGAAAATAATTTAAAAAGATCATACCACTTCAATGTGAGTACAAACAAAATACTCATATTGAAGTACAAACAAAGTACTAAGAACAAACTGCAGTTTATCCAGTTCCAAAAATAACTGTGGGTCATAGCATTCGCTTGTTGACATTTTCCATGTTCATAAAAATGAAGAGTGGGCAGCATATTCAAACGTAAAAGAAACTCAGGTAAGATGTGTTTACTTTTTTAAAAATAATTTATAAAATAACAAATTATCAACAGTTCATTACGCAGCATCGATATAAAGAGTTTAAAGTTACTGAATCAATCAGTATATACTAAAGATAAGATACTTCAATACCAAACGAGGCCTCCAGTTACTTACGAACTTTGAATTACTTAGCTCATTAAAGGATAGTACTATACCTTAAATTCAACAGATATGGCTGAATCTGTGCACTAGTTAAAATATAATATTGTAACTGCACATAAAAAGATGTATTTATATACAGTGTACGCATATGTGTGTATATATATTTGTTACTCACCAACAAACACAACCCAGACAATAGAAGGCAGCATAGAAATAGTGTTTTGAATATAAAAAATGTTCTGTTTTCAATGTAGTAGAAAATGTGTGATTTGCATTTTGGTAGACTTACCGGTACTACTATACAAGACCAGGAAACAGGTCATGCAAAGGTGTTATGATTATTCTTCAACGTATAAAGGGAAAACAAAAACACCTAGCAGATTTGAGAATGCTTTGCAATTAATGGGAGAAACATCCAAAAAACATAAAACACAGAAATGGTTTAATTTTGTTCTTTTAAACCTGGTTGTACCCTAGTACAGATGATGAGATTTATTTTGATGATCAATTAAAAAAATGAAAATAAAGTCTTTATTCCTTCCACAAATATTTTGTTAAAAGAAACTGATTTCAGAATCATAGTGGTATAATGGCCATTTAAAAAAAAAAAAAAAAACAAAGAAAAAAAAGAAAGAAACTATTATGGACATAAAATGTTACCAAAAAAATAACCACACTCAAAAATATATTTTTCTTTCCCCTACTTACAATTATGTTTGTTAGAAAAACAAAGCTTTTACAATATCAGACCAACTATTGGCTTTTCTAATAAACTTGGTAAGTTCTTTCTCTTTACATCCCGTTTCTCTTAAGCATTTAGCAGTTGTTCTTATACACAAGGCAGTGTCTCTGAAGGAGTTCAACTGGTTTGTATTTTTTGACAAATTAGGTATAGCTTTTTGCATTTCATTGAGCTGTTCATTCTGTTTTAGCTGCAACGTCTAACATGCTCCAAAACATACTCAGGAAAGTGTAGGCTGCAGACTTGTAAGCCATCCAGCTTGCAAGGCATCCTCGGATATTCATCTTCTTTCCATTTGTTTTCCTCTGGATCAAAGGTGAGAATTGAATCACTGTAATGACCATTGTAACAAAGGCCTCCGAGAACCATTATCTGTTTGTCCAGAACAGCTACACCATGACCACTCCTACCAATTGGCATAGAAGCCAATATAGTCCATTGATCAGTATCTGGGTCATAAACCTCTGTAGAAGGGCATCCTTGAGATTCAAAGGAGGCCCTTAGGATCACACAGACACCACCAAAGACATAAAGCTTACCATTGTAAGAAATCATTTTGTGAAAGCATCTTGCATAATTCATTTTGCATTTGTTCTCCCAACAGTTAGTGACCACTTGAGTTCTCCTTGTTCGCTGCTCTACTGTCCCTTCTTTACTGGGATCAAACACACACACTTGCTTAGAAGTTGAAGATGATGTAATTCCACCAGTGATATACAACTTGTTACCAAGCACAGTCCCTTCATGTCCATATTTATTGACTGGATAGGGATCCACAAATTCCCATTTATCTTCAGTAATGTCATACCGTTCAGTTGAGTAAAACGTTTCATCCCTGGTTCTCCCAGCCACTGCATAAACATACCTCCCAATAACTCCAACAGCAAACTCAGAACGTGGAACAGACATGTCTGCCATTCGTAACCAAGTGTTCTGTCTTGGGTCATATCTAAACACTTTGGATGAAGCATGAAACTCACCATCTGGCCCCAGTTCTTCCCCACCTAACAGGAACACAAAGTTATTCACAATGGCAAGGCAGTCTGGTCGTAAAGGTACTTGAGGACCCTCTAGTTCCCACCAGACCCTTGGTTTGTGCAAGAGAAGAATTTTACTGTTTACCATACTGTGTCCTATCATTCCTCTAAATACTGCAGTCTGGGGTTTGGCAGAACGAATTTTGTTCGATTTCATTTCCATCAAAGGCTGTTGGTGAACGCTATGAAAGTAATTCATGGCTTGGTCAACCTCATGTCGCAGCTGCCGGGAGTATCGATAAAACTCTGATGTTTTTACCTATGAATACATTTAAAAGATATTAAAATTCTGACCAAGAGAAACAATCCAGAAAACCTAAATGACTCTGTAATTAGAAGATTATTTTACTTAGTTTCATTCAGGCAATCTTGACAGCAGTTGCATTTGTGCAAGGAGGGTTAAGTTAATGTACTGTTACCAAAACCCACGAGGCAATTTAGTGATTAACATCAGTGACTAACATTTTCAGCAGAATAATCACATGCAGAATTTAAGCTGGAATTAGGCACAACTGAAATCTCAAAGTCTAAAAATCATTATTCCATGTCCCCAAAAAAGCCTCTGTTCATCTTCTGCTTAAACCATGAAGCACCTAAATTAAAAATGCACTATTTTCCTGGGTTTGAAAAACATTCTACACACCCATTCTGTGTTTACCAAGGTCTAACCTAGTCTGATTTCCGCTGAATTCTCCCAGGCAAGCCCAAGCAGGTATTCCCAAATGCTAGGCTCTGCTCACAGGCCTATGTAATTGCAGTGGGGTGGGAAGGTAGCCAAACCCATTCCTTCAAACACATGATCACACTGACAACTCATCATGATGGTCACCTTATGGTTTCCCCTCTGCAAGTCTCCACATGTGAACAAATGCCTTTAACACAAGAGGAAAACACCTCAACCTATAATCCTTTGGTTGTGTATTTATTTATTAACTTGTGGAGGTACGTTTGAACTTCCACTCTCCAGGCAGCATTTACAGCCTCTGAATTAACACCGTGTAGCGAAGTGCTGCCTCTCGGTGCTATCTCAATTTAAAAAGAGCTATCCACGCTCAGTTTTATTGGAGTTGAGCTGGGAGATTGTAAGAATTTACCTTTCCAGGACCCCTCCTACTACCTATGCCAATTTAAGTTTCTGAGACTGGTCCTGAGATAATACCAAAACAATACCAAAACACATCCCCGTCCTCAACATTTTAATAAATCTAGCTGCAGGCAGTTCTCGGGTCACTGCGTTATTCTCTTCAAAGAGTCTTCGCTCTTTGTGTACTGTCTGGTCTAACATCACATTCTGAACTACACTTCTAAACCAAATAAAAACTCACTAGATATTGCCAAATCCACAAATCGTCTATCAGATTCAATCCTAAGTCTCACTTTCTTTCACATAAAACTGGATTGCTTTAAACACTCTGAATGCCTTTAGTTCCCACCAGCTCCAAGAAAAGAAGCAACGCTCTGAAAAAATGTCAGGCCACTCTGCAGTTTCCAAGTGACTGCAAGGTAATATCAAAAGCTACTATTTTTCAATATCTGTTCCTTCACCTCCCCCTATTCCCTGTCCCAAGGGACAAAAGCCTATATACCACCACTTGCCTAACGGGTGGTGGTGTGAACTTTCACCTATACTCAACAAGGTGGAAACAGATATTCTTTATACCTTGTGAATAAAGTAGTTGCTTGTTCCATAAGCACATACTATTTAAATTTTGTTAGCTTTCTATTAATCATTTGTCTTCCTTGTATAGTAATCAAGGCATTCTGCTGTCAGATAAACATTTTTTAAAGTATTTTAACTGTTATTATTGGGCATGATTCACACAGATTTTGAGATTGTTCTACACATCAGATTAAAAAAAACCCCTGAATACTAACCTACCAGTGTAAAGCACTTCACAGCTCAAGAGTTACAGCAATTTGATGAATTCATTTACACTTTTATTTCCCCAACTTTATTTTGACAAGTTCAACTTCTTTTTGCTTGGAAGAAGAGGAATGGTCATATGGAGATTGCATATATTATTCTCGAGGCAATATCCAACTTCTTTCTACCGTTTTTACCAGCGGTGATGACAGAGCAAAAAGGTTTACTTAGGTACAGTGCTTATAAAACACCCATAGTAAGCCCAGCCCTTCTGGGGAGTAACAGCTCTCTTTTCTTATTGCAAATAAGGAATGTATCATATAAACACAGGAGATCTGCTGATATGGCAGTTGTTGGAATAAACCACATACCTTGCCTGATTGAAAAGATTGAACACTAATTCCAGAAAACATGCTGGGAGAGGGGTCGCCAAGAGAACCACAGCACAGAAAAATGGTAAAATACAGAAAGCCTCAAAGGTTACAAAAAATGAAACAGGAAGTTAAAATAAAGAATCATGGATGGGATACTTTATCCTTAAAAGCAACTTTCAAATTCTAAAACAGCACAACTATTTCATGCATTCCCAAACAGGAGCAGTCATTTTTGGAATTAAACAAAAAGACAAACAATTTTTGTCCTACCTATATGCATTTCAAATTTTCTTGGATGACTATCCAAGACAACAGGATCAACACTCTTACAACATGGCGCATGCCAGCAAAGCCTGGCAGAGATGAAAAATGTTTTTTCTTTCTCTCTCAACATTTATCATTCCGTCTTTAGATCTTGAAATTGAAATGCCAGCCAGAAACTGGAATTAAAATAAGCCTCATATATCCTTACCACTCTACTCCTTCACATGGCCTCGATCTCACCCCATGGGAGCATGCAAAAGGAAACAAGGGAGGATCTCTAATTCCAGAGATAGAATCTCAAGACCAGAGAATCAATCTATTAGTAGTTTACTATGACTTATCTTGACAAAGGCACTAACTTCAAAGCAAAGCCTCAATCTCTTACCTTAAACCAGAAAGACATCAAGAAGCAAATGCAACAACCAGTTACAAACAATTCTTTCAGACTGGAGTTTGTGGGGAAGCTATCTACAAGCACAATCTTGAAGAGATGAACGTGAAAATATATAAGCACTAGGAATTCTTACAATATTCAGAAAAAAAACACAAAACAAAAGAGTGATAGACTACCTAAATTCTGGTAAGAAAAGGTAGCTGAAGGCTTCCTAGACTTTGCTGTTGAGGAAAAAAAAAAGTGTTTCTGGCCTTCCACATTCCACCAGCACAACTTCTACCTCTCCCGAGGCACACATGACGGTCTAAGATGAATGTCAGGATAGGTCTATATGAAAACACAGACCGCTCACGCTGGCTTGATGCAAATGTAGGTCAATTTGCCCACCTTCACACACACCGTCTGCATGAAATCTTCCAGCATTATTTGAATGTCCAATTCAGCCAACAGCAAGGAAAACTGTTCAAACGCCTACACTTCTGAATAATTCTGCAATACTTTTAATTACTTCTGTGTATACTTGTCCTGGTTTTGTTGGGACAGAATGCTAAAATATTTTTTCTGTTCAGAGAAACTGTAGTTTTAAGAGACTGCAGAGTCCAGCTCTGTAAGAACAGAAGAGATAAGATGCTCTGGTGTGCAGGTTGCCATAGTGACCAAGGTCAGGGTAGTTTTGAGCCATGCAGGTGCAGTGGGCCAGGAGGGGTGAAGCCCAGGACAGCTGACCCAAGCTGGCCAACCAAAGTATTCCATACCATGAACATCACCCTCACTATAAACTGAGAAGTTGTGAGGTTTTGGGGGACTTCTACCATGGCTGCCTTCCCAAGAGGGTCCAGTCCGCTGTCCTGTGCCTGAGGCTGCTCCTTTGTCTGCTGAGATCTCCTCTGGAGCTGTTGTGCTCACAGTGTTGGCACTCAGCCCTCACTGCTGGAAGCTCTCAGCTCACTATTGCTACCTGAAGCATAGTATAACTTTGTATCTTGTGTTAACATTGTGGGTAATATTAGATCATTACTGTTATTCTGTTGAATCTGTTTTCATTTCAACCCAGGGGTCCCCTTTCCTTTCCCGATTCCCCCTCCCGGGTGGGGTTGGGTGATAGAGCAACTGTCCAGCCTACAACAATATTAGAAAAAGAGAAGCATTAAAATTTAGATGTTCAGGTATTTAATACACAACTGTAAGTTCTGCACATATCTTAGTTTTAGTAGATTAAAGAATATGGCCTTCAGGAAGCCTTTTGTGAGAATTGCTGTCTGACATCCAAAATATGCTGAAGGAAGTCCCTCAGTGTTCAAAAGTAGGCTTCTGCCATTACCTGTAAGTAGCAACAAATATCTAAGCGCTTACTAACAGACTGATTTTCCTGTTACACTCAGATGGAGAAGCTCTAGAAGGAATGAATATGCACCTAGTTACCAACATACTCAATTAGAGAGAACAAGTTTCTGCAAGACATCCAAAACAGATGGAAATGTATGCTAATCACAGTGAACCTTGAAGTAAAACAAATGTGCATTCTTAAGAGTACACCATCGCCTCTGAATTGATAAAAAAATACAAATGCTTCATAGCATTTTCAAAGTTTAAAGAAAGACTATTCTGTTATCTTGCTGAAGTGTCTCAAAGAAAGTTTAGCTGGACTTCCTTACCAACCCCAGTCTTACTGTAAAAATGGCATTTAATCCAAGAACTGAAGTTTTGCTCATGTGATTTTTCACATTCTTTCCAAGACTTTCTCTTCAGTTTTCTGGACAAAATCTTCTTACAGAGGTTCTGCTGGGACAGCACTAATGTAAGAGCTCCCTGAAGAACTCTAATGAGAACTCTCTCATTATATCATGTACCAGTTACAGTGGTTCACAATCAGACTTTCAGACACACAGACAGGGAACAGCATAAACAAAATCAAATGTGTCATTCCACAGAAAAAAGATTAAGAAAATAATTAAAAACATCCAACTCTCTACTCACCCCCTAGGTAATGAATACCAAAACCATCAAGACTCCCCCAAAAATCACCACCATCCCTCCAGCCATAGTAAACTGCAGCTTGAATGCATTTTCTCTTCTTCATCTTGAATGAGTGAAACACTCAGTAAAAACTGCTGGCTATCCAAATTAATGCAGCTATTAATCACCGCCTATTTTCTGCTGTATTACAACGCATGCTTTTCTAGTTGTAGCAGCTATGCAAGTTACAGAATTTTCCATCTATATTCTACAAAAAAGGCAAAAATGTAAGCCATTAGTTTCTAATTTGAAAAGTGATCCCAGAGAAGACCAGATGTATCCCATATTATGTTCATCAACTCCCTCTGCCCCCGCTAAAAACAATTAAGCACATTAATAAGCTGCAGGGAAAGCAATGAAATGCAAGGTAAATGTTCTGTAACACAAATTTAACTTCAGTATATAGTGCTTGAGGGTTTTTTTTTCCCCACACCACCATTTACAACTCTTACTGTATTTGTATTTTTGTTACTTGGGGTCTTAGGAAACAGCTTCCAGAACGATAAAGAAAGGCTATGTTTGAAATGTCCAAACTAAACATCTTTTATTTGTACATCTGGTAACTAAATCTTAACATGTTGTTATATGGGGTAGATATTAGCTTGGTTCCTCCCGCAGAACTGGTAAAAAACCACAGAAAAATCTGGATGGCTCATAATGTGACTATCAGCTCTAGCCACATAAGCAGAGAACTATTTCAAAGGTTATAAAACTGTGCTTACTTAAGCTTTCTAAAACTGCCAATTCTGAATATGTAAGCGATGCAACTCAAACTCAACCACTAGGAAAACAGAAGCTAGGCTACACCTTTACAATGAATAAAGATGGCATCTGTATCACACTTCTAGAGAGCAAATTCTTCCATTTACTTGCACAAAAATTTGTATTTTACTAGAGATCAAGCTAAATCAAAACTGAAGATCCAACAATCCTACAAACTAGGACAGAATCCTTATTTTCACATCTATTTATCTCTGGCCATATTCTAAGCACAGTTATAAGCCTGTCAACAAACATTATCAAAATGCTAACACACTTACGTGAAACCAAAATTCAGTCAAATAGAAAGTCATGTGTGTGTGTCTGAAACAGTAGAACCACAATTACTTTGCAGCCAAACATCATATGTAGCATTGGAAAAGGTCAACACAGCCTCTGAGTGGCAGGGACAATGCCCTCAAACTGAGTATTTTGCAGATTTATTTATTTTTTTTTTAGAAAGTGGCAAGAGGAATTATTGTGATCAAGCTGGAATCTAACCCAAATCTAATTTCTCAAATCAGAGTGGAGCCAACAATTTCTACTGCAGAATCGAGATGTTCAGCATATAACAAATACTGCTAGCAAATCTATCCAAGTCAGTAATAAGCTTTAGATATAAAAATATCAAGTGAAGCACCTATTTAAGATAAGAGGGGCCCACTAAACTCATCTACTAGACACTTCTTACTCTAAGCTTCAGCATATGGTTGTAGAAGTAGATACATATGAATTACTAGACATGAAGGTAAATGAGACCAAAAAAAGTGAAATTAAACACATTTATCAGAGGTGAAGTCACAAAGACACAAAATTACAATGACATCTTCTCAAAAGTTACTATTTTCTCAAAGATAATGTGTTATTCTCAGCCTACCTCAAGCACCTAGTGATTAGTAAGTTTCTGATTTAAACTCTGAATTTATAAATCAGCATGGGCTAGTCGTAACAGTCCTACAGACTGGACAACAACAACAACAAAAAAAAACCCTTTCCATTTTAAGGACAGAGGTTTTGTAACAACATTTCAATTTAACCAGGACACAGAAACTAAATGGAGATTTAACAGTATGAGAAGGGAAATCATGACATGGCTGCCTACAGTAGAACAGAGATTAAATCAAATATCTAGGAGAAATACCCTCTAACTTTTATCTCCAACCTTCCTCAAGACTTACGGAGCCATGGATATGTTTCAAATAAAGGGAAATGTAACACTGATAGAGGAACTTGTGCTTCTCCTCATACATCTTGCCTTAATTTTCTAGCTATTCCCTAAGTCCTTACTTCATTTATCTTTCCATTTTTCCTCATACTTCTACATCTATTTTAAGGGCTGAGGAACAAAAGGAGTATCTATTCATACTACAGAAGCAGTTCTTCCAGGACAGTTTAAAGTAAGCTAACGGGCTGAGCCTTCACTCCAAACGCCCAACAGCCTCAAGGTATAAATCTAGAGTCACTTCTCAATTCCTTTTTAAACAAACAAGCCACCCCATTCAGATTGTAAATACCTGCAAAAAATGATGTAAGAAATAGAATGGTTTAAGAGGCCAAAAGTATCCTTACTATGACTTGCAAAATTAAGTTATTTATATACTACAATGACAGACATCTTAGCAATGCATACTAGAAACATTACATAAGAGCACATATGACAAGCCAGCCAGTGTGTAGCAAATACAGAGTTCGCTGAACCATAGGAGTCAGTTTCAGATTGTATTTGGTACATTCATGCAGGCATTTAGTACATGCTGCTTTCAGGAAAAGGATGAATTCTGTTGTGGATCAAAAAAACCCCCAAAAAAAACAAAACCAGTTTTACCAGTATTTTCTGCATCCGACACACAGAAGAGAGTCCTTCTCAGGTTACTTCCAGAACAGTTAACAGACATACTCCTTTACTTACCCAAAAAAATTTAAAAAAAGTGGTCTATATTTTGATGTTAGCTCCAGCTGCAGTTGTCCTTTGTCACCTGTCATGCTGGATTATTCAATGTTCTCTCGCCAGGGCAAAACACAAATACATTCCTAGCTGCAGCAACAAATGACATGCTTATTTAGCTGTGCTTCCCTCTGCCCTGTTGTCCCACTCCAGAACCTGTACTGGCTTCTCTCTGTTCCCACATCCAATTAATGGAAAGGGTATTCACAGATAAGGCTTTTACATGTGGGTATATAACCTGGGATGCTGAAAACGACTTCTCTCCTTAAGTTGCACCTATCTGGTGCACCTATCTGTCAAGATAAAACACGAGAAGCACTGTATGCAGGACTTACAGCACTGGTACCAAAACCAGCACCAACAGTTGTACCTAAACGTAACGCTGAAGACCAACACATACTTTTCACTCGCACTTACAGAAATGTAACTGAAGACAGCTTGATGCTTGAACTTGTATCCCAGAAAGTCAAAGCGCTGAAGCAGGCTCTTTCATATGAGTCTAACTCTATCAAACTGACCTTAGGAATACTCTGTGAATCCTACCAGTTTTCCTACTGAAGGGCTCAAATAATGTAATAATAAGGTAAAAGCGTTATTAAACCAAGATACTGCACAGTATCTTGCAGAGTTCAGCTCTTACTAAAATGCTTTAACCCAATATAAACCTTACATTACTGTTCTAAAATATGTTTAGGTATTTATTTTGTTTATGTCTGTAGGCTAAGATAGGATTATAACAAGATTTTATGTATTATTACGTCCTCTACTCAATTCACATACGTCAAAAAAAAACCCAAAATATAAAAACTCACTAGTCTCTGAGGTAATTAATAGCTTTTATAATTTAAAATACAAATAAGTGTAAGCGTTACTTAAATGATCCAGTAGCCCTTAAAACCACCAAGAACAATACAACCTTATCTGTATATTCACTAGATACCAAAGTAAAAATATACGGGAAATTAATTTGCAAGAAGCCCAACAAAAACACAGATGCTTAAATCCTATTAATTCACTGAGAGGTGAAAAATACAAAAGTTAAAGTTGTAGCTTATCACACAAAATTAACATTGTTAAAACAAAACAGCAGAGTTTAAGTAACTCCTAACCTGAACACCCTTACCATTACTAACCTGCAAGAGAGCTGCTTACAAAGTTTTGCAATTCTCTATTGTTTACAGTCATTCAGAGATTCTCGGGAACCAGAAAACACTTTTTGTCTGTTCTACAACTGAACAGTAGAAAAAGCAAGTTCTCTTTTAACCCCTTAACACATAAAAAGATCAGCTGAACTTTAGATCACTCGTTACAAAGATTCCTCTGATATTTAAAGCAAATTGTTACATTTCACACTGCCAGTAACTTTTGATTGTACTATGTGCCTTGTGTAGAACCAAATGTACATGTAACTTTGCAGGATCAGGGCTTATTTCCACCTGCTGTGTAACAGCATGAGCACTGAAGATACAACAACAAAAACATCCTGAAGATTTAACAGCAGGTGCTAGTTTTCATTTGTAAGTAAAAAAAATAAAATAATCTGTACTTAAGACACGTAAAATCTACAGCCACTATGCTTATATTGGTAACAACTATCGTGACATATGCCCTACATACTGTATGCAGCTATAAAACCTCTGGCAAACAAGAACCGATTTGTGGGAAACAGTAAGAGCAATTGAAATAAAACTTGATACTAGTGATCATATTTTAAAATGGCTTTCCATACGGAGTCACTTAAAAACATGTATTGTAAACCCACCTGTTCTCCAGCCACTGTTCATACTATTGTCTACTTTTAGATGCTTGCCTTCTACAGGTTTATTAGAAAAATAAATGTTATCTTTTTGTTCCTCCTAACAGGCTTGGCAATCTTACCTACTTAATGGCATGCTGCCCTAGCTAAATGATGAATCCTGTCTATTGCTTTTCAAATGCACCAACCTTCTCAAAAACACTGGATGGTGTCATCAAACAAAACCTGATATTCTGAATGATGGTGTCCGTATGCCTCCAGCGTCTTCTATCATGGCGCAGCCAGGCCTGAACAGCTTCATACAGCTCTATCTCTGGAAACCTGCTCAGATGATCATTATCCAAGTAAGACATGAGCTTCTCAAAGCTCAGATATGAAAGGAAGTCAGGTCTGGACATGAGTGGCACAAAATTCTCTAGCAGAAAGGAGTCCAATTTTTCCCTGACTCCTTCAATGTTTACACCAAAATCATCCAGAAGTCTCATAATTTCCGCACAGTTTTCTAAGCAGATTTTAGCTAAGAGAAAAGAGCAGCAAAATTTTACCACCTCTATAAGCTGGACATACATGGCAGCCTGAAGGATTTCATGAACAGTGTTCATACTCAGTTCAATAGTTCCATAGTACATGAATTGGAGGACATGACTGAAGCCTGTAGCTGTCAGGCCTTTCAAATGGATTTTGTCCTGATCTCGTTCTCGCATATCAGCTGTGAACATAATCCTGAAGTAATCACTCTGGGTGGCAAGCAGTGCTTTATGGGCCTGAAATTGGTGGTCTTCAATGACAAGTGTGACATCAAGAAGCAATCCCTCCTCATACAGTGCTCTGAATCCAGCAGAGACACTGGTGTCATGGATGGAGGAGCTAAACCCTTCCACGTCCCCTGCCATGAATCACCTGGGGGGAAGAAAAAATAAATAAATAAAAATAAATTCTTATTTCTAATAACATATCACAAGCCCTTCCTGACCAGACATATCCTGAGACTGCTTTTATTAAGACTTAAAAGTCTTCACTATTCTTTTTATTTTCTCTTCAGCTGAAAAATCAACTTAAGAAACAACTTAAACCACAAACTTTAAATATTTCTCCCCCCAACATATTCTCATTTTAAATAAAGGATAACGAACAAGAATAACTATGCATATTGCCAAAGTGATTCCTCACTCCAAGCAACTTGGTGGTCAGATAATGAATCTGCAATGCTAAAAAGGTTGTCATGGTTTTCTTCCTCTGCTCCCCCCAATCTTTCTAAAGAATTTATCTCAGGGGAGCAGTAAAACACCCACTCTTGAATATCAAAGGTTTCAGAAAGGAAGTGGGACTTCTTAACTTCAGAAACAAGCTTCAGTAGATCTGTACAAGGTACAACCTAGAAAACCAAATAATCTTAGTCTCTTTAAAAATGTATGTCAATTTGCTCAAAAGTTACTTCTAGGAAACCATTTTCAGAGATACTATTTAAGTTTGTGCGTTTCACTTCTCCTGTAACAACATAGTCCCTTTCCCACCCCCCCGTTTCTTACTATAGGGATTAATTATGTGATGAGATTTATAGAGTGCAAAATACTAAGGCAATAGGAAGCACAATAAACAATACTCTGTATACTGGGTTTAGTGAAGTTTAATTGCTTACTAAGCAATTGAATATTTGCAGATGCAGTGTTACTTACGTGCAAGCTATAGTCAAACTGTAAACAAGTCAAAAAGAAATTAAAGGCTAGCAGAATCCTGTTAAAATTAAGGAAGATAAATAGTCAATAAAAATCTATATAAAAAACTTCAAAATCCTGGAATTTATCAAAATCTTGTTCAGCTTCCTTGAGTTTAGGTAGGGTCAAGCTGCACGAGGCAGCTTGAACCAATCTAACAATTTATCACTAGTCAAAGGGCAACAAGGCACCCCATTCCCCCGCTCTCTCCTCATCCTGAGCTCCTGCTGCCTACTCTGAGCCATTTCAGGGGCTCACTGGACTACCCATAAACCTGACAGAAAACTAAACCAAGGGCAGGGGGCAACAACACACACACCACAAACCCCCAGCACACACAAAACCTCAAAAACGGAGAGCTTTCTGCTTATCAGCGAGCTGACTTCTGACTTGACACTTCAGGGGGTATGGCACAAGAACCAATATGATTCAGAGGGGAATATCACACTCCAGCAGGAACAGGGGAAAAAAAGAGTAACATCTTCCCCTTTTGGCATTAATCAGCTACCAGAATTAGTTCAATCATTTTTATTTCACTTTATCCCACCTTAAATTACACTGCAATAACTCAGTTATTTGTGTATTTAACCTGAATTTCCTACATCAATTAAAGTTAATAATGTTTTCATGCTGGCAACCTACATCAACAGCTAAATAACACCAACAAATTTAAAAAACTGCTGATTTTCAAAGTCAGAGAACTTTACAGCAGTACATGGACTCAGAAGTGTCTCTAGGCCCAGGTTTCACAACTTCAGCGAGCAGTTACCATGCGACTCCCACTTCCTCATCCCGACTGCTGCTGTTGTAGCTGGAGTGTATTTTATTAGACTCCAACAACAGATAACCATCTTCTCTCCTTAATTCACCAGCACACATCCCAGAAAACAAAACTGAAGGTACTCTTTTGTCTATGCAAAACTAAAACTGTAAGTGGGTGTTTGTAGCCACGCCTCTTGGAATTAGCACCGCTCCCCCGCTGTTCAAGCCTGCTGACAGGTTCTGTGCACAATAAGGTCAGTGCCGGGAGTGTTCATGACCATTAAGGCCTTAAATTTAAATTCCTGAAAGTCACAGGAGCAGCGAAAGACCAAAGCTGGCAATCCAACTGCTTTCTCACCAGTATCCATGCTAGCATACTCCCCTCAATGGCACTGAAGACAGAGAGAAAATGCAAACTGCTCTTAGTCTCCTGTCCCTGAACACAGCACGTGCTCACCAGGAAGAAAAACTACCATAAAATATTTTTCTTAGTTGCTGCCAATTCTTACACAAAAGCAGACAAGGCAAGAATTACTTTAGTAACTCTTACCACCTCAAAAAGGAGCAATAAACTGAAGAGGAAGCATAAACCTTGACTTTACAGGGTTTTGCTTCCTAACTGGATTTCTAATATCAAATAAAAACGTAAACGTTAACATCAGCCTGTTTACTTCTTTAACCAGAGCACTTGTAACTCCTTCTCTCACCCCACCCCCCAGTTCTCTGATGTTTAATAATAGTTGAGCCCATACTTTATTTCTTCCTGTTTAAGAGATTTCATGGTCACTTGCCTTTAAATGGGCCACCCGTTTCATAAAATATACAGCAGCTTGAAACAACCGTTTCTCAGTTTTGGTTGGAATCGGCCAAGAGGTTCAAAGGTTACTAGGATTCTCAGATGGAACAACTGTGTAAGTTCCATTTCTTTAGGAGACAAACTATGACATATGGCACAGCTTCAGTTCTAAGATCAATGGAAAAAATGTGACAGGACAGCTGGAATTCGCAAATGTGAAATGTGAACAGGATAACACGACAATATGTTGGGGGAAAAAAGTCAGAAATGAAGGCAACAGTCCCCAGGTGACTGAAGCAACATAAATTAATGTCAAAAAGACAGGAACTCCCATCACACAGACTCACGCAGGCAGCAATCTCACAGAAAGGATTTCTACAAACAGCACACACGTTACTGCATATGTGAACAACACAGAAGAACCACACCAGTAAGCTCCAAACTCAAACTAGGGTCTTTCCCCTTAACTTGAGAAAGATAATTATCATGTAATTATCTTTCACAACGTAAGTATTCACTCTGCAAATAAAATGAGAGAAATTAACTTTTACGTAGGACAGCTTTAAAATTACTCTTTCACCACCCGCAAAGAAGCAAAAAAGGAAAAGGTGGCAAGTGAAGGTAAGCAGAGACAAATGGTAGAGCGTAAACGCACCAAATGCAGGGAGGCACCTCTGGTGTTCCTTTTAAGGATCAACACAAATAAATAAATAACACACAAGCCCCCCAAATGCAGCATCAGAGAGTGTCCTGGGTAACTGGCTCTAGGTGGTCCTGCTGAGCAGGGGGGTTGGACCAGATGACATCCAGGGGTCCCTTCGAACCTCAACCACTCTGTGATTCTGTAATCAAGTTGCTTTTACATCGAGACTGCACTAAGTTGTTTTTTTTTGTGACCATCCTTTTATTTCTTATTAAATAGAAACAAGACACACACATGCAATAATAACCCCAAACAAAACCACAGATATAATGTATTTTTTAAAATACATTTTTAAAAACCCTGCATTTAGGCAACACCTCTTAGGGTTCATATTTTCACATGTGCCTAAAACTGGCTATTCTGTAAAAACATATTAAAACCAGAAGTCAGTCACAAAACTCTACAATGGTAAAGTGGTCAACACACTGAAATTATTATTTCAGAATGTTTTAAAAATGCGGAGGTCACTTAGTCCTTCTTTTCACATCCCTGTTTATATTATTTTTAGTAAATCTAGTTTTTAATCTCAAAATACTTTTCCTCCCAAATGTCAAACAGCATTTAATGGATTACTTAAGTAGAGACAAAACCAGCAAGACTTCTCCATTACACCATCTAAAGAAATTTCATGATTGTACGAGTGAAAAGCAAAAGACTACTTGTCTTCCTGAATTAAATAAAAGGAGTAAATACCCTTTCTTTGGCACAAAGCCACACACAGTATTAGCAGATATATTTTTCTTTACAACACAAAAATGTATTGGCCGGTGCAAATACACGAAGGGGTTAAAACAGCACAGAAACTGGGAAACTAGATAGTTAAACGCATATTGTGATAAACTGGTAAAAATTTCCATTCCTATCGCTAATATCCTCACTCAAAAGCGAATAGCAATGTGGTAGTGCAAATATTTTTAAAAAGCAATACAAAATTCTCTCAAATGAAGTAATTTTTCTAAAGCATAGCTATGCCATTCCTCCCACACACACTCTTGCAAACCTAGATGTAATCCTATGCACTATTCAAATCCTGCAGCTTATTTCCCAGAGGACAATAACATGACATTTTTTTTTTCCATATTTTCAATAAAAATGCAAAATGCAGAGTTAGATCATCTTCATGCATGCAAATCGCAATAGCACACTTAATCCTAAGGAAGACATGTAGCCTACAACGATCTGTAAGAAAACCAGAACAAAAAATTGCAATGTGTAAACAATAAAGGGAAAATATAAGTTGACATTCTGCATTGTTTTGCACATACTAGAGCTGATCAGCATAATGCAGCACAGGAAGATTCTCTGCTGAAAAGCCAAAAGAGAAATATGCTTAACCTTGTTAGCTTTTCCTGACATTTCATCCTCTTTTAGCACATAATGCGTTGCAGAGTCTACTCTGCTGCGACTGTAAAAGCACTTACTTGGAACACTGATTTCTCATCTTTATTCCGCAGCTGTAATAAAAGCCTGAAAACCCTGTTCCAGACTGCTTTTTCTTGCTAAACAAGGAGAACCTTCTTTCCTCAGGGTGTCTGAGGCTCTCAGTCACAAGCAGAAGAAACAGAATCTAAATGCACAGGCTATTGAGAAGGAAGTTATGGAATACCCGCTTTTGGATCATGACCTGCTTGCTTTAAAAACCTATACAAAAGCAGAACTTCCTGAAAATAAGTGTGTTTATGTAATATGTAAGCTTATATGCATTTTCCAGGCATAGAAATGCATTATTCTAGGAAAATATTGATAATACCAACTGTAGAACACCATCTGAAAGGCAGGTTTCTGCTTTCCTTTACTGCTGTTCCTTAATAACTCATTTGAGATGCTGAGACAGAACCAGTAAGTTCCTTTGTTTACAGATTATGAAGTACTTGTTCATTCTATCTACCTCACAGAGACTCTGAGAAAGCACCTATGTGAACACAGCTGAATTTTCACATAATAAAAAATGTCACATAATAAAACACTGTATTGTACCTACGAGTTACACAAAAAAATATTTCACCTCACATACAGAACCATACTTTGGTTAAAAAAAGTACTAAAATAGAGCTTAAAACCAAATAACCCAATAGATGTTCCACCTATCCCATTCCTTTCATCCGTCAAACACATACATTTAAATGCAAATTTTAAAGCCATTACATATGCTTTATTTAGTGAGGTGCATAGCAAAGACTGCTTTGAGCACAATTCCTTGACCCTAATTTTGTTAACAAACACCTTTCTGCAGAAATAGGACATTTCTCTGTAGTCAAACGTTACACACATGTATGAAAATACAATCCACACATGCATTTGCACATACAAGCAAAGCATTCAGAACTACACATATTCATCACTAAAAACTGGGCCTTTGAATGCAGTGTACTGCAATGAGTGAGAATGCAATGAGTGTATAAGTTAATTTTACACAGTATAAATAATTTACGTGCCAAATTAAACTTTTGTTTACATGGTTTGACACTAAAACCATAAAATCTTGTCCACACCACTATTTTTCATCATAATCCCCCACTTACAGCAACAGAAGGAATGATGTAAAAGTAAGATGGATCAATAACCAGTGGATATCAAAATTTCCCATTGCTGCAACAATTGCAAATGAAGAAACACACAAAGTTTGTATGCGCTTTATCTAAAATTCTTTATAGTTAATATGCTAGGTTTGGGAAACAATTTATCTTAAAGACATCAGTAGGTTCATGCCAACGATTTCCCCCAGTTCGTGGTGAGAATTCAAAAAGCACTGGACTACTTTAAGAGCGAGGAGTTCAGAGCTGCCAGTCAGAGGAACCAGACTGCCAGACCTCTAGAAATTAGAGCTTGGGTACTCCTGAAAACTGTCCACACCGCATGAAGAAATTTTAGGGGCACGCACCTGACCATGACAGCTCCCCCTACAATCCCTATCCATGCTGCCACCTCCAAGCGATCTGTATCGGTTCCTAACAACAGCGGCACTTCTCTAACACACCAGCTGCCCCGGCCCGGGTTGTGATGGCTATGCTAGGAGCATTATCAGAACTAGTTATAACCAAACACGCTAAAACTCAGTATGGATTGTCTTTAGCCATCTTCATAGAGTACAGTACTACAAGAGAGTGTTTTATTTCTTTGTCTTTCTGAGAAACCTCTAACAGCAGTGTTGGTGCTCTCATACGCACGTATTTGTAACGGAAAGGTTTCTTGGCTGATGTTACTCCCTGTTCCTAAAAACTTATAACCCAATTTAGTCTTTCTGCACAGAAGGATCCAAATGTTACAAGTAAACACACACAGAAAAGATGAGAACCATTTTGTTATAAAATACTACTAAAGAGTATAGTTTCCACATATGTTGAATTTAGATTAATACAAATTGACTCTGTGTCAGAAACTTCCCATTTCACATCAGCCACCAGAGAATAAACATGCTTCCCAGCTCAGCCTTTAAATCAAGCCTTAGTATGACTATTAAAAGGATTCTGATCAAAGTACATGCTTGACAAACATTTTAAGACTGCCAGGCATATGCATCAGCTGTAGTTACTTGACCAGTTTAACTTCACCTAACTGAATCTAATTTCAACTTCTGTCTTGTGAATTAACATCAATGAGATACATATTAGTTTCACATCCTGTTAGCCAACTATGGGGATGATGTAACTGCACTTCAGACATTAAGACAGTTTAAACCATGTGGCTGAAAGATTGTTGCACCACTACACCCATAGAAAACCATGTTCCTGAGTGTAGTGCAAGCTCAGCTCAAAGCTCTTCCAACTACGTTCACTGATGATACCAGAATAGGTGCCCAGTGTAAAATATTTTTGATGTATCTGTAAGAATAACAATTGTCTTTAACCAGAAAAATTTGTATCACTAATATCTAAGAGTTAAATGATGACAGTGCTGAAAACTACATATTTGCCACTGCTCTCAAACTAGACAGGACTGCTCCATCCCAACTGCCAACATTCCTTATATATATATATATACATATATGCACATATATACATATATATTTGTATATACATATATATTTGTAGCTTGTATAATGATTAATTTTTCCAAATGTTAAAAAAATTATTTAAAAAGAGTGATCTTCTCATTGTAAAGATATTTATCAAGAAAATCATGGTGTATTTTATACAGAAAAGCAGCAAGTATTTCTTAGTGGCAAAAAATCTAATCTTACTTGATTGTATCAAGGTGTATGGACTCATATCATATAAATTTTTAGCATAATAAAAAGGCAATGAGCTGCAAGTAGTGTTTAAACTGTATTAGTAAAAATAATTTTAATCTAAATCAAGTTAGTTCAACCACTCCTTACAACTGTCTTTTTATTACCTATACATTTATTGCTAACTTAATACTTTTAGCATCTCCTGAGAGAATCAGATTGACCTGATTGTGCCTTTTGTTCAAGACTAGCAGCTTTTGACCTCATTGCCAAAAGTCAACTTTATTTGTCAGAAAGACAGAAATCACAAATGTATTAAATTTCCACAAATTTCCCCCAAGTTGGCAGCTAGATAAACGAGAGAGATCCAATGTCTCCAATGTGACCCAAGTTACCTGGTCTGCTTTGCTTGCTGAAAGGCAAATCAACACGTGTGCAGGTCCAAACCAGCCACGGGGTGTAATTAAGGAAAGTGAAAGGAGACGAGTGACAGTGAGAAAGTTTATAGGCCATGTGGTACACATTAGACAGGCTGGCCAGGTGTTGGAAGGGAGGGAGGAAGGAGGCAGAGGGATGCTGGCACACGGTGGTAGCTGTGGGAACCCGGGTGGGAGCTGGGTTCTTATCTTAGGGACGAGGGCACACAACAGCATGCCAGGCTTCGGCAGTTCCGCCTTTTTACCCACTAACAGCTTAATGGTTCCCCTATCCTTCTTCTAAAGGAGAGAAAAAGACCCCAAACAAAAAAACCCAGTACCTTTGGATCTTCAGGTGACTTTTGAGTTATTTCCCGCAGGTCAAAGCGCCGGCACCGCTCCCAGCCGGCTCCTGCCCACGGTGCCTTTGCCTCGCCGAGCGGAGCCGTGCCTGCCGGGCCGG